>BLBF01000037.1:4172816-4378000 GCA_015471245.1 Laticauda colubrina
AGATAGATAGATAGATAGATAGATAGATAGATAGATAGATAGATAGACAGACAGACAGACAGACAGACAGACAGACAGACAGACAGACAGACAGACAGACAGACAGACAGATCTGTACTTGGTATATTTTTTGTTCTATCATTTTGGAAAGGGGTTGCCTTAGGTACACAGCAATATATTTGCATATCCAGTGATTTTTAAACATATTATTTCAGCTTTTGGGAATACCTAACAGAGTGCAGTGAATTTTTTTTTAATCATATTCAATCATTAAAGAAATGTATACATACAAGTTTAGCTAACTGTAGCAAAAATGTAAAGGGAATGTAGCACAGAATGAGCTTTGGAGAACAAGACAGAGGGGAGAGAGAGAGAAAAAAACTAGACATAGTGGTTTTCCAATCAACTGGAATAGATCATATTAGTCCACATCAGCCTTCTCTATTCTGCTATTTTCAAATATATAGAATAACAGAATAACAGAGTTCAAAGAGACTGTGGAAGTCTAGTCCAATTCCCTGCTCAAATAGGAAACCTTATACCATTTCAGACAAATAGCTCTCCAATCTCTTCTTAAAAACCACCAATGTTGGAGCAACCTCAACTTCTTGGAGGCAAATCATCCCACGAATTGTTCGAATTGCCAGAAAATTTCTCCTTAGTTCTAAGTTGGTTCTGTCTTTGATTAGTTTCCATCTATTGCTTTTTGTCATACCTTCAGGTGCTTTAGAGAATAGATCAGAGGTGGGATCCAACAGTGTTAACTACCAGTTCAGTCATTTATGAGGTTCAGTGATTTACGATGTGGCTCCCTGCACGCTGCGCTGCAGCGTGCCTGTAAATCATCATCAGCATGCTACGTGCAGAGAAGCAGCCTTTCAAAAAGCCCTTTTTTCCTGCTTTTTTAACTGCAGCTGTGCCTCGTTTGGCAGCTGAAGTTGAAAAAATCAGGAAATAAAGGTCAGGTAAGAGCCGGGGTGGGCAGGTGGGCAAAAACACCAGCAGACATAGAACCGGTTCTATGTCTGCTGCTCTTCAGAACTAGCGGTTCTACAGAACCGGTAGAAACCCAGCCCTGGAATAGATTGGCCCCCACTTTATTATGGCAGCCCCTTGGATATTGGAAAATTACTATCATGTCACCAGTATTTCTTATTTTCATTAAACTAGACATACCCAATTCCTGCAACTATTCTTCATAGGTTTTAGCCTCCAGTACCCTAATAATCTTTGTTGCTCTTCTCTTTATTCTTTCTAGAGTCGCAACATTATTTAATATCATGGGACCAAAACTAGATGCAATAGTGGTATTAACATGTCCCATGATCTTCATTCTATCCTTCTGTTTATGCAGCCCAGGACCATATTGGATTTTTTGAGAGCTGCAACACACTGCTGTCTTATATTTGAGCCATTATTTAAATTCTTCAATCAGATTTATGTGAGTTGGGGGCATAAACATATCTACAGATTATTATCTGGAAGTCAGTTGCGGCAGTGACATAATTTCAAATAGTTGCTATTTCTTAGTCTCTTTTAAGCTTATCACAGACAAATTGTGCATGGTAGTTGAGTTTCTATGTCTAAACTCAAACTGCTAAAATATATTAAAACAATGAACTACTAAACAATTCTATGTCTCATACCCCATCCTTGAGGATCATAAAAGCAATAAGTTTACTTACTCACTAAACTTACTCATTATGCACTGCCCCATGTTAACTACAGATTGTTGACTAAGCTACAATTGACTGGATTCACACATTGAATGAAGCTAAGGTAAACTAACTGCGTGTTGATTAAATGCAGTGTGCAGACCAAACCAGTATGATGTAAGTTCTCTAAATATATCACTAGAAAGCTAAGATGTGGGCTTTAAGCATCACTTTATACTTTTCTTTAAAAAAATTGGTCAATTGTTCAAAATGTTAAATTGACCTGAGCTTTATAGATTGTCTTCAGGCATAAGATTAAGCATAGCATGATTTCATCCCAAATGCAATTTATGGATAACGTGAGATGTAGATCCACCTATTGTAGTTTGCTTTATGGTTATAACATGAGATGTGGGAACTCTGCCACAGCCTAATCCTAAATTTCTTCTACAAATTACTAAGCCAGATAGGTTACACAGCAGCCTTTGCAGAATGAAAAACAGATTCAGTTAGTACTTGGAACAGTCATGTAATTCAATTTATTGAAGCAAGATTTAAACAGTGTTGGGGGAACTGCAATTAAAAAAAAAAAAACCCAGCATGCAAACCAGGAAGGAGTTTAAAAAGAAAACAAGATGAAATATAGCCTTCTTCATGAACTATAGCTAAAATACATAAGGAAGTTGTGAAGAAAAATGTGTACAGTGATATGTATGTAAAGCCTTGAAAATTCAGTATGTGAAAAATAGTTTCCTTTTCAAAGAAATGAGTCTGCAGTACAGTAATACAGGTTAAGAGGTAACAATGCACTTTCTAGAAGGACATGCAGTTCAAAGAGGCTAACTCAATGCAGTTTTATCTCCATGAACTAATTTAGCAAGTCTGGTAGACTTTCACTTTGATATCTAGATTAGTTCACAGAGCAGCCATGGAAGTCAACTGTTTTGCCCAGTGCCTTGCTCACTTAAAGCAACCAAATCTCTTTAAAGATGCAATATTACAAAGATGATATAATAGAGAGCAATGGTTCTCAGAAGCATATTTAGAGTTGTGTTATCTCCAGCCTATTATTTTCTTGAGGGACTACATTGTATGACCCCAAATAGATTAGTCATGTAAGAGCTTCCTGACCAAGATATTTTGCCTTTCTCCAAGAGAATGGAAATGGAACAAGCTCCCCCAAAGGCAGTATGTCATGCCTTTAACTAGTAAGCAAAGGAATGTGCTACAAGGTACAACTCATAAAAACAAGTAGAATCAATAATTAGTTAGGATTCTTTCACAATCTATATACGTCAATCTTTGTTTCACAATCCAATGTGGCATTGTAGATATGAAAGTACTATCAACAATGCTGCATTTTGAGGATTCATTTGCACCAGTGATGGGATTCAAAAAATTTTACTACCAATTCTGTGAGCATGGCTTGGTGGGCGTGGCAGGGGAAGGATACCATAAAATCTCCAGTTAGAGGTGGGATTTGCCAGTTCTCCGAACTACTCAAAATTTCTGCTACCGGTTCTCCAGAATTGATCAGAACCTGCTGAATACCACCTCTGATTTGCACACAAAGACTTGTATACATCCGTCTTAGGCCTGAGCATGTTTGAACTACAACTGCCAAGAATAAGTCAAATCCAAGTGTTTTTCTAAACCTATGTCCTAAGATACAGGTAGGGAGTCACATTTTATTGTTATCTTAACTGCAACATTTCTTTTCCTGATAGCACAATCAAGGGATTGAGCAACTTTTAATCTGGAGATGTAACAATGCCATCTGAAATCAAATTTTCTTTAAAAAGACAAATAATATAGAAGAGGCCCATAAATTCTACCCAATCCTAGATTGTATGTACATGCAGTTGGGTTAATAGTAATAATATTCTCTATTACTGTGGTATCTATTTATTTCTAATTAATTTTTTAACAGTATAAACCATCCACGTATGGAATATTTTATGCAGATCTATGTATATGGTGTTCTTAGTCATCAATTTCTTCATAATTGGTGTTATATAAATCATAACTTTTATCAGGTAGTTTTCATCCTTTCCCTTTCTTTTGATCATTAAAATGATTTAGCCATTTGTAATCATACAGAAAGAATTAAGAACTTTCTAAAAATAATTCAGGAAATAGGTAAGAAAAATTATTATCCCAATCTACTGTGACAGATGAAAAGGTTATAAAGTACAAAAAATGAAATAAAATGCAATATTAAATAATTAGTAATAAATATAAAATCTTCAATAACATTGTAACTTACAATTTCCTAGGAAAAATTAAGCAGTTTGCCATTAGAAAAAGAGTCATTTTTTTCTTACTGGTTTTATGTTTCTCAGATACCCAAGATCAGTATTTTAGGTGATTGGGAAGTCTTCTTCCAATATGTTATTTTAAAAAGCCAGAATAAAAACCTAATAATCTTATTTATAAAAATGCCAAATCCAGTCTAAGCACTTGGCTGACTGTTCAGCAAACCATAAAAATAATTCTGATATCAGTATAAATCATTATGGGTGTTCATGGTTGAAGTGGGTATCTTATTACATACAAAAATTTAAAAAATAAAATCTCTCTAGTGTTTCACAAGTGGGGAGACTAGACAAATGGGATAAACTCTTAAACTGAAATTTGCAATGAGATGGAACTTGGTGAGAAAATAAGGAATCATCAGTGTGTAAAACCAAAAAGGAGGAAATAAAATGCTCAAGTCCTGAATGGATTTCAATCCTATTTCCCCAGCTTTGTTCTAAGAAAAGAACAAAGAACACATGAGGACATCTTGTGCTGATCCAAATGACATAATGATTCAAAGAGCATGTGGCATGTAAGGACAGCACAGAATGCTAATCCTTTGTAGGACTTGAAACAATATACAGGATAAAGAAAGCAAAACAGTTTCTCTTTCATGTTAGACAGATTCATCATCAGCTCTGTCCCGCTAAACAGAAGATGTATTAATGCCCGGAGGGAGGTTTTCTTTTCTTTCTTATTTCTGTATGACTGTACCAGTCAAATAGGCACTTC
Organism: Laticauda colubrina; assembly: GCA_015471245.1. Lineage (NCBI taxonomy): Eukaryota > Metazoa > Chordata > Lepidosauria > Squamata > Elapidae > Laticauda > Laticauda colubrina. Next base: position 4,177,502 of record BLBF01000037.1, read on the forward strand.
TCTCTTTCTCTTTCCCTGTAACTCTAGATAAGTCAGAATGTAGACGTAACTAGATTTTTCCTGATAATCTTGTAACCTGTTTTCAAAAAAGAAGTGGATAAAGGCACCTAAGATAATTTTCTTACACATTTTACTCCCATGTCACCTAGTTGTGGGATGGAATTTCCAGCAAGGACACTGTTGTGGTCCACCAGCAGCCTGCGGAGGGTCCTGCATCCGATATAGAGATGGGGCCAGGGCTATCTGGGAGTTATGTGCTGACTCCAGAACCTCCAGAATCAGCAAGGCAGAGGAACAAGGGGAGCCTGTTCCTAGTGTGTGTGTGCACAGAGCTGCCAGAAGGCAAGAGTAGCTAGACAAAAAGGGTGACTTGGGAGTAAGGCTTGGAGGTGACTGCCCATTCCATAAGATATATAGGAAGTACAAAGGGGCAGGAACCTTTGCAGGAAGCAATATGGTTTGCTCTGTTCAGATAAAACCTTGAAGTGTGTGGATTTTGTACTTTGTTTGGCTTTTTACAGTTAATTTGGCACTTCAGCTGTTGGCAGCAATTCAAAAAGATAAAGGTGGGTGCTTATCTCATTATGGGCTGGGAATGAACACAATTCCCAGCATTGAAATGAAACAAGAGTTGTTTGCACTAAGTGTGTGCTGAATTACAGTCTCAGGAAGCCTTGATCAGAACAGACACAATGACATCTCCAGAAGGTAAGGGCTAACATTTTTAGCCCTCAAAGTAGAGAATAGATATTGAAATGTCTCCTCTTTCCTGTCCTTTTTTTTTTTTTTTTTTGCTTCTTTCTGTAAAATAAAAACTTGCTGTGGATTTTGGTCACTTGTCCCTTATCTGAAATGGAAGATCTCCAGGCCTACATGAAATAGCTTGATGTGCTATTCCATGCCTTAAAAGTCATTTTCTTATTATCTTCTAAAATGAGGTTGATCTCATACTATTTGACCATCTCAGAACTGCAAAAATGGGATCTGAAATGTGTTCATTTTTCCAATATGTATATTTTCAGAAATTCTTTGCCTGGCTTACACAGTACTCTTGTGACTCTGCTGAGTAATTTGTATGACACTCGTGGTTGTGGGCGCAAGGTTAATGTGTAATCCAAACTAGCAGAAGCTGGGGCCACAGGACAAATTGCCCCAACTCTACTGGTATTTTTCCAATTCATACACTAATGATATAATCTTTTTTTCATTTAGAATAGTCACCCCATCTGGCTGGACTGACCAAATTCCATAAAGCTTTGGTACCACATCAAACCAAGAAATTGGTACAATGACCCCTTCCTTGCAATATTCTTGCACATTACTGGAATAACTCTCCATTAAATTATAAATGTTTATTATTTGGGTGAGAAAAGATGAATATAGAAGTGTGTATCCTTGATGGGGAACTGGAAGTCTTTAGGGTGGGTATTTGTGAAGATCTATAAGGATACACAACAAGGCAGGAAAAAACAATACAACTTGTACACTAGAAATCTGCTTATAGTTGCACCATCATGGAGAAAACCTTATCCCAAACTTATTTGCATAAGAATATATCTAGACATCAATCACTTAATAGAAAAATGCAATGTGTGAACTTGTTTGACTGAAGTCAATGCCATTCTTCGTATTTTTAATTTAGCGGCCTACAATTGGATCAAGAAATAATCTTTTCTCAAATGAATGGACTATTTGGTTTATGACTTATTTTTCTTCTTTTTAGAAATAATTTCAGACCCTGGAAAGATTTCAAAAGTCCCATTAAATTGCACTTGTTAAAAAATATTTCAATCTACCATAAACCAATGTATGCCATGGCTTAGTTGCCATTCTAATGTGATCTTTTTTCATATGATTTTTTTAAAACTTGAATTGAACTCTACAGACCACAGCATTTTCTGAAGAAGTGCCAATGAAACATAGGGACTTTGCTGAGGTATTGTGGAGTTAATATAACATGAGGGATTATATGAGTATCCATTAAGCATAATGGAGTAAAACACATTTATAGTGCTTCCTTTCTGCCCTGCCCAGCTCTCTTTTGGAAAACAATTGGATAATTTGTTCAGTTCTGATGAGTCAGTGCTGAATTTTTTCTTTTGTTCTGATCTAAAGTAAGTGGCTTTAATTGGAATCCTCTTTCAAAATAAATCAGCAAAAAATGAAGATGTGACATCAACACAGTCCAGTTTATAGGCAAATCTTCTGAGTTTGGCTTTACTTTTATTTTAAAGCTGTTTTCTTCTAGTTGCTCAAATCGTACAGGTTACAACACACAGGTCATTAAGCTGAACCATACCAAAGGTGAAGAACTGAAGCCACATCTGATTGGGAAAGAGCTCCCTCATGATTCATTAACTGATTTTTAATCAACTTTCCTTTGGCAGGGAAACCCCGTGTAAAATATTGCTATTTCCTCCTTTGAAAATGTATTTTAATCATGGGAAATAAATGAAAAGTTGTAAGTGTTTATCATTTTCAGTGCATCACATATACCCATCCCTACCTCCCAGAAACCAGAATGTAGCAAAATATCCATTCTTCACACATAGAAGTTCACCAGACACGAGTTGCAAAATTAACCGCACCAGGATACAAGTCAAATCAGGGGATTTCCCTATAGGTTCTGCTTTAAAAAGAACATTAGGTAATGTAGCTTATTAACAGTGCAATCTTGTGCAGTGGCAGCTTTCTCAACTTGGATCTTCCAGGTGATTAGCAATTTAGGGAGTTAGTCTCAAAACATTTAAGGGAGACCAGATTGGCAAAGATGTATAAGGACCCCTTCAAGTAAATTTAAATCAATAGTAACTTTCATGATCAACACACAGAAAAGAGTAGCATGAGATCATTGCTGATTAAATTGCTGACATTGCAATTCCCCCCCCCCCCTTTCTCTCTCACATCCCAACATTGTTGTGGCTATCTGGATAAATATCTGCAGTATTTGAGGAAAGAGCACAACTCCGGTAGTCAGCAATTATTTTGTATTGAATGCTTGATGACAATTTGTCAGGTCAGGATTTCTTAGGTTTGTTTAGATTTATATCCCCAGATTTTCTTCTGGAACTTGAGGGAAGTTGACTGGACAATCTTCTTTCCTTTCCCTCCTCATGACATTTGAAAAATGTTATTCATAGAAGACAATGAACTTCCATGGCTGAGGTAGACTCAGAATTAGGCTTCCTCAGTCCTATTCCAAGATCAGAATACAGGCAGCTGCATTTAGGTTTGCTCAGCCACCTGAAACAATTCATTAACAAACACCTGAGTGAGGACTGGGCAGACCTTTAAATTTAAAGGCAAAATGTTTTTTGGAGCATGACCATAGTTCCTTGTTACTCCTTAAAGTAGCCCTGCCTTTTCTTGGGATCATATAGCTGCCTTTCACAGCTGCTGTATATTCCAAATACTTTTAGTTTAAGGAGTTGTGGCAGATACTATGGGTGTATACCCTGAAATGCTCCAAAGCACCTTTTACTCTTTAAATCCAAGCAGGTGCACAACATTAATCTGAATCAACTATAGCACATTTATGTACATATGGTACATAAATTGCAAATGTGGATCAACACCAACTAATCAAGCCATCATTGCTTTCCCTAATGTCCATTAAACACAGGACTGGTGAATTGTGTCAGTCAACTTCAGCTGATAACCCTTCAAATGATGAAATACCAAAGTTAGAATGAGGGTGTGTGCAACTCAACATCCTACCTTACAAATCATCTTTACAAATAGTATTATAGTGTGCATCATTGATAATACTCATGAGGTTTTTACCAGGCAGAAATTGACTTATGCCAAAAATAATCCAAAGAATTTAGCCTTCTTTCTCTAAAATTAACACCACCAAATAAATAGCCCACAGAACTAACTCTCTCTGTCCTGGGAAACAATAGTGTGGGTTTGTTCCCTTTTTTCTTGGTAAATTGAAGCATTTCTGCTCTAAGGAAAAATCCTCACCAATGTTGGACTTCCAGCTATGCTTCAGACATTCTGCTAGCAAACACATTCTAACATTTTGTGGTTCACAATTCAGTTTTTCAAGCATCCATTAGCGTTTCACAATTTTGACTTCTCAGACGATCTGCAAAGCTGCTGCCCTCAAGTGGAGTTAATTTAGAAAACCACCATTTTCAAGATATTGCATGCTAAAAGTGCAATAGAAATAATGTATTTAAAAAAAACAGTTGGTGCCCAGAAAGACCAAATCTAAGCATTATATATTCAAATTACCATGTAAACATACTTTAATATACAGCTTTTTATTTTGACTCAAATTATAACAAAAATTAATGATTTTATATTAATCAAAGTAATAAATGGTGACATGACAATGTGCTGCATTTTTTCTGATTTTCATCTCATGTATATATATTTGCAGAATCTAGAAACATTACTGATATTTTATGGTAATAATATAGTCAATATGGATTCAAGAATTACCAGCCCCAATATGCAACATAAGAAATCTATTAATTCTCTGAAAATGTAACCCTGAGGTTTTTCTGAATCCTAGCACTATACAGATTTCTACTTTAGAAAAAAGATTGTGCCTAAAAGATTGACATCTTTCTCTATGGACACAAGGCTGTAGCAAATATACACGTTATTCAGTGAATCAGATCATGGAGAAAGGATGATACTGTTTAGAGACTGCAGATATAAATCAAATTGTAACATACCTGTGAACAAGTGACTCCACATTCTTTAATCCTAGGAATGAGCTGATAGCCATATGTTCCATAAAATATTGCAAAAATCTGCCACATAAACTTCATCTTTGAGATTGCTAAGCTTTTTTTTTAAGTTACTTTCTTTTCTGGTTTTTATTATGGTGACTATCCTAAAGAAACAGCTGTTTTACTCTGACAAGGCATTTAAATAGTGTAATAGTCCCACCCTCCCACCCCAGCACCTTTCAAAAAGAACTCCTCCTTTTTCGTAGAAATCAACACTGAAGATGAGTCATAGGGAACTTCAGTTGTTACTGGAAGCTATAACATATTCTAGGCTTTTTCTGAATATAATAGCTTTAATTTTAAGTCAATTTTGTTTTGTTTACTGCAGCTACTATGTAAATATTTTCTCTTGTTCAATCTTAACATAATTATCAATTGATCCTTACAAGGACAGATATAATTGTGAAAGAACATTAGTTAAGATATAATAAGTAACAGACTTCTAACTGGAACTATTTCATTCTATTTTATGTAAGTTGATGCCGAGAGCTTATCTCAGGCTGTCAATAATATGCCACAGTTGTAAGTGACCATGAAAAAAAGATATTATGGACCTGATTCCTCCCACTCGTACTTTTGCTCCTTTTTTAATGTGGTTTTGTTTGTATTCCCCCTTTTCCCCCAAGTAGTTCAAGATGCTGTAAATAATTATTTTTCCCATCAATCCTAAATGAGCAAAATTTCTCATGAGTCAGGTTAGGGTGAGGCTGTGTCTGCCTCAGAGGTAAAGTAGAAACTTCAGTTTCTGAACAGAAATGGACATCTCAAATATTTTATCCAGAGAGCATTGGGACAGAGTTCCTTGCCCCAAGAGACTCATAATCTAATTATAAATGTATAACCTCTGAATGGAGAAATTTGAGGTAGAAGACAAGCATTTAGTATGCTTAGTAAGCTTTGCTTAGTAACATAATAGAATTTAGGAGATGTATAAAAGGGTTGATAGAGAAGATGAACTTTCTAAGAACTGCATTCCCAAAATATGCAAATATTGGTTAACCAAATCATGATTGAGTAAATAAATTTATTCAGATTTGTCCAAGACGAATTAACCACAGGAGCTGGATTTGCATATATGGATATACTTGCAAATTAGCCAACACCACTGTAGTATATTGAATGTCACACAACCTCAATTATCTAGTTTTGCCTTGAGGCATTTAAAGATTTCAGACATTCATGGTTCTTTGTACTACAAGAAAACAGATCCTACAACAACAGGGTTGTCCTTCAACTATTACTTAAAATAAAATTGCTAATGTCTGCTATAACCAAATCAAGGAGAAACATCTTCCTTATATGATAATAATATGGTTTCTTCATCTTATTCATTTTTCTGCCCAGGGAGCTCTCCAAATTAAAATGTAAACACTATTTCAGTTACTAGTGAAATATTTCAATCTACTATTACATTTTAGTATTGCCACAGCATGTTTTAGTCTAGCAACCCAACTATTTGGTTTTTCTCTTCTACCTAAGTTAACTTAAGACAGACAAAGTGGCTGAAAAATTGGTTCTCTGACAGACAGCAAGGAATAGCCTAGTATCCAAGTTACAAAAGAGTTACAAAGAGTTATCCAAGAGTTACAAAAATAAAAGCCAACTGACTCAAAAGAAGCGGCCAAGCTTAGTAAAAAGGAAAAGCAAGCCCATGAGGGCTAGGATACTGTTTCAACACATAGAGCTTCTTAAATTACAACACTTGCTGAAATTCTTTGCTTGAGGCTCTCAAGTTTCTTCATTAAATATTACTTATCTGCAATTGTGAGCTTGCCAAAATGCTTTATTCCTGCCCACAGGATAAAGTTTGACATGGCCTTCACACGTTTTTAACTTCAAGTCCTCATGGAAAGAAGATTCAGGAGGCGCACTGGAGTAAAGTAAATTTGCACTTGAGGCCAGATAAACAGGTAGACCACAGTGGAAATGCCAGCTAAGTGCTTCAATGAGCCAGTCACATCTACTTCTCCATTTTTCAGAACTATTATTTCAAAATTCAAAAATTAAACTAATCTTCTAATAAATTACTTACCAGTGTGAGGGGATCTCTTGACAAGTAGTTGCTGTAACCTTGAAAGAACTAATCTGTAAAATACTACATTTTCCCCTTTCTCTTTCAAGAAGAAATTACAGAAAAGGGAGAAAAAGAGGAAAGAGATTAAAGAGAACTGTACAGAAGAGCAAAACTGTTGGATCCATCTTTCTCCTTCACCAAATTATTTCTTCATGATGCCAAGTAGAGGGGGAGATCATCTTGTCTCCTACTTTCCAACTCATTCTGCTGCTATTCTACACATAAAAAGTTTAAGAGTGAGATTTATTTATCTGTTAAATTTAGAGACCACCAATCTCACTAGCAAATTGCCTCTGGGCAGTGTACAAGGAATAAGCAAAAGTCACTCTTTTTAGAAACTGATATTACATTGTTTCCAATCATTCTGGAAAGTTAGATTTTAGATCCCAAACACAGACAAATGATAGAGATTCTATTGTTCATGTCACACTCCATCACCCATCCCTTGCATTTGTCTTCTTCTTACTCTGTTAGGCTAGCTAACTGTTTTGATATTTGCTGATGTTTAATAAACACCAAGTCATATTTTTGCTAATTATTTTGAGTGGCATATATGCTTGCTTTGATCTTGATTTGACCTAAATGTTGAGACTGATTGGGAATGTCCCAGGTACAAACTCCATCTGAAAATTATACACACTAATTTTCCAACAAAAGCTTCACTTATGTTTTACAACAAAAAAAAAGGTTCAGGTTTACTAGCCAAATATTGTTATCTGCATCAAAAGCATCTGTACTTTTTTGGGCAGCAATGCAATCATTTATATTTCCTGTTTATTCCTTGGTTTTCAATATTTTTAAATGCAGAATGAGCCTTTGTCCCACCCAATGCAGGGATTATTAGAGGCAAAAAAAAAATTGTTAATATTGGGTGATGGTGGTAATGTGGCAAATCTCCGCTGTAAGATTTACAAAATATATAGAAATGTTATCTCCATGGGATCTGATGGTGTCTCCCTACTACTGGTAGAATACCACTGGTGGTGGTATTCTACCGGTTCGGTCTGGCTCAGCCAAACCGGTAGCTCCAATGATCATCTGTGAGCGAACTGCTTCGCTCCGATGATCAGCTGATGGGCCATCACACCCACCCTGGCTCTATTCTGACCTTTATTTCCTGCTTTTCAACCTCAGTTGCTTCATGAAGCATAGTGGATTGCCACACCTCAGTTATTGAAGGAAAGTGCAGGATTGTAGGAGACAGTTAATAGGAAATCCTCTGCACACGTGCAAAGGTATGTGTGCACACAAAGCATCCCCACCAAGCCACACCCACAGAACCAGTGTAAACAAATTCAAAACCCACCACTGACTGGCAAGATATGAAGGCTAGGTAGAAGTTCTTTGAACCCTCTGGTGCTTCGTTTTTGGTATACTATGGAGCAAACCATAGTATACCAAATCTAAGTTATCATATCTAACTTAAAATCATGCACGCATACCACACACATACAAACACATGATACACATGCCTCTTCCTAGATTGCTTTGATCCACAGATAAGAGAGAATTTTGTAAGTTAGTATTCCTTTGGTCCTTTAATGCTTTAAAACTTTGTTTAACCAGGAAAACATATTATAAACATTAATCAAGATTTTGGAAATCTGAGCCATGACCAAATATAATGCAAACTGTGTGGAGAAGGGCAGCTGAATTCCTGGTGTGTAGCAATCCACTTGTAAAGAAGGGGAGAGACAAAAAAAAAAAAGCATTGCATGCAGCTAGAATGTGGTTGATTGATTTTGTAGATCACTGTATAAACTCAGAAACTTTCAAAGTCCTCAGTCATGGACAAGGCACTAATTCAATCTTCATCTCTAATTCATCTCTAATTTTGGCCTAAGGGCGAGGTGAAATTAGCTGTGGGAAAATATGAAATATCATAATTGTTATATATTTGAATATTTGAATAGTTCATTTTGATTGGTCCGCCTGACGGCGGGAATTTTAGAGAGCCGTCATTGGGCACGAGCCATGAGCAGCCACTATAAAAGAGGCTGCCGTGGCTCCACTACAGCACAGTCACAGAGAGTAAAATAAAAGAGCTGAAGTATCACTGGGTCTCGAGTCATTCGTTCCCATAACAGAGCAATAATTTCATAACATCTACATGTAATTATCCTTTTCAAGTATCTCTCCTAAAATCCAGACAGTACCATTTCTTCCTGTTCAAACTACCATGTTTCTCCAACAATACAGCCTCCACAATAGGAAGGCCCAGCATGATTTTTAGGCATGAGGTGAAATGAAGCCCCGCCCCCAAAATTTTGGCCTATTTAAACCATACGTTTCCCTGCCATTTCTCACATCGTTCGTTAGAATTACATGAGGTGAAGAGAAATGGGGGGGAAGGGTGGGGGGATGGGGAGAAAACTTGCCTTTAGGAGTGCCCTGTAGGTAGCCTAGGCTAGAATACCCTGATAGCCTATAGAAGCTCTCTGAAGACAGAGGCCCCAGCTGCTTCAGGGCGTGGTGTAGCTGCCCATGTCCGCTCACCTTTAGGCAGTCTCTTTTGGGTGATGGAAGCTCCCCCAAGTGCAGTCACCAGGCACTTTGATCGGCTGGTAGAAGTGGCCTTGGGGCGAGCACACACACACACTCCCCTTGCCGCGAGGCCGCTTCTATCAGCAGATGAAAGCTCCCTTGAAGGCAGAGTCCCCAGCTGCTTCAGCGCAAGGCATGGCTGCCCATGTCCCCTCACCTTTAGGCAGTCTCTTTTGGGCGATAGAAGCTCCCCAAGTGTAGTCACCAGCCACTTCAATCGGCTGGTAGAAGTGGCCTTGGGGCGAGCACACACACACACACACTCCCCTTGCCACGAGGCTGCTTCTATCAGCAGACAGCCACTTCAGGACGTGACATGGCTACCCGTGTCCCCTTGCCTTTAGGCTGTCTCTTTTGGGCGATGGAAGCTTCCCAAGTGCAGTCACCAGCCACTTTGATCAGGCGGTAGAAAGGCAAGGGGACATGGGCAGCCACACCTCGCCCTGAAGCGGCTGGGGACTCTGCCTTCAAGGGAGCTTTCATCTGCCGATAGAAGCGGCCTCGCGGCGAGGGGAGTGTGTGCGTGTGTTCGGCCCGAGGCCACTTCTATCAGCTGATCAAAGTGGCTGGTAACTACACTTGGGGAGCTTCCATCACCTGAAAGAGACTGCCCTAAAGGTGACTGGACATGGGCAGCCACGCCACGCCCTGAAGCAACTGGGGGACTCTGCCTTTGGGGAGCTTTCATCTGCCAGTAGAAGAGGCCTCGTGGCGAGGTATGTGCATATGGGCTGCTCTAGGTAGGGGAGGAAATTAAGTCACTCCCAAAAGACAGCCTAGCCATTTTTTCATTGGTTAAAAAAAAATAAGGCCCGGCCTTATTTTGTGAGAAACACAGTAAATACTTTGACAAGCCGTATATTTATTTCATGAGTGATTTGTAGTGAAAATAGTCATGTTGCATTAGCGCCAGTCACAATATGGAACCTTACATCGCCCACAGCAGGACACCCCAACCTCAAGGCCGCAGCCCATTCCCAGGCCTTGAGCTATTCGGAACCGGGCTACAGAAGTGGCAAATGCATGTGTGTATACAACCCCCACTTGCACAAGCAGCAGGCAAGCATTTGCATGCACGTGCCCACTTCTCATGCAGATAGTGCTGTGCATGCACTCTGATGCGCTGGTCCCCTCCACCTCCACCCCGGCCAGTCTGCAAAGCCAGAAAGGTTGGGGAACTCTGGCCTACATGGTTAAAATCCTGGGAATGATTTGGAAGGACACGCTATACATCCCAACATTTACTGTCTAATATTTTTTTAATATACAAATATTGCCATGACTTTGTACCAAAGCAAACTTCAGAATTAAATCACACAATCGGAATTGGTAAATGTATTTTTAACAGTTTTGTTATCACTTTCAGTTTTTGTCTACATTATGCATATGCTCTACGTATTTATGATCTATGCTTACTGTTTTAAAACAACCACAGACATGCACAGAAGAGTGATGGAAAAAAAGAGCAAATGAAACTCCTTGTTCTTTAAAATCAGGATATGAAGACTTTGCTATTCCTTGATTTATTGTAGAATTGCAGAAAGTTCTCACTAGAGGAGGGTATCTAACCCCAAAAACTTAAACAAACATTATAAGTATAAAGACGATGCATCTATTTTCTCTGAACTTTAGAATGGTTAAATAAGAATGTAACAAAACTCCTAAAACTTTGTGCTGTAGCCATCTGAACTTTCTCAGATCCCGAGACAGCTTAAAGGCTAGGTCCTACTGGCCGATGGACGCAAAACGTATGCAGAAAGGACACAGCGGAAGAGCAAAATTTCGGGGGTGGCTCCATCCATTTTCATCCGCTCCAAAAAGTGGTGAAAATTTGCATAAAAAGAATGGAAAAGAATGGACATGGGTAGTATGTAGCGGGGATGTTAAATGGATGTTCATCGGAAGCCTAGCAGATGAAAGTGGATGGAAGCGGATGACGCTTCCGAAGGGGTTCAGGGCAGAATTTCGAAGTGGATGCATAGCAGAAGGGGCGGATTCATAGAGGATGAAGCAGATGCATCACGTACGCCTATAGGAAACAAAGGGGATGCCGCACGGATGAAAATCGGATGCAAAGCATTCACTGTGCATGCGGGGGGTATGAATTGCATCATCTCCGCAGACATAAAAGGATGCAGCACGCACACAGTCAGCATACAGGGGAAAGATGTGCTGCCAGATACATCTTGCAGGAACTCCATGGTTCGTCAGTCAGGCAAGAAGAGGAAGCCGGTGCCTACTCGTTCCAGCCCTGGCAAGAAGGACAGAACCAGCATCCCACCTCCTGGCACTGACTCTGAAGCTGCTACTGCTGCTTCTGCTGCTGTGGTGGACCAGCCCCAAGGCCCTCAAGCCCCTCAAGCCCCTCAAAGCCTTGCTGCTGAAGGTCCTGCTGCTGAAGCCCCTGAAGGTCCTGCTGAAGCCCCTGCCAGAGGGAGGAAGAGGCAAGGAAAGGAGAAGGGAGAGAGGAAACAGTACACCATTTCCGAGGAGCATGAGGATGAGGTGCTGGAATGGCTGAGGGAGAACGAGTACCTCTGGAGAAAGGGCCACAGACCATATCGGGACACCAAGAAGAAGCAGGCAGCTTGGGGAGACAAGGCAGAGAGCCTGGGGTACACTGCAGAAGTACTCCTTGGATGGTGGAAGCACATGCACACCTGGTATGGCAATCTACACCTCAAGAAATCTGGGCAGGCCGCTGTCAAGCTCACTGACCAGGAGATGTACGTAATGGCCAAGTGCAGTTTCCTGGAGGGTGAGATCCGCCACCAAGGAGCAGCCCCTCTGAGACTCCTCTCCCTCAGACAGCCCACAGACAGCCAGTCCTCTTCTAACCAGGAGCCAGCTACCCTGTCCAGGCAGGTGTCTTCAGAGGGCCCCACGGCAGAGACCTCCTCAACAGCTGCACTCCCCATGCCGGTCGACTTGGAGGAACCTGTGGAGGATGATGCCCTGCTCTCACAAATGGAGGAAGAAGCAGAAAGAGAGGAAGAACCCACCCCCACCCCCAGCTCCACAGGACGCAGGCAGAGAAGCAGACTGGAGGGCCAGGACAACAGTGTGCTGTTGGAGATCAGGGACACAATGAAGACCAGCACAGAACCTCTCTCTCTGCTGGTCGACTGGGACAGAGCATCCTCAGCCCAGAAGCCCTTCATCAACTACGTGAGCCAGACCCTGAGGGACTTGCCCAAGGTCCAGTACCAGGTGATGAAGCAGAAGATCACAGCACTTCTCCACAACCCTCAAGGCACAGTTGAAGCTGCTCCTACCCAGTCCAGGTCTGCTCCTCCACCCCAGGCGACATCACATCCCTTCCACGGCTTTCAACAGCCCCTCACCTACCAAGACTACGACTACCAGGACTTCCCACAGCACAAGCAGAACTTCCCAGTCCAGGCCCAGGTCCACCGGACGTCACAGACGCCACTCCTCACCCAGCTGCAGACCAGACAGCCCCACTACACTCCTCCCAACCCTTCCTCCATCCCACAGCCAAGCCCATCAATGGACAATCTGTCATCAGTATTGGGCCTGACATCTCAAGTCCTTCATAAAGGGCCTCTCAATCTCACGGGACTGAGTCAGCTCTCGGATAGCTTCCTGAACACACCATCAACTGTTGTATCTTCGGGGCCAAGCACCCCAATGGCGCCACAGACCAGCACTCAAGCCACAGCCACAGCCACAGCCACAGTCCCTGCCCACTCCACATGACTCAGAGTGACTCAGAATAGTCTCAGAGACTGAGTTGTTTACTTGTTTAATAAAGTTTATCTTTTCTTAAGACACTTAATACAGTTTACTTGGTTCATTTTGCTTATTTAATAAAGTCATAAAGTTTACCTAAGAAAGTTTATCTTTGCTTTAGACACTTAGTTTACTTGGTTCATTTTGTTTACTTAATAAAGTGTTGGTGAAAACTTTGAAAAAATGGTTAAAACTTTGCATGCTTGTGGGATAGATAAGGATAGTTGTGAGATAGATAAACTTCCAGTGCAACCATAGTGGGTCTGTATGGTCCACCATCCCAGCGATCCAGATGATTTTCTCCCCCTTTTTATAGAAAATATCGGTTGTCCGCTATGGGGCCTTCTACATACTCTAGACATACTCCAGACACCCTAAATATACGAGATACATCCCAGATACAAATGTTTTGTCCATCTATTTCCGTGCTACTAACACTGTGTAGACGTTCCATGTACCTTTTGTTTCCTCCCTCTTTCCATTTTCAGCTGCAGCAGATATAAGGTGAGGGGATGGCCAGAGAATGCAGAGAGGATACAGCGGACGTTTAATGGATGACAATGGACATAGAACGTTTGTTGCCCATATATGTCGTGGATGTAATCGTATGCGGCGGAAAGTTCATCTGTTCACAAAGTTTTGTGCAGCTCAAAACTTCTTGCATGGATGAAATCGCAGTGGACAGATGCTCGATGGATAGAGCTTATGAAACACGTATGCAGTGAGTACACAACGGATGCATAGCATTTTCCAATGGATGGCAAGTTTATTATTGACGTTTTACATCCTCTTTGATCTGTAAGTGCAGTGGGACCGGGCCTTAAAGTAACCAAATATAAAATGTTGATCATCTTATAAATAATACAAGCAAACATGATAAATGGGTGATGAGTACAATTCTAACCATGCTGAGGTGACTTAAACACACTTCAAAAGTACAGACTTTGAGGACAGACATGTGTTGAAAACATGTCTTAAAATAGCAGTCTTGATTCAATGATGTCTTCAGTTAAGAGGGAAATTCAAGTACTAATGTTTTCTTGTTGTATTTATACAAGAAAAAAATTGTGTTTGGCACACAGATTACAAATAAATCATCCATGCCTCACTCAGTCAATTTTCAGATTTTCTTTGATTAGTGACCACATGTCCTATTCCCAGGATTCTTCATAACCTAAAGGATGTCAGTGAGTACATTCCCTCTCTACTCTGTACTTACCCGAGTTGGCTGAGAGAGCTGAGATTTCTGGATGTTGTATTACAAACAATTTTGAAGAGTACAAGCTTTCTCCAAGATTGTTTTACACTGACAAGTGAAAAGGGTTTGATTAGTCTAAACTATTCACACCGTTGAGGACCATATGCCACAGCCAGCCATTTCAGAGGAACTATGAACAAAGTAGAGCCTAACCCTGGAGAACCATCTTTTCAAAGTCCAACTGACTGCCAGCGAAAATAATATTATAGATATGCTGTTGGAAGAAGAATGGAAAATAAGGCAAAGTACAGTTGTCCCAAAGGTGCTTTTTCAAAAGGCAACTGGACTTTGTGTTTCTTTGAAGATGTTTTGCTTCTCATTCAAGAAGCTTCTTCATCTCTGACTGGTTGGTAGGGAATGGAATATTCCTTGCAGACAGTTGGTCATTTGCATTCTGCAAGGGAATATTTGCATTCTGCAAGGGAATATTCCTTGCAGATAGTTGGTCATTTGCATTCTTTTAGAGAGTCCTTGAGGTCACTTGGAGGTTTATCTGTATTCTCAGGGTCATTAGAGTAGTGCAAATGGATGTGGGGCCTTCTTAATATTGCTGAAAGGACTGTGTTGTAGACTGGAGATAGATGATGTCATATCCCTCCCCGGGATAGGCTGCTGAATCTTGTCCTGATGGGTTTGTTCTACTATGTTTTGCCATGTGTTCATG
This sequence comes from Laticauda colubrina, assembly GCA_015471245.1. Classification (NCBI taxonomy): domain Eukaryota; kingdom Metazoa; phylum Chordata; class Lepidosauria; order Squamata; family Elapidae; genus Laticauda; species Laticauda colubrina. The sequence goes on from BLBF01000037.1 coordinate 4,192,540, forward strand.
AAGTGGTTGTTTTGTTTCACCAATATACAGATCTGCACACTGAGCTCACTGCATTGTACTGCATATACCACGTTGCTTCATTTGTGTCTGGATGGACAAGCTTCTGCCTTAGTGTATTCTTGAGTTTAAAATGTGTTAAAATTCTTGAGTTTAAAATATTGTGTTGGCTGGAGATCCTCCTGAGCTTTTCAGATATTCCTGCAACGTATGGAATGGCATTGCTTCATTTATTGCTCTTGACTGTTATTGAGGAGCTACTGTTGGATCTTTTTTGGATTTGATGAAGGCTCACTTAGGATAGCCACAAGTTCAGAAAGCTTCATTGGTGTGTTTTAGTTCTTTTTTTTTTAAATTCTCACCATCCACTGGAGCACAAAATGGGAGTTATCAGAACTCTGTACTACTGAGTTGAAGACCTGCCTACTAGCAAAGATCGGAAAGAAAAAGAACTAAAACGCAAAAAGAAGTTTGTACACCCCAAGGATAAAACACCCAAATACAAACTGAGCAATGTGGACAGTAAATACCTAACCACAACTTTTAGCCTAGTTTAGTGAACAAGTAGTTCACTAAAAAAAAAACATATTTTTAATTGTCCAATCAATGAATGTATATTAATTCCTTCCTACAAAGGCTTGCATCAAATTCTATTTGGGATATTAATTCCTACCAACAAAGGCTTGCATCAAATTCTGTTTGGGATAGCCACATGAAAATAGTAAAAGAGGGTTCTTTTTATTTTATTGTTCTTATTACTATTATTATTTTTACAGGTGATCTTCTATTTACAATTTTTTAGTGACCAGTTAAAAGTTACAACAGCACTGAAAAAAAGTGACTTATAAAGTGTCCTCACACTTACAACTGTTGCATCTTCCTCATGGTCACATGATCAAAATTCGGGCCCTTGGCAGCCAGTATGTATTTACAACAGTTCCAGCATCTCGGGGTCATGTGATCACATTCGTGACCTTCCCAGCCAGCTTCCAGCAAGCAAAGTCAAGTGAGGCAAGCCAGATTCCTTTACCACTGCCTAATTCACTTAGCAACTGCAGTGATTTGCTTAACCATGGCAAAAAAAGGGTAGTAAAATTGGGCACATCTTACTTGGTATCCAACAGATGAAAATGTTTAGGAATGGAAATTCTGATCCCAATTATGATCATAAGTCAAAAGCTGCCCATATGGCCAACTATGCACATAATCTCTGAGAAATACAAAACAATCAAAGCTGTTAAAAACTTACAAACTTACAAGCAGCTCACATTCAAACCAATCAAACAATAACAAATGAAGTGAAATGAGAGGCCCTACAAAGATACCAACCCCAGGACTGTGACCAAAGACAGGTCTTAATGGCTTTGGGAAACCATAGGAGAGAGAAAGCACTGTGTGGATAGCAACATTTAAGCAAAGGATCCTGGAACATACAACTTTGTTGGAACATATTGGGCAGGCAGAAATAGTTGGAGATAGGTAGTACTCAGGTACCCAAGCCCTATGCCATGGAGGGCTTTATAGGTGATGACCAGCACTTTGAATTGTACCCAGAAGCTAACTGACAACACAAATGCTGGTCACACAGCAGTGGTGACACATAGGAATACAGGAACGCAGCCATTATTGTTCATGCTGCTGCATTTTGTATCAGTTATATCAGACAGTCTTCAGGGGCAGGCAGGTCCATGTAGAGCAGTGGTCCCCAACCTTTTTTGGACCAGGGACCAGTTTCACACAGAAACACATTTTCAAGGACTGGCAAAATCAATTGTTCCCCAATAGTAAAGTGCTTCTTTACTATTTCTTTACTAAAAACATATTTTTATATATATTTTAATCATGATTATTCATTCTTAGCAGCCCGGTACAAAATGATCCACGGACCACTACTGGTCCGGGGCCCGGTGGTTGGGGACCCCTGCTGTAGAGTACAGAGCTAGTCTGCACTTAAGATTGTATCCTAACTACTTTTCCCAATTCAGCTATGGACTTCAGGCAGAATCTGAAAACAGCTTTCCAAAGTGTAAAATGTAAAGCAAGCAGAGACCAGTATGCCAGTATTTTGTCAGATTTTTCATTTTCAAGTCTTTGCGGATCTGCAACCTCTTTTAGTATCATAAACTAGTGTCATTCAGACCACCGAGTGTTTTGCCACAAAGGTTTACTTACTGACAAAGCTACACATCAATTGAGCAGTCCCTTCTTAACAAGATGCTAAATTGACTTGCATTATCATTCCTGGAAGAATCTCTTGGGCAATCTTTCTTGGTTTTTATTGCTTCATGTCAAATGTAGTGTTTTCCAGTTTATGCTAGTCAAGCATTGATGTCTGGTTTGCCTACTGTAAACAAATCTCTCCACTCCATTACAAAGTAACATGGGTCTCTAGTGTCGATCACCTACCTACCTACCTTCCTTCCTTCCAAGTAATCCACCAATCAGGAACCATGATGAAAATGGTCCAGAAAGAACACTAGGCATCACAATAGCCAAAGAGGACAAAGGGACTGAAATCTGAGAAACTGGCTTCCTTTCTAACCAACTGACACCCAGCCATCAATTAGGCTAAGCCTACAATTTGGAAGAGTCTTAAAAATCCATTCTGTCTACAAAATCCATTATTTCTCTTGTGCTAATCACCTTTCTCGAAGAAACTTTTCCAATTTAAATATGTTCATCCAAATACGGATAAGACTCATCTGCTTTTATGCTGTCCATAAATGCTAAATGGTAAGATTTGGGGTGTTTTACAAAGTTGTTTTTTTTTTTTAAACACAAGGATGGTTCTTGAGCTCTGTTTTATCTTTTAGGGAATTGGTTGTCAAAAACAAAAACAACACTATCTCAAGGCACGTTGAATAGAGTCAAAAGTATTTTGGAAACCCATAATATGGGGCAGCCACCCTGGTCTTGGCCATCTTTTCAGGAGCAGAACACGGACTCATAGGTAAATATGAACCTCCTTGTAATACAGTTGCACAAAAAGAGCTGCAGTGTTTACAAGTTTTCTCCGACTGGAAACCATCTCCACAAACTAGGCACGGAGTCTTCTGGGTTTGGTTCTGTAGACCTTTAAATAGAGAGCAAACAATAATTCCTCTCAATACTGAATCACATAGCTTACCGTGTCCTACTTAATGTGTTTCTACAAAACAAAACAAAGCGGTAGTTTGTGTCGAGGGCATTTGGTCTCTTAAAGGAGATACATATAAAACTTTAACTATTAGAAGTTGAGTTTCCAACAGTTTCCCAGCTTTAGATCTTCTTCTTCTTCCTAGCGTATTCCCGCAAGAGCAAGGTCCACTTTTCCAGCTTTGGATGTTTCCCAGCTTAGATGTTACCTTTTTAATTAACTGTTCACCCTATAAGCATATACAGATAGTCCTCGATTTACAGCAGTTCATTTGGTGTCCATTCAAAGTTACAATGCCACTGAGAAAAGTGACTTATGACCATTTTTCACACTTATGGCAATTGCATCATCCTCATGGTCACATGATCAAAATTCAGCCGCTTAGCTACTGATTCATATTTTTGACAGTTGCTGTGTCCTGGGGTCATGTGATCACATTTTGCAACCTTCTGACAAGCAAAGTCAATGGGGAATCCAGTTTCACTTAATCACTGGGTTACTAACTTAACAACTGCAGGGCTTCACTTAACTGTGGCAAGAAAGATCGTAAAATGGGGCAAAATTTAGTTAACACATGTCTCATTTAGCAACAGGAATTTTTTGTCCTGTACATGTTTAATTAGTACCTCATGTTACTCATGGTTAATAGGAAGCTATTCTTCCTTCATCCCCTCTTTGTTATTATTTTGACAGCCTAGGCAGTGATGGCAAACCTTTTCCTTGTGGTAGGCCAAAAGCGCACGCGCACAAGATAGCACATACACTCACGTGTTGGCACCCACAGTGCAATGCGCCCCACCCCACCTGCTCATGAGCGTGCAACACCCCCCCACCTCCTTACCTGCACTGTGCATGCACATGCCTCCCTGATGATTTTCAGGCTCCCAGAGGCTTGGGGGAAGCCTCTGCAGCCTTGGGAGGCTGAAAAACGGGCCTTTCAGAAATACCAGAAGTGCCTCTTTTCAGCTTCCAGAGGGTCTCTAGAGCCCGGGGGAGGCTCCTTTCGCCCTCCCAGGGGCCCGAGGGAAGCCTCTGCAGCCTTTGGAGGCCGAAAAATGGGCCCGTTTCAGCACTTCCAGTATTCCTTGTTAACAGTACACAAATATCTCCCTGGCATTATCTTATAGCAATTGTTTTTAATATCCAACCCAAGATTGTAAAAGATTGTGTTCAGTGTTTTGAGTTTGCCCAATCAAGGGGGAGGGGGGGGGGAGGGAGAAGAGAAAAAAAAATAGCTGATGTTCTGTATATATCATTCCAAAAGTCTTACATGCATCTCTAAGTACAACCCCCAATGCTGTGTATGTTATTTAAACATGTGCAGTGGATTTATACTGATGAGTATAATAGCAGAGAAAGTTCCCTTGGAAGAAATGCAAGAAATAAAGTAATGAGCAATTTATTGCCATGGTTATAATGGGCAGTAAAATATAATGCTATTTCACTGACAGCTCCAAAACTTCTCTAGTTAACAGGGAAAATGACATGGCTAAATCTACCCATATGGTATAGACTGGTGGCAGACTGCAAAATTTCACTGAGGAAATGTCATTTTTACAAATTCTCCCTTTCACATGTGTAAAATGACACAATTATCCTGCATACTGAATACTGAATACTGAAGTTTGCTGATGACACAACAGTGATTGGTCTCACTCGAGACAACGATGAATCTGCAAACAGACAGGAGGTTATACAACTTGCCTCATGGTGTAACCGGAACAGTCTGGAACTGAACACACTCAAAACTGTAGAAATGGTGGTTGACTTTAGAAAAAACCCTCCCATACTACCACCTCTTACAATACTAGACAACACAGTATCAACAGTAGAGACCTTCAAATTTCTAGGTTCTACTATATCACATGACCTAAAATGGACACCTAACATCAAAAACATCATCAAAAAAGCACAACAAAGAATGTTCTTTCTGTGCCAACTCAGGAAGCTCAAACTGCCCAAGGAGCTACTGATCTGGTTCTACAGAGGAATTATTGAGTCTATCATCTGTAGCTCTACAACTTTCTGGTTTGGTTCTGCAACCCAACAGGACAGACAAACACTTCAAAGAGTAATTAGGACTGCAGAAAAAACAATTGCTACCAACTTGCCTTCCATGGAGGACCCGTATCCTGCACCAGTCAAAAAGAGGGCTGTGAAAATATTTACAGACCCCTCACATCCTGGACATAAACTGATTCAACTCCTTCCCTCAAAATGACACTATAGAGCACTGCACACCCGAACAACTAGACACAAGAACAGTTTTTTCCTGAAAGTTATCACTCTGCTAAACAAATAATTCCCTCAACACTGTTCAACTATTACAAAGTTTGCACTACTATTACCGTTAATCTTCTTGTCACTCCTTATCACCCATCCCCTCCCACTTGTGATTGTAGGACTGTAACTTTGTCGCTTGTATCCTTACGATTTATATTGACTGTTTCCTAGTATGATTTGATTGTTGATTGTACCCTATGACTATCATTAAGTGTTGTATGTGACGATTCTTGATTCTTAACAAATGTATCTTTTCTTTTATGTATACTGAGAGTATTTACACCAAGACAAATTCCTTGTATGTCCACTCACACTTGGCCAATAAAGTATTCTACTCTATTCTATTCTGTTCTATTCTGCGTAAGGATGTAATCTCATATTGCAGGTGTGCAAAATCAGGCTTCAGTGGCTTGATTGTGAAGAAATTAGTCTGTAAATAAACTAGAAAGTGGGGATTATCCCAGTTGGCAATTCCCTTAAGAACCATTTTTCCATTAAGAGGAACGATTCATTTTTATAAGAGGTTTCCTGAATTAGCTATGAATGTCCTTCTTTATTCTAAAGAAAGGGATCATAATAATATGTCAAAGGTACAATTCTTAAACAAAGCATATGCAATTTCTGGAGATTTTGGAGATTTGGGGAGATTAGATTTGGACCTTCTGAGATTTTCTTTTTTTAGGAAAAGAAACAACAAAGAGCTTCAACCAAATTGGGAATGCAAGGATGGGAAAGAAGGTTTCCCACCTTCACAGTCTGAAAGTGCAATCAAGGAGATAGTTGCTTCACAGCAGAATTTACATGATGTCTTCACATTTCCTAGTACAGATAGGAAAATTTAGAGAAGGGAAATGTGGCACAGAGGATACAGTGCCCCATAACAATATGTATCATCTAAAGATATGTATGCAGAGGGTTTGAGTTAAATTGCCTTTGAGTCAAGCTTGACTCTTAATGACATACGTGGACACAAACATGCAACTATTTTGGCAATACAGAAGTGGTTTACTAAGAGGCAGAACTGAAAAAATTATCAAATTATTTGAATGAAGTTGAAATAGATAAATTGTGGGTGTGAGAATGAGTGTGTATATATGTGTGTGTACACACATACACATAATTTAACTCTTTCAAGTTGTATACATTGTATACAGTATATATAAGTGTGTCTGTATTTTTTTATGACTAATTCAATACCTATGCTTTGCTGTGAAATTACATGGTCAGGCTTAGCTTTTAGGGAGGAAAATAAGGGGAAAAAATTCTGCCTCTGCCTACTAGCATCTGTCAGTATTTGTCTGGCTAGTGTCCTGTCAGTGTGTGAGAGAGCTGAGGTCTGTTTGGAAACTGAAACAGTATTTGCTGTGTGAGCAAGAAGGAGACAGCAAGGAGCCTGAGTGTGGCTTAGCTCAACTGTTCTGTACTAAAGCTGCTTGGTGCTATGAAACTGAAACTGAAACTAAAACTCCTCCTCTGCTTGTGTTTTGCATTTGGAGCAGATTTCTTTTTAGGTGGGGTGGGTGAGTAGAATTCCTTAGCATCAGAGTATATTAATAATAATATATAAAATACTAATGCTGTGATGATCATTTTGAAAAATTTTTTCTTAGTGAGCACCTAGAAGCCAAGAGGAACATATATGCCAAATTTCAAGTTTGTAGGCTTTAAGGTTCTGGAGATTTTGTGATGATGCATGAGTGGTATTTCGCTTTTATATGTAGATTTTTTATTATAGATTTACATATTTATTTTACCTGTATCTTTAGAGGGCTGAAGTAATGCCCAGTCTAATGAATTTGAATTTGGAAAGCTGGCAACTGCTTGATTTCCAGTCTGCTGTTTGGGTTCTTTAATTGCCTTGGTCTTTTTTGTGTCGGGCACGATTGCTGCTTCTTGGAGAATAGTTATGTGAGGGAAATCTATGATTTTGGTAGGCTTTTTGAGAATCGACTTTACTTTAGGGTTTCTCTCAGACTTCTTCTCCAGGGTCTTTGGCAGGGTGCAAGGAGTGCAATTTCCATGTTTTACTTTTATGTTTTGCTTCTCGTTGATAGGTGGAATTGAGTCCCCTTTAGTTTCATGATTAGTTAGAGGTTGCAGTACGTTCAACAGGGGTTCAGCAAAATTAAAGTTAGTGATGACCACATGCTTTTTCAGTTTCTTAAAACCAATTCCTTCCACAATGAGGTCTGTAGAATTAAATGGTGGCATATCCAACATGGGCTACAGAATAAAAAGAACAAAATCACTGTTTCATTGTTAGTTTTACAATTTTGTCTTATCAGAATAGATATCAGTTGAGAGATGCTCCTTCTCTAAGGTTGTGGATTGATTAAAAAATGGAAAAGGTCTGTTAGTTCCCATCTAAAAATAATTATGACTCTTCCAGATATCTGTTGAATATCCAGTTTATCTTTCTGATCTCATTTTTTCTTTTAGATTTTCTTTTGGGGGTTTTTTCATATATAACTCAAAGTGGTGAATATACCAGCATTTGTTCCCTATTTTCCCCACAACAGCTCTGTACGATGAGTTGGCTGAGAGAATGATTGGTTCAACATTATCAAGCTGATTTTTCATGTCTGAGGTGGGACTAGAATTCTAAAATCTAAAATCTCCTGCTTTCTAGGATAACACCTGAACTATACCAAACTGCCTTTTTTATTTCTAAATTTATTTCCGAAAAGGTACTCCAAAAATCTTGGAAAACATTTCCTTGATGCTAGCTACCAAAATCAGTCCCAGAGCCTGATGTTTTGATATAATCACAGCTATCATTCCTTGCCCAGATTATATATTAATCTTTGGTTGTGCTGAATACTTAGTGACTCAATGCCTTTTATACTGGTCCAAACATGCAAGAACCTAAACCTGTCTGCGGTCACCCCATGCAAAAGGGAAGCTTTCTCTCTCCTCACCACTTCTGCTTTGCAAAATCTTTCCACAGTCGTGTTCAGTAGGAGCATCAAAAAGGAGTCAGTTGATTATTTGAGGGAGGGGTTGCATTTACATTTCAGTTTTCAGAATGAATAATTGTGTTTTATTATTTAAAAACAAAAGGAGAGCTACCCACAATATATTTAATGTAGTGTATAGTTTAATAATTAAATTTTATAAAAGCTAGCATAATGGAATAGTTAGGGAGAGAACTGGGAGTGGGAAAACCCAGGTCTTGTCTTCCTTTAGACATGGGAATCATCTAAATGATTGTGAGCCAGCCACTTCCTCTTAGATCCAGCTGGCATCAAGGTTTGTGGCAAGCTGACTGATGAATAGAGCCTCTTGTTATATCATGCTTTGATCACTTTGCTACAACTCAGCAAACAAGATGCAAAAGCAAGTGAAACCCTAACCTCATGCAACTAATATTAAGCATAGTGACAAAAAATGTTTGATTGCATATTAGCAAGTCTAAAAAAAGACCAGCCATTATCATTAGAATCTATAAAAGACACCAAGGGAAATAAGCCAGCATTACGTCAAAATGCATTCAAAGTTACTAAAATTTAATTTTGCAAGAGGAAAGGACATTCTCCTGGAAGTAGAATTTGACATTTCTCTATTATTGTTGTTGTTGTTAATATCCTGAAACCATGCTTCTACTTTCTCTAGCCATAATTAGATCTAACTATAATCAATCATACTATTTTGTATACTACTAGGGAACAAAATGAAACACTTCTTACTTGTCTCCACAGAAGCTCAAAATTCCCAGTTTCACAATTTTTCTCAAGCTTCTTGTCAAGCACAACCTTGATTGTGTCTTCTTGCACTTTAGCACAAAGGTCCATTGTAACTGGAGTGGAAGGATGCATAGTTGGGCTACTATTGATTTCAATCAACCAAGGTTTGAAATCAGTGCCAAGAATGAAATCTGCTCCATACAGTTCAAAGCTGCTCCTCCGTGCTTCCACTTGCTCCTGAGCCATCTTCATGATATATATTAGGATTTTTTTCATAGATGGATAGATGATGTTGCACCAAACATGGCCAAGGCCTCTCTTCTGCAAATACTCTTGGAATTTGCTGCTGGACCACATGTTGTGATACGGCAACTGAGAACTACGATCTGTTGCATTTTTGTAATTTTTCTGGATGAAATTATTGCAAAGATGAACGGAGCTGTGTAAATTATAAGGAGCAATTAGCCTTGTGTAGATATTATACCAAATATAAAATATGAACACAAACACTAGGGGGAAATTGTAAGGAAGATGCACTGAATTTACTTACATTTTTCTCTTATTTAAAAAAAAAGTATAAGTACTAAGCAGAAGGGATGATATGTAGTCCAGCATCATTTAAAAATTAAACGGATCATCAGTATATTTAAATTATTCTGTGATCTAATGTAAAATTAAAGAATTACAAAAATTTTGTTCCTGATAAGGTTGTATCACCTGAACAATCTAGCATCTACACTGATTTGGGGGAGGGGGAGCAAATGGAAATGGTTAATCATCAGCAAGCACTTTTTGTTAACAGTCAATTCTATCTTATCATAACAACCTAACAACTTGGTCTGTACTTCACCTTGATGTAGGGAATTGGGAAGTGGACAAAGGCAGAAATTGTGTGAAATGTTTAAAGAACTGGGCTAAGAATCTACTTCTACTTCAACTTGAGGTCTACGTCAGGAACCAAAATAACTTGGTTCTGAAGAATTTTGCATCTAATTCATTCATTATTATGAAATCATCTTTGTCTAAAGCAGACTCCATGAGCTCAAATGCAGCTATATATATTCATCTCAGTAGCACTGAGTTTTAAGAAAATAGAACAATGTCTTCATTCTTCATGCAAATCTAATTGAACTTTAAATTCTCATTCAGCCAGAAATGCTTCCATATGCAGTTACACATCTAAATCCAGCCAGACTTGTTCTAAATGATTTTAAAATCCAAAAAAGCTACAGTAAGAACATTTTATAGCACTCCACGCTGGGTTCAATGATGCAATGGTGTTTTCATACTGGCCACTGTAACCAATAAAGCAGAATCATGATTCTGTCATGTTTTATTTGAAGGACTGTTCCAGGGGTGGGATTCAATTTTTTTTACTGCTGGTTCTGTGGCCGTGGCTTGGTGAGTGTGGTGTGGCTTTGTGGGTATGGAATGGCTTGGTGGGCGTGGCAGGGGAAGGATATACTGCAAAATCCCTATTTCCAACCCACTCCAGGGGAAGGAAATTGTAAAACCCCCATTCCCTTCCCACCCCATGCTTTCCAGCTCCGTTCTCCTGTGCAGGGCAACAAATGATCAGCTGGGACTCAATGGGAGGCAGAGAATAGATGGGATGGGGCCAGTCAGAGATGGTATTTGCTGGTTCTTTGAGCTACTCAAAATTTCCTCTATCGGTTCTCCAGAACCTGTCAGAACTGGCTGAATATCACCTTTAGACTGTTCCCTAAGAAAATCTACAATACTACCAGTTCACATAGGATGAGGGCATGCTCCTAGTTCTGTCCCCAAAATATAGACATCCGATAAGAACTAATAGATAACAGATAATGAGAGGAAACTAGGAAGCTTCCTTTCTTCATGGCAGCCCCAGTTGTATGAAACATTATTTCCCCAAAGTTCAGCAGGCCTCCACCCCTTTAGTCTCCAATAAGACTTTGAAAACCTGGCTTTGCCCCTGAAATCTGAGAGAAGGCTAGATAATCACACAGTAGAAGCCTGATCTAGTGCCAGGTTTTGTTTTTAATGGGCAGTCATATGTTTTAAATAAATAAATGTTTAATCGAAAACAATCCCTCCATAGGATATTATCCATATACATAATCACATATCATGCAAACAAAGTCAGAATATAATCTTGGTTACCTGTGAAGATTTTCTAAAGAAAAACGTTGAGTTGAAAATCTCAGATAGCTTTCTTTGTAGAACCATATAGTCAATGGGTTCCAGTCTGTTACAAGAAACCACTGCCTAATATCAAATTTTGTATCATAAATGAGGAGTGGTTTCTCTATATACTTTTGGACAACCCACTTATGATCTTTAATTGGAAATTGATCAGTTGGTTCAACTAGTTTCAATATCTCATCCAGTCGATTTTTGCATACTATTTCTGGAAAAAACGACAAGAGAATTATCCTTTGGGCCTCAGGATACACCAGAATTGATAAGAACATTGCATATTATTCACAAATATTGTGCAGCCTGAGCACTGCTATTTGGTGCTTGAAAATTTAACTAATACTACAATTGTGTTGCTCTTTGTCAAACCTGAAATGGAAAAATCTTGTAATAATGTGTTTTATCAGGTCTAGATTTTGACACAACAGCACTGACTTTTTTGTGTGATTTTAATGTTTCCTGATCTTCGATTTTAATGTTTCTACTTTGAAGGTTTTATTATCAATGTAGGCAGCATTATCAATGTTACATTAATTTATTTGCTAATTTCTCATTGGTTTCACAACTTCTTGATTTTAAGATATAACATTCTCAATACATGATTCCACAAAAGCACAATTTTTTAAATAATGGAATGTGCGATCTGTTACTATTTTCTCAATAGTAATAGTAAAAGCAATGCAATCTTTTTCTAGAAAATAAATTACTTTTTGACAAGAAAAAAGAACAATTTGAAAGAGAGAAAAATGTTTAGAGACTTCTATAAAACTATATCATCTCTCTGAACAAATTTTTAGTTAAAAGTTAGTCATCTTTTCTAATTTAAGAAAAAGACCATAATAAGAAATAATTGATCTTCTCTAATAGTTTCTCTGCTGAACAAATATAAGATTCAGACAAAAAATCCACACATTTATTACACAATAAACTATCTGTATTTATCAAAAAGCAACATAATCCTACCTCTGCCACGGGATTTTGCTCCAGGTTTAATGATCCAGATGTTATGAAGACCATCAATCTCTTGCTGTGGGTTAAGTAGCCTAATTTTGTGCAAAATATCTTGACACTGAGTAAAATAACTGTCTGCATTACAAATAACTGCCCCTTCACTGGAAAAAAACAAGAAAATGAAACCATGTAATAAATATTCAAAATTATTATAGTTACAAATTATTTGGATTAATGCATGCCATTTTAAAGAATACATTAGGATATAACTTCAATTCAAGGATCCCTTTGGGAAAACAAGAAGATTCAATGTAGCTCAGATACACATCAAAATTGTTGATTCCCCATATTTCGGGGGGGGGGGTGTTGGACAATTTTGAAAACTTATGAAATTCTTCCATGGAAAGACGGGAGACTTCATTTTTCACAAATTTATTGTATTGGAAACTTGACAAGTTAATGAACTTCCTCCTCAACAGTGCTTCATACCTTCCCTCGGTCAGTTCTAGGTTTTTTATATTCTTTATTTACAATATTTTATACATTGATACACAATTATACACACAGACAGAAAATTCATGGTGTGAAACTCTTTTTGTGGAGGAGTCCTTGGTGCTTTCCAAATGTGGCTGCTTGCTTGTAGACATTTCATTACCCAACCAGCATAGTAATCAGCAGTGATGATGTTACCTAGTCGGTGGTGGGATTCAATTTTTTTTACTACTGGTTATGTGGGTGTGGCCTGCGGGGCATGGTAGTCAGAGATGGTATTTGTCGGTTCTCAGAACTACTCAAAATTTCCGCTACCAGTTTGCAAGAACTGGCCAGAATCTGCTGAATACCACCTCTGTACTTAGTCAAGTAATGAAATGCCTGCAAGCAAACAATCAAATTCAGAAAGCACAAAGACTTCATAATCCAAGCCTGAGCTACATATATTTTCTTCTACTGAAAACATTTTTCCTCAACTTACTGGAAACATAATGTATGGTACTTATAAATTTCTTTTCCTTTGAAAGCCCTCAGCTAGCTAAGGAAAGCTTACTAGATGAAGGAGATAAAGATTTTGCTGTGTGTTGACTGGCAACCTATTACATATTGCACAAGGTAACACTTAGCCTGTAAGGAAGTAAAGTACTGTCCAGCCCAAAGAGCACTTGAGGTGACATAACATGAAAATCCACCTGGAGGTTGAATTTGCAATTGGAGGCAAGTGAGTAAAAGCTGACATTATCTGTTTCTGTCCTCCTCCAAAAATTGTTTCCTGTTCTTAATGAGCTGCCTGGTATGATACATAGCATGGGAAAATCTAATGTTAAATGGAATTTTTCTTGATGATGGGCAACTAAAATAATGCAAATAAGCTGATTTTATCTGTTGCCCTTTCCACCATTTTCCACTGCTGGCTTATGCTAACAGAAGGATAAGGAAAATAGCGAAGAAGAGCAACAAGTACTTTTCTTTACTTCATGCTTTTGCTTCACTAATATAAGTAGAGTGACAATTAAATTTTGCAAGTGACATGCATGCTCTTAGTGAAGCTTTCTCATATGCTCAAAAACATCTTTGTCAATAAGTATCTGTATTTTTTTTTACAAAAGAATATGTTTTTGCCTTTGAGCCCAAGGTTTATCTATAGAGAAATATAACCGAAATAACAAAAACCATATGATTATATATATATAGGCTTTCTGCACATATCAAAGTATAGTTTCCACCAAAAAAGGCCTATAAAATTAAGCATCAAGATCAAACCTGAAGCTGATAGTCATTTTCAGCTAACAGATGTGGAAGTCAACACTTACTGAATGAGAGAATAGTAATGGTCAACAAACTTATTCCATTCTGTTTCTGAAAGTACTGGAACATTGTCTGTCTCTGTGTCAATGTCTTCATGTTCAAATTGTTCAAGGTAGGTTTTACATACTTTGCATGCCATTTCTACAAGTTCTCCGGGAAGTTCCTTAACTTTTTTTACCTCATAATCTAGGAAATGAAGGCAAAATGTTTATCAGTGATGGCACTCTGTATGCCATTCAATCTATCTCTCCTCAAGATTCCTTTGTAAGGTCCCTGTCATTGGGATACATAACATTTATACAGTCCAAAAATTGCCAGAGGAAATAGGTTTTGTAGATTTTTTTAAAATCAACATTGAAAATAAAAAGGCAAACTGGCACTGTCCCAAATGGACGTTTATTCAACTGTAGAAACAGCCACAATTCTAAAGAATACCTTTAATCTGAATTGCATCTTCTTTATCACTGTTTTCTTTAGATGACCAGTCATCAGAAATATGCAAGTTGACAACCCATTTAATTATGCAGAAGGCTGCTGTTTTTCTGAAGTCATCTGAAATACATGACATTTCTTTTAAGCAGCAAATTGTCTAAATGATAAAGCAGAAAGCAGAACTATAAGCATATAGTGAAAACAGCACCAAATCCATCCAGAACTATTATTAAACTGCAGTCGTATATTTGGGTCCCATTTCCACAAGGGCAGCATGCCAAACTTGATGTGATAATGGAGATGTATTACTGAAAATCCAAGTTTTCATGTATGTGCTAAAATTCCACCAGATGCAATGGATCTGGACGAGCATATAGAATAGGGTCTCAGTTAAGGCCTGGTCCCACTGGCCGAGGGACGCAAAATGTATGCATAAAGGACACAGCGGACGAGCAAAATTTTGGGAGTGGCTCTATCCGTTGTCATCCGTTCCAAAAAGTGGTGAAAATTTGCATAAACAGAATGGAAAAGAACAGAAAAGAACGGACGTGGGTAGTATGTAGTGGGGATGTTAAACAGATGTTCATCGGAAGCCTAGCAGATGGAAGCAGATGACACCTCTGAAGGGGTTCCAGGGGAGAATTTCGAAGCGGACGCATAGCGGAAGGGGCAGATGCATAGCAGATGAAGCGGATGCATCATGGACGCCTATAGGAAACAAAGGAGATATCGCGCGGATGTATATCAGATGCAAAGCATTCACTGCGCATGCGGGGAGTATGAATTATGACAGCTCCGTGGATATAAAAGGATGCAGCACTCACTCAGTCAGCATACAGGGGAAAGATGTGCTGCCACATACATCTTGCAGGAAGACCATGGTTCATCAGTCAGGCAAGAAGAGGAAGCCTGTGCCTACTCATTCAAGCCCTGGCAAGGTGAAGAAGGCCAGAACCAGCATCCCACCCCCTGGCACTGACTCTGAAGCTGCTGCTGCTGCTGCTGTGGTGGACCAGCCCCAAGGCCCTCAAAGCCCTGCTGCTGAAGGCCCTGCTGCTCAAGCCCCTGAAGGCCTTGCTGAAGCCGCTGCCAGAGGGAGGAAGAGGCAAGGGAAGGAGAGGGGAGAGAGGAAACAGGACACCGTTTCTGAGGAGCATGAGGATGAGGTACTGGAATGGCTGAGGGAGAATGAGTACCTGTGGAAAAAGGGCCACAGCTGTATCAGGACACCAAGAAGAAGCAGGCAGCTTGGAGAGACAAGGCAGAGAGCCTGGGGTACACTGCAGAAGTACTCTTTGGATGGTGGAAGCACATGCACAGCTGGTATGGAAAGCTACACCTCAAGAAATCTGGGCAGGCCGCTGTCAAGCTCACTGACAGGGAGATGAACATCATGGCCAAGTGCAGTTTCCTAGAGGGTGAGATCCGCCACCAAGGAGCAGCCCCTCTGAGACCCCTCTCCCTCAGACAGCCCACAGACAGCCAATCCTCTTCCAGCCAGGAGCCAGCTACCCTGTCCTGGCAGGTGTCTTCAGAGGGCCCCACAGCAGAGACCACCCCCCCGACAGCTGCACTCCCCATGCTGGCAGACTTGGAGGATCACATGGAGGATGACGCCCTGCTGTCACAAATGGAGGAAGAAGCAGCAGCCACCAGAGCCCAACCCACACCCACACCCAGCTCCAGAGGATGCAGGCAGAGAGGCAGACTGGAGGGCCAGGACCACAGTGTGCTGTTGGAGATCAGGGACACAATGAAGACAAGCACAGAACTTCTCTCTCAGCTGGTCCACTTGGACAGAGCATCCTCGGGCTGGAACACTTTCATCACCTACGTGAGCCAAACCCTGAGGGACCTGCCTGAGGCCCAGTATCAGGTGATGAAGCAGAAGATCACAGCACTTCTCCACAACCCTCAAGGCCCAGCTGAAGCTGCTCCTACCCAGTCTGGGTCTGCTCCTCCACCCCAGGCGAAGTCACAGCCCTTCCACGGCTTTCAACAGCCCCTCACCTACCAAGACTACGACTACCAGGACTTCCCACAGCACAAGCAGAACTTCCCAGTCCAGGCCTAGGTTCATCGCACGCCACAGACACCACTCCTCACCCAGCTGCAGACCAGACAGCCCCACTACACTCCTCCCAACCCTTCCTCCATCCCACAGCCAAGCCCTTCAACGGACAATCTGTCATCAGTATTGGGCCTGACATCTCAAGTCCTTGATGAAGGGCCTCTCAACCTCACGGACTGAGTCAGCTGTCAGATAGCTTCCTGAACACACCACCAACTGTTGTACCCTCGGGGCCAAGTACCCCAATGGCGCCTCAGACCAGCACTCAAGCCACATCCACATCCACAGTCCCTGCCCGCTTAACAGCTGAGACCATGGACATGACTCAGAGTGACTGAGAATAGTGTCAGAGACTGAGTTGTTTACTTGTTAAGTTTATCTTTGCTTAAGACACTTTACTTGGTTCATTTTGCTTATTTAATACAGTCATAATGTTTACCTAAGAAAGTTTATTTTGTTTAAGACACTTAATACAGTTTACTTGATTCATTTTGCTTATTTAATATAGTCATAAAGTTTACCTAAGAAAGTTAATAAAGTTTATCTTTGCTTAAGACACTTAGTTTACTTGGTTCATTTTGTTTACTTAATAAAGTGTTGGTGAAAACTCTGAAAAAATGGTTAAGCCTTTGCATGCTTGTGGGATAGATAAGGATAGTTGTGGGATAGATAAACCTCCAGTGCTACCATAGTGGGACTGTATGGTCCACCATCCCAGCGATCCAGATGATTTTCTCCCCCTTTTTATAGAAAATATTGGTTGTCCGCTATGGGGCCTTCTACATACTCTAGACATACTCCAGACATCCTAAATATACGAGATACATCCCAGATACAAACGTTTTGTCTGTTTTGAATACTTTATATACGAGATGCATACGCTTACATCCTTTCTATTTCCGTGCTCCTAATGCTGTGTAGATGTTCCATGTACCTTTTGTTTCCTCCCTCTTTCCGTTTTCAGCTGCAGTGGATGTGAGTTGAGGGGATGCCCAGAGGATGCAGAGAGGATACAGCAGACATTTAATGGATGATAACAGACATAGAACCTATGTTGCCTGTATATGTCGCGGATGTACATTGTACGCGGCAGAAAGTTCATCCGTTCACAAAGTTTTGTGCAGCTCAAAACTTCCTGCGCAGGTGAAATTGCAGTGGATGGATGCTTGACGGATAGAGCGTATGAAACAAGTTTGCAATGAGTACACAACGGCTGCATAGCGTTTTCCAACGGATGGCAAGCTTTTTTTAACGTTTTACATCCTCTTTGCATCCGTAAGTGCAGTGGGACCGGGCCTTATCACTATGGAGAGAATAAGATCTGAAGCAGAGTGAGAAAATAAGCAATGGCTGCAAGTGTGAAATGATTTGGAAACAAATCATCAGCTTTTTCTCCCTAATCCACTCTGCCAATTGGTAACATTCAGTCTTAATGGGTATCATTAGGAGAGGATTAGCACACTGTGAATGTTAAAGTACTGTTGTCTTGGGGGGGGGGGGTTCTTTTCAAAAACAAGAATCAGAGTTGTCTGGAGTAACACAACTAACAATTCAGTGCCAGTGCAAAAACAGAGTACAAACTGTTTTTGTAAAAGTGTATGCCTAATATTGTCATATAACTTTTACTGTATAAAAAATAATAAGTTTAAGAATATGGAAGTTACTGTAATGTTGAATCATTATTAAAATGAATAATCTTTTAGGAGAAAGGGGTTAACTTGCAATTGTCTGCTAGGAATAGTACATCATAAGTAGGTCCTATTCAGTCCATTCAGATATTTCCACAGCCCCTCCTGACCCTAGCCAGCATAGAAATTAAAAGTGATAACATTCAAAAACCTTAAATTTGGCATTGAAATCCTCCTGGCCATTCCTCAGATTGGTTCTGATCACAGAAGTCAAGAAAAGAAGAAACACAGCCATCTCCAAAATGGACAAGTTCTGCATTATTTCTATTACACATTCTTCATTCCAATCTGCCGCCCCAAAAAATCTTGCTATTGCTATTTTGCAGGATTCATCTCAATGGATATTATTTCCAAATAATATCCAATATGGATATTTTCTCTAATTTCCATTGGACTTGAATAAGTGCTCAACTAATGCATGCATTGTTACAAAATTGTTATAGCTTTTAGTTGCTTGCTGTCAGCCACAACAATAAAAATTCTTCCAATGGCAGGTTTTCAGGACTGGAATAAAGGAAATTTAAAACAACTCACCGATAAAAGCAGATTTCTCATCTTGTATACAGATAGCATAACACCGAGGAAAGAAACTGTTTGGGTTCACCGACACATACCATGGTAAATTCCTCAGGTGCAAACAGAGTCCTATCTATAAATAAAACATATATATATACATTATGCTTTTATGGACAATAGTAAACTAGCTCTATCCAGGAGTGAGTACAGTTAATATATCAACCAAAGTCGTTTATGTACTTAATAATGCTTTGTTCAGTGTTTCCTAATCTTGGCAACTTTAAGATGTATGACTTGCCAGCCAGCAACCCCACAACCATGGGGAGGAAGCAAAAGCCTCAGCAACCTGCCGCCATCCCTGGCAAGAGGGACAGGGCCAACCTCCCGCCCCCTGCCCCTGACTCTGCTTCTTCTGGGGCTTCTGCTGAAGCTGCTCCTGGCGGTGGTGCTTCTGCTGGTGCTGGGGCTTCTGCTGTTGCAGAACCCGTGGACAGGTGTGGTAAGCGTGGTGGAGTGCGCAGAGGACTCCCTGGTGCGGTGGGAGAAAGGAGACATCGAGTCCACCACAGTCCTAGCCGCATCCACCCCCCCCAGCTCCGCCTCCGCAGAAAGGCAGAGAGCCAGACAGCTGGAGGGGCAGAGCCACAATGTCCTGCTGGAGATCAGGGACACCATCCGCACCAGCATAGATCTCCTCTCTCAGCTGGTCCACACTGACTCCTCATGCTCCAACCGCAAGCCCTTCCTCACCTATGTCAAACAGACCCTCAAGGAAATGGCGGGTCCACAGTACCAGGTGGTGAAGGACCGGATCACCGAGCTGCTTCACAACCCTCCAGACCCAGAGGAACCTGCTCCCATCCAGTCCAGGTCTGCTCCTCCACCCCAGGTGATGTCCCTCCCATTCCAAGGCTTCCCACAGGCCCTCACCTACCAGGGCTATGGCTACCAGGAGGTTCATCAGCACAGGCAGCAGCCCTTCCCAGTCCAGGCACAGAGTCATCGGGCGACACCGTTGCCACCTGTTCCACTGATGCCACCGATGCCACCCACGACAATGATGCCACCGATGACAGCGATGCCACCCACGACAATGATGCCACCCATGCCAGTCCTCACCCAGCTGCAGAGCAGACAGCCCCACTACACTACTCCTTCCTCCACCCCACAGCCAAGCCCGGCCTCAGTACATCTGTCATCAGTACTGGGGCTGACACCCCATGGCATGGAAGGACCTCTCAGCATCACGGGGCTGAGCCAGCTGTCCGAGAGCTTTCTCAACACACCGTCACCTGTTGTCCTCTCGGGGCCAGGCACTCCAGCACCACCCACCACCACAGCACCTGGACCCTTCACCCCTGAGACTGGGCACACATCCGAGTGACCAAGAAGAGTGCCAGAGACCGGGTAGCTGGCTACCTGTGGACTTTATTTGGACACTTGACTTGGGTCATTTTTTTTTTACAGCTTGTTGTTCAATAAAATTTATCTTTGATTCACACACTTGCTTCATCTGTTTTTTTAAAAAAAGTCTTGGTGGAAACTTTTACAATTGGCTTAAGCCTTTGCATGCTTGTGGGATGGGTTAAGATAGCAGTGGGGTGGGCAGGGATACCTGTGGAATGAGTAGGGATACCTTTGGGATGGGTAATAGCTGTGGGATAGATAAACCTCCAGTGCAAGCATAGTGGGACTGTATGGTCTATCCTCCCAGGTGCCACACCTAGGGCACTTTTTTTACCAATAACAATGTAAGCATTGATCCACACATTTGAACACAAACACAACTCTTTATTAAACGCCCTGTTCATTGTAGGCCCACCCAACATACATGGCCCAATCTCATCCGTGTGATGAGACAGGCTGAAGGAAGCATCCATTAAGCATCTACCATCCTGTCTTGCCACTCCACCACTCCAGCTAGGGAGTTGCACCAGTGTTTCAGGAGGTTGCGCTGCTTCTTCCCTTCCTGTGAGGCTCTGTTGTGGCCTTGCACATCCTGAGTGTCGATCAGGTTTCGCCCTTGCCTCCATTCCCCAGGCTCCATGTCCCCATTGCCTTGTTGACGGTCCACGAGCCTGTTCTGCAAGACTAGGTAGCGGGTGCACATGAGATTGTGCAGGATGCAGCAAGCTTCCACGATCCTCCTCATGGTCTCTGGGTGATGCTGCATGGTGGTGAGAAGTACCTGGAACCTGTTGGCCAGGATGCCAAAGGTGTTCTCCACCACCCGCCTTGCCCTGGACAGTCTGTAGTTGAAGATCCTCTCTTCACGGGTCAGGAGTCTGGAAGTGTATGGCTTCATGAGGTAGATTCTGAGGGAGAAGGCGTCATCCCCCACGATGAAGTAGGGCACATCTTGTGTGTCGTTGGGCAGGGGGTCTCGATCTGGGAAGCCCACGATGAGGTTGCCTTCCAGCCCCTCCTTGAGATGACTGGCGTTGTATACCTGGGCATCTGAAGATGAGCCGTAGCCTGAAGCATCGATGTACATGAATTTGTAGTCAGCATCGACCATGGCGAAGAGGATGATGCTGAAGAAGCCCTTGTAGTTGAAATAAGTGGACCCCGACTTGGCTGGAGCTTTGCAGGCCACATGCTTGCCATCTATGGCTCCAACGGTGTGTGGAAAGTTCCATCTCTGATACCACTGCTCTGCAACTTTCTTCCAGCCTTCTTCAGTGGAGGGGCACTGGAGGAGCTCCTCCTTGTATTCTTCGATGATGGCCTGCACCACTTCTCTGACCACAATGCTGATGGTGTTGTGTGGCACCCTCCAGCTGTACTGCATGCTTTTGTAGGTGGTCCCGGAGGCCAGGTGGAGGCATCCTCATGAAGTTCTGGAACGCCCGAGTGTCTTCGTTCCTGAGCTCCACCATCAGCTTGTTGTACAGTCCGTACTCTGCTCTTCTCCTGATCCATTTTCGGACCCAGACGCTTCTTGGCCGCCTCTTTTTCTTCCCGTAGTAGAGTTCACAGAGCCTGTAGATGGCTTCGCACTGTTGCAGAAGGATGGTGGCTGCCAAAAGGACTGTGGTACGATCCACGGTGGACATGACTGGATGCTGTGGAAGAGGAAGAGTCAGATGAAGGCTGCAGAGGTCTGCACAGGTGGGCTGCTGGTCTGAAAGTGAGATGCAGACGAGTTGTTCCCCCTTTTTATAGGCAGTATAGGTGTCACTTTGCATCCTCTAGGCATCCTCTAGGCATCCTCAAGACATCCTTAATATCCTAGATAGGTCCCTCTGCAAACGTTTTTTCCACTTTAAACGCTTTGTTTCCGTGCTGCATCCGTTCTGCATCCATTCTGCATCTGTTCCGCATCCGTTCTGCTTCCTCCCTGCGTCCGGGCGGATGCGAGTTGCACAGATGCGCAGTGGATGCCAAGCGGATATAGCGGATGCGTAACGGATGCGTAACGGATGCGTAGCAGATGCAGAACGGACAAAGTGGATACATTTTCCGTGCAAAAGTTTTGGGCAGCCCAAAACTTTCGGAGCAGATGAAACGTCAATAAACAGATGCTGGACGGATAGAGAGGAAGCAAGACGGAGGCAGTGAGTACATCGCGTTTTCGAATGGATGGCAAGTTTTTTTGTCCGTTTTACATCCTCTTTGCATCCGTTGGTTCAGTGTGACATGGGCTTTAAGGCTGCCAAAGTTGAAAAACAGTTTATTGCATGCATTTTATTGGAGCTATCTTTGTGCTTGGTCTGCAAGCTGCAGCTGATACAGCATCTGCCAGTCATACACTGTTTATAATGCACATCTCTTCAAATGCCACATCTGTTGAAGCATCTGTTCTATTGACAATTCATCAAGGGTTTTTTTTTAATATAAAATACAAACATATGTCATAGGACTTGTATGTCCTTCTTAATTACAAACATAGCAGATCTCTGAGATTGTCAAGGGACGTTTTGCACATTATGCCTCAAGGACAATCTGGTGATTGATTATGGGCAATTTTTCTGATCTTCTCTGGATGAATTTGGCTTCTCCTTTCCTTCCTCCTTTTTTTATGCTCTCTCTCTCTCTCTGTTTGCAATGGCTGTAAGCAAGATACAAAAACATGCCCTGACCAATAGTGCTGATAATACTAGAAGGAATACATTGAACTGATATGATTTTGCATACAAATATATGTAAAACCTATGGTTGCCAATAAATAAATACAATACAATTCATTTTATTGAATATTTTATATTTTGTAAAGTACTTTTTAATTTGCATAAGGCACTTTCAGGAACTTTATACATAACTGCATTAAAATATGGAGTCCTTTGGGCTCTCTGAGCTTGGCTGTTTTTGTTTCTTTGCAAATGTTCCATTATTCAAGTAGATAATGTCATCAGTGCTGATGACCAACAAGCCCAGAGAGCAACAAGGACTCCACAGATCAATCCTGAGTTGCATATATTCTCTTCAATTGGAAGTATTAAATATATTAAATAATAATTACAACAAAAGCAAAAGCATAGCTCATGTACCGAGCAAAATTGGACCGCCCAATTAGCCCAAGTATTCCAGCTGTTGGGGTCTAAGAGAAGAGCCTTCTCTTGCATTGCACCTACCCTATGGAATATCTTGTCCACTGGAATGAGGTCTTCACCAAACCTCCTGACCTTCCATAAGAGTCTAAAGACCTGACTCTGCCAATTAGCTTGGGACTCCAACAGGGGTGCATCACAGTGGAGATGATTGACTGATGAACCACACATCTTCCCTCCCTCCCATCCTACTCTGCCCTACCCATTTTTAATTGGGGCTCAGTGTTTTGATCTTCACAGGATTTTATTTTTGTCTTTTACCTGTTTAATTTTTAAAGATTGTAAGTCACCCAGAGTTACCCTGTGGTAAGATAGGCATCCAATGAATTTCACAAATAAATAAATAAAATTGTTAATTATTGCTTCTGACCACTGGGGTCCAATGACAACAATTCCTCTAGGAATATTCTCAAACTGTGTGCTGCTTCTAATAAAATACAATCCCTTTTAGGACAGACAGTCCTCCTCCCAATATATGCAATTTCTATACCCAAGAAGCTCCATCCACATGAATTGAAAGCTACTTTATTTCCCATCTTCCACACCTTCATTGCATCTGAACATAGGTTCAAAACATGTCAAGCCTTTCCTAATTAAAATGCTGTGGAATGAGGAGAATGTAATCAGCATATTGATGAAATTCCTGATGAGTGCAAGGCACGTAATAGCACTACAAATCATCCCACAAATCATCCCACATTTCAGGGCGCTCAAAGGCACTGTCATCCAATGTTACTTTTTGAGTCTATTTGAGTCTATTTCAGCAATTGGGAACAGGATTACTGTGACAAAAGCTCCAATATATTAAAAAAAAATCCAATGGGATATCATAATCAATGGAATCAAAAGCCCACTGAAAAATCAGTCAGGTTCAACAGTAACACTCCACAATTCTCTTCCCTGTAGGAGGTTATCTAACAGAAAAATTATGTCTGATTCAGTCTCAGAACCAGACAATGAAACCAGATTGAAGGTCAAGAAAATTGGTGCCCTCCAAGAATATCTGCAGTTGCCAAGACACAAACTTCTTAGCCCCCTTCCTGCCAATAAACAAAGTGAATATATGATTGAATGGTACTGTACCTGGTGATAGCTGTTTCAGTAGTAGATGAACCACTAAGACAAGCATCACCAGGTCTTCATCCAGCGATATATTCACTGCATCCTAGATTAATGGTTCTTAAAACAGTTCCGTTAAATTACCACATTTCCTGGTCTTGAATTATGTCATTGTGTCCCATGACACACACAAACACAAACACACAGGTCTGATGTTTTGCACAAGTGGTACTTCCAAATCACAAATAAGAAATTACAAACTGCCTAACTGCCCTCAGAATATGCCCAAATTTTCTACCCATTTAAGAACCACTTTCCCAGTTTAAGAACCAGTCAGTCCTTCTCTTAGCATATCTAAGCCAAAACAAGTAGGAGTCAACAGAACCTAAGGTTGACTAGACATTATGTATGTCCTTATGTTCATAAAATGTAAGTCCATTCTTATCATATGCATCACAAATCAGCTATTAGGGGCATGGCGAAAATACATCCCATCACAGATAGATTACCTCATATGCCTCCTCCACCACCATCATTGTATGTGTCAATACAAGCTCATCTGAAACCCTCTGAAGTTATTAAGCTGGTCTCCAGGCCTCCTCAAAACATGTCTCTCTTATATCAGGCAGTTAAGTTACTCAAAAGGAAGATTAAAGTAATTTTAAGTTTATTCTTCCTTTTTAACCTGCTGACCTCCACCCAGCACTGTAAGATCAAACAGGAAAAAGTCATCTTTCACCGCTCCTATATTACCTATGAATTTTCAGCTCAAATTTAATCTATTCTACTTCAAATATTCTAATTTGCCCATAACTTGAGTTGTCTAAACGCAGACAACTCTAAGATCAAAATATCCAATTTTTAAAATAACAAGCTTGCAATGGATTCTGGCATCTCTTGGGAATGACAACTAACAAATAAATCTATTTGCTACCTGGAAGAAATGGCAATACAAAAATTTTATTTTCATCAGATCAAATTATCTGAGCCTTTGCTTGATGGGTAATATATCTTGGATAATTAAGGGCAATTTCTGTTGCAATGGTAGAACATCTGTTTTCCATTCACAAGATATTTGATTCAGCAATATATAATTTTTTCTTGAGAGTTTGGAAAATTGTTGCCAATCAGCATAGACATAATATTGGCCAATAGTTGATTACAATCTTGGTGTGACAGCAAGCAGATCACTGAATTCCCAAAAAATGTTTTAACACTATCAACTAGAACTGCATCCACAAAACCAAATCCCACAATGATATCAACCTCAAGGCTTGCGAGCATGCTACAGACATTGTAGGGCCAACTAAATCCCCTAAGCCAAATATATCTCAAGGCACAGAAAGCATTGGCTCCAGTGTCAAATTGGGCAACTATCCCATTACAAAAAGACTTTCCCAGAAAAACCATACTATTAGCATAGCCATGGAACGGTCAGAAGGCCAAGGAATGCTGTGTAAATTGGGGAAAAGATACTGGGAGCTCAGCAGAGCTCTATGAAAGCTAAAGGAAATAATTTCCTGAAAGACACTATGGAATAACTGCCTCCTTGTTTTTTCAAAACCTCATTGTTACTGTAGTCCTACCTCATTACCTCATGGTTACACCTAAATAATCTCACTGACTTCATCAGGCATATGAGTTGTTATATCCAATGAAATGCCAGGCTGCTTTTCTAAAGCCCATGTCACATTGAACCAACGGATGCAAAGAGGATGTAAAACGGACTGCCCAAAACTTTTGCATGGAAAATGTATCCAGTTCGTCCGTTCTGCATCCGCTACTCATCCGCTACACATCCGCTATGCATCCATTATGCATCCGCTATATCCGCAAGGCATCCATTCCGCATCTGCGCAACTCGCATCCGCTCGGACGCAAGGAGGAAGCGGAACGGACGCAGAATGGATGCAGCACGGAAACAAAGTGTTTAAAATGGAAAAAACGTCCGCAGAGGGGACCTATCTCAGATATTAAGGATGTCTAGAGGATGCCTAGAGGATGCAAAGTGACACCTATACTGCCTATAAAAAGGGGGAGCAACTCGCCTGCATCTCACTTTCAGAACAGCAGCCAAGCTGTGCAGACCTCTGCAGCTTTCATCTGACTCTTCCTCTTCCACATCCAGTCATGT
Organism: Laticauda colubrina; assembly: GCA_015471245.1. Classification (NCBI taxonomy): domain Eukaryota; kingdom Metazoa; phylum Chordata; class Lepidosauria; order Squamata; family Elapidae; genus Laticauda; species Laticauda colubrina. Next base: position 4,219,018 of record BLBF01000037.1, read on the forward strand.
CCACCGTGGATTGTGACAAAGTCCTTTCAGCAGCCACCATCCTTCTGCAACAGTGCGAAACCATCTACAGGCTCTGTGAACTCTACTACGGGAAGAAAAGGAGGCACCCAAAAAAAGTCTGGGTCCAAAGATGGTTCGCCAGAAGAGCAGAGGACGGACTGTACACCAAGCTGATGGTGGAGCTCAGGAGCGAAGACACTCGGGCGTTCCAGAACTTCATGAGGATGCCTCCAGCCATGTTTCACGAAGTTGTGCAGCGCCTGACACCCAGGTTGACCAAGGCAAACACCAACTGCTGGCCCAGCCTGGAACCTGGCCTCAAGGTGGCACTCACTCTGCACCACCTGGCCTCAGGGACCACCTACAAAAGCATGCAGTATGGCTGGAGGGTGCCACACAACACCATCAGCATTGTGGTCAGAGAAGTGGTGCAGGCCATCATCGAAGAATACAAGGAGGAGCCTCTCCAGTACCCCTCCACTGAAGAAGGCTGGAAGAAAGTTGCAGAGCAGTGGTATCAATGGTGGAACTTCCCACACACCGTTGGAGCCATAGATGGGAAGCACGTGGCCTGCAAAGCGCCAGCCAAGTTGGGATCCACTTATTTCAACTACAAGGGCTTCTTCAGCATCATCCTCTTCGCCATGGTCGATGCTGACTTCAAGTTCATGTACATCAATGCTTCAGGCAACAGTTCATCTTCAGATGCCGAGGTATACAACGCCAGTCACCTCAAGGAGGGGCTGGAAGGCAACCTCATGGTGGGCTTCCCAGATCCAGCCCTGCTGCCCAACGACAAGCAAGATGTGCCCTACTTCATCGTGGGGGATGACGCCTTCTCCCTCACAACCTACCTCATGAAGCCCTACACCTCCAAATACCTCACCCATGAAGAGAGAATCTTTAACTACAGGCTGTTCAGGGCAAGGCGGGTGGTGGAGAACGCCTTTGGCATCCTGGCTAACAGGTTCCAGGTACTTCTCACCAACATGCAGCATAGCCCAGAGACCATGAGGAGGATCGTGGAAGCTTGCTGCATCCTGCACAATCTCATGCGCACCCGCTACCCAGTCTTGCAGAACAGGCTTGTGGACCGTCAACAAGGCAATGGGGACATGGAGCCTGGGGAATGGAGGCAAGGGCAAAACCTGATCGACACTGGCACTCCTCTTGGTCGCTCAGTCTCATGGGTGAAGGTGCAGGTGCTGTGGAGGTGGCTGCTGCTGGAGTGCTTGTCATCAGCTCCTCCAGAAGCAGAAGCAGCAGAAGCGCCAGCCCCAGAAGAGCGAGCCCGTGCTGCAGAAGCCCCAGGAGAACCAGAGTGAGGGCCAGGGGGTGGGATGGTAGCCCTGTCCCTCTTGCCAGGGCTGGCAGCAGATGGCTGAGGCTTGCTGTACTTCTGCATGGTTGTGGGGTTGCTGGCTGGCAGGGAGGCTGGCAGGAACCAAGGAGGGTGGCAGCAAGGCTGGCAGCAAGGCTTGCAGGCCAGTCCGTCAGGCAGCAGGTCTTTCCTCTGAATGGCGACCTGCTTCCAAGCTGCTTCCATTATGTCCGTGGGGCTGACGCAATGCATCCTCCCCGCATGCGCAATTAACGCCAGGCATCCATTAGGCTTCCGCTGTGCATCTGCTGTGCATCCGCTGTGCATCTGCTCGGCTTCCGCTCTGCATCTGCTCTTTCCATTCCACGTCCGCTTTGCTGAGACCCCCTGGAAGCCCTGCGGATGTGCCATCCGCTCCCATCCGCTTCCATCCGCTAGGCTTCCATTCTGCATCCGCTTTGCATCTGCCCTGCATCCTCCATGCGTCCGTGTTATCCGCTCCGGTTATGTAAATTTTTGACCCTTTTGAGAGCGGATAACAACGGATGGAACATTTTGCTTGTCCGCTGTGTCCTTTTTGCATCCGTTGGGCAGTGTGACATGGGCTTCAACATGGGTGTGTTGTAATTTGCATCAATCTATGAAGAGGGACTGTAATTCCTGCCCTCTTTAGGCCCATCTTTCCCTCCAACATTAAAATATTTATAACTAAACAACATTGTTGACAAGTTGAATTATAAGAGAGAAATCTCATATTTCACTCTGTTGTTAAGAAATTCTGTTAAAAAAAAATCACCTATACCAGAAAAGGAATTTCAGTATAACCCAGTATAACCTTATACCATTTCAGACAAGTGACTTCTTAAAAGCCTCCAGTGATGAAACACCCACAACCCTATACCATTTCAGTATAACCCAGTATAACCCTATACCATTTCAGACAAGTGACTGCCCAGTCTCTTCTTAAAAGCCTCCAGTGATGAAACACCCACAACTTCTGAAGACAAGGTGTTCCGTTTGTTAATAGTTCTTACTATTAGGAAATTTATCCTTAGTTCTAGATTGCTTCTCTCCTTGATTAGTTTCTATCCATTGCTTCTTGTCTTACCTTCTGGTGCTTTGGGAAATAAGTTGACTACTTCTTTGTGACAGCCCCTCAGATATTGGAACACTGCTATCATGTCATCCCAGTCCTTCTTTCTCTATGCTAGCCATACCTAATTCCTGCAACCATTCTTCATATATTTTAGTCTCCAGGCCCCTAATTATCTTTGTTGCTCTTCTCTGCATTCTTTCCAAAATCTCGGCATCTTTTTTATAATGTGATGACCAAAACTGGATGCAGTATTCCAGATGTGATCTTACTAAGCTTTCATAAAGTGGTACTAACATTTCACGTGATCTTGAGTTTATCCCACTGTTTATGCAACCAAGGATTCCATTGGCTTTTTTGGCTCTGTGGCACACTGCTGGCTGATATTTAAGTGATTGGACTCCAAGATCCCTCTCACAATTACAACTGTTGAGCCAGGTTTCACCTAATCTGTACTTGTGCATTTGATGTTTCTTGCCTAAATATAAAACCTTAGTTTTCTCAACATTAAATTGTGTTAATTGTGATGACATTAGATTGACTTAGGTGCATGGGGGTGTCTACCAGCCGTGCAAGGGAAACCAATCTTGTACAGCAAATTCATGAATAATAAAATAACTTTTATTATAGGGCAAACTCCCAGTCTATGGGCTGGATGGGTAACATGCTGGCCACGACAACACTCAGTTTAACAAATGGGAAAAAAGCCCTGATATGTCACATGACACCACTATGATGACATGAGTTTGACACCCCTGTTATATGGTTGTAACAGAATCTTACAAACCCTTGAAAGGGCTTGTTCCCTTCCTGCATTTATCCTAAAAAGAGTACTATAGAGGGACCAGTCTTAGATGCTTTCTTGCTTTGGGCTGTGAGTTCTCTTGTCTGATTGCTGTTTAGCTACAGACTTTTCTTCTCTTCTTCATGGTTATTTTCACCACCCATGATGGTGTCACATTAATGTGTATATCATTTTAGTAGTCGATGTCTCATAGTCTTGCTCTAGTTTAATATTCTATCAATTAGGATTTAATTGAATTTATTGGGAAGGGTGCTTTCATTACTCTAGAAATGAGTCATCCTTACTAAGTTAAATACATGCATTAAGTATTTATTGATATGTTATCCTTTTCATATTTATGTACTTACTTTGGTTGTAAAAGCACCAGTTCTTGAATAATGGTTCAGTATCTGATCAATATGGAGAGTGTAGTAATCAACTGCATCCTTTTTAGTAGTCCAATAAAAAGATGTTTCTTCATTTCTTACCAATCTAGACTGGCCCAAAGAAGACTGTGTTATGTTTCCATATGGAAAATATTGTTCACTTCATCCAATACTCTTTGATAACCCATCTCAGAATTGAACAAATTGAAGCAAAACTTTCATTTCATTTTATAGGAATTCCTGTTTGTGCTGTAACTAAGGAATAAGAAGTTCCATGAGGATCCAAGGCTATAGTTGTTGCACAGAACAATAAAACATGGAAGACTGATGGAAAGAGGCATTCATATAATAAGAAAAACTACATGGAAAGTGGAAAATTTATGTGGATTGAAACCAGGATTAGAGTCAGATTCACTGCAGAGCTTGGCCTTCAAGTCAAAGCATATTGATTCTTAGACTGCCAATATTATTATCCATCTAAGAATAAGTCCAGTTTATTTCTTTGTTAAATTTATAACCCTCTTTTAATCATCAAAGGGTGAATCCATTCATAAAAAGTAATCAGTCATTAGTTCCTTTCACATGCATAACGCTGTGCCAAACCTGTGTTCCTATGATGTAGGTGAACTTTTGTTAGTCTTTCAACCTGACCCAGTGAACTCTGAAAAGTAATCACTTCAGATCATACTACAGAGAAAATTATATCCATTTACTTGCCAGTATTTCCTCTAGATCTGCAGAATAAGGAGTTGCATTTTAGGGCAATCCAGCAGGACATTCTGCTGAGAATATACTACACTCTCAACAATAGGTAGGTCCCTGTTTTTCCCTCCACCCTCGCTGAAAATAAACTTTCAATTTTTTATGTTTATAATATGGCCTACAAAGAGAATACAAAAGTAAATAATAGGAAAATTGGGGGAGGGAACAGGTAAGTGGATAGTGGGTGAAAGCAAGGGGGAAAAAACAAAACAAAAAAGGCATTGACTTTTGACTCCTTTGGTGCAGTAAGGATTGTCAGAATAGAGTGGTGTTGGAAATGTCCATTTTTATGTTCCACCAGCTGGGAACAAGGAAGAACTATCAATCAAGAAGATCCTTAGCAGCCAGGACAATAATGTGAGCATTACTGGAAGAATTGGGAGGCGGGGATGGTAGCTTTGTTACTGTTGTGTGGAAATGTCTTTTATAAATCTATAGTATATAGTAGATCTGTGAGTCCTGATCAATTGAAGAACACGGGACTATACTAGAGACGTATAGTTTAGAAGTTCGCAGTGGGGTGCCACAAGGTTCTGTCTTAGGCCCAGTACTCTTCAATATCTTCATTAATAACTTAGATGAGGGAATAGAAGGGGAATTTACCAAATTTGCAGATGATACTACGCTGGCAGGAATACCAAACACTCAAGATAGGCTCAAGATCCAGATGGATCTTGACAGACTAGAACACTGGGCCGTATTTAACAAAATGAAATTCAATGTAGAGAAAAGTAAAGTCCTACATTGAGGCAAGAAAAGCCAAAAGTACACAGATACACTGGGTGAAACCAGGCTCAATAGCAGTAACTGTGAGAGGGATCTTGGAGTCTTAGTGGACAACTAGCTAAATATGAGTCAGCAGTGTGCAACAGCAGCCAAAAAAAGCTAATGCAATCCTAAATTGTATTAACAGAGGGATACAATCAAGATCCAGGAAAGTACTAATACCATCCTATAAAGCCTTAGTAAGACCACACCTAGAGTACTGCATCCAGTTTTGTTCACCACATTATAAAAAAGATGTTCATACTCGAAGAAAAGTACAGAGAAGAGCAACCAGGATGATTAGGGGACTGGCTAAAACATACAACGAATGGTTGCAGGAACTGGACTTGGCTCATCTAGTAAAGAGGAGACATGATAGTGGGAGCCTAACATCAATACCTGGGAAGATACTGGAAAAGATAATAAAAAAACAGAGGAGACATGATAGTGGTCTTCCAATATTTGAGGGGCTGCCACAGGGAGGAGGAAGGGGTCAAGCTATTTTCTAAAGCCTCCAAAGCCAGATAAGGAATAATGGAAGGAAACTGAACAAGAGATATTTAACTTGGAAATAAGGAGAAACTTTGTGACAGTGAGAACCATCAGCCAATGGAACAGCTTTCCCTTGGAAGTTATGGGAGCACCATCACTTGAGACTTTCGAGATTGGACTGCCATTTGTCAGAAATGGTGTAGGGTCTCCCGCTTGGGTGGGGGATTGGACTAGATGGCCTACAAGGTCCCTTCCAACTCTGATTATCTGTTTATCTGAGTTAGTGGGGCTGAGAATTTACTTTCTGTACTGACAAAAATACTAAAACTTACAATAACATGATTGTCCCTATCATCTTACCATTATATCATGGATGTCATTTGAATTGTTTAAACTTTCTTCTTCATGCAATACTGTCTTGCTTTCTTAAAAAGAAAATACAAAAAGTTGAATAGGCTGCAGCAAAACATATTGAAAATACATTATTGTCATGAATTAAAAATTCTATAAGATTCAAATAAGTTTAGCCTATAATAGAACCTTGAAACAGTGGTGGGATTCAAAAATGTTTTACTACCAGTTCTGTGGGCATGGCTTGGTGGGCATGGTAGGGAAGGATACTGTAAAATCTCCAGTCAGAGGTGGTATTTACTGGTTCTCTGAACTACTCAAAATTTACACTACCGGTTCTCCAAAACTGGTCAGAACCTGCTGAATACCACTCTGCCTTGAAGCATGCATTAAATGCTTTTAAGTTCTGAAAGCTATATCCCAAATATGAAAAGCATTACTTCAGTATTATTTCCAAAAAGTGTTATTAGAAGAATCAAGTCATGAGGTAGAATAATCAGAATTTTGTTGCCCCTACCACACCATGTCTTTTTTCTGGTGAAAAAGAATTTTTCAGATTCAGTGTTATATTGTAAACCAATGTCACTTATAGTCATTACTGCAAAAGGGGAAATGGATATTACATGCTTTAACACCGAGCAGAAGAGAACCAAATTTCCTAGATATTTGTAGCCAAAAAAAAGGCAGCAAAGAGATGGAGCAAAGAATCCAGGTGCTGTACTTAATTGTCCAAATTTTTGCAGCCCAGATGTTGCAAAATAGTGGAAGTACTCTTCTAATTAAGTAGGCTTCATTTAAAGGAAAATATAAAAGGTATTTCCACTATTTTGAATTCTGCTGCTGTGTAAATTGTTGTGTATACTATGGACAGCAAGAGTAACTATGGTAATAGAGATGAGTTAAATCATATACAATCAGACACATCATTAGAAGCTAAAATCAAAAGACTATATCTGATTTACTTTAGCCATGTTATGCATGTGTATTCATTGAAGAAGGCAATGATACTAGGAATGTTTAGTGGACAAAGAATAAGGGGCAAGCAAAGAATATGCTGGGTTAATAATATCACAATTGATGCAAAGTTGAATGTGCAACAATTGAAAGAAGCCGTGCTTGACAGGATAGCATGGAAAGCACTTGCCTAGAAAGTCACCAAGAATCAAGACAGGACTAAATGGTTAAAAACAAACATTTTCACAAACAGCATATAAAGTTTGTTGTCCATAGGTTAAATTGATCTTAACCAACCTTTTATTTTTCCAACAACTGCACTTATTGACAACATTCCCTGACTGGTACTTCTCACTCTTCATCAATTAGAATAATTGTGAGCATTCTGTAACTTCACAGTAGGTAAGTTATCATCCAGGGACACTACTAAATAAGAAACTAGCAATTCTTGGCTTCTTAGAGCCAACAGAGGGAAATACATCTGAAAAAGTATATGGACATAATATAAATCTCAAATAATTCACATATCTATGACACCTTTCTGCATTAAAATTTAGCAACCCCAAAAGTAGAGTAGAAAAACATATTTTACAGGAAATTCAAGTCAACTATTATGCATTTCTAAGTAAATAAAAAGCAAGGAAAAAACATAGTTAAAAGATCTGTTACCATTTTTAACACCGTTATCACATTCTGCTTCATTTCCTTCATCTTTATGGTCCGGAATGTCAAATTTAAGAATATGCTTTCTTTCCACCCATCCTCTCTTTCTTAAACAAGAGCGAATTACTGGGTAAGGACCACAGATGGTAAAAATTCTCCTTTCCTGAAATCATAAAGGGGTTTCAGAGCCGATGTTAACATAAAACAATAGTCAACAAAATGTCTGCAGTGGTGTGTTTTTCATCTCTGTATTTAGCTACTTTTTTAAAAGGTCTCTTTCAAAATAAACTGTGATGCACATAAAAAACTATGAAGCTTTGATTGCAGAATCATGACTGCCATCTTAACCCCTTTTACCGTACTGTGTACATTCTTTGCCATCACTGTATTGCTCTCAGTTCTTCCAAGCAAATTAATGTTGCTTTCAATTGGCTGAAGGCTCAATTAGACTTGGGTAGCTTATCAAGCTAAATTGTAGGCCAGGACAAAAATTTAATTTGAGTAAGTTTTCCTCTTTTTTAATTAATATTGATTATGTGAAAATGTACATTTAATTAAAATTAAACCTAATAAATATACTTTCTGTGAGATGGTTAATAATTTACCCCAAGTCACACACACACAAAAAATTTTGGTAACAACTGTTGGACATCTCTGGATCTGCCTCCAAGGATGTTAGGCCACACATGACTCCAATCTAAATCCCATCAACTTCCAGGTTGGGTGCCATCAACATCGTCTTGTTATCAATGTTGCTAGCTCTAGATGTCTGCAAGTATATTGTGCATTTTATGCCATTTTTGTGTGTGAAAATATGAACAGACATCCACAAAAGATGGACTACATGGCAGCCTCTCAAACAGGTGAGAAGATATGAAAATAATGTGCTGCTAGATATCCTCTTTTTCTTCCGAGATGTCAGCACATGAAAAACTATCAGAATGAGGACTCTAAAAAGACTCAACAAAAAAAAATAGTTCACAAACAAGGGGCCCTCTTGGTTCTTGAGACACAAAACAATCCTCAAAACCATAGATGGTCTCATGTGAAATGGATGAGATCATGGTCCACAAATGAGAAAGTATTAAGGGAAAGTGAGAAAGATGTTGTGGTTCGCAAGCAGCCTGTGCAGACGGTAGCGGAATCAGACAGTGGGGAAGAATGGGGACCAGTCCATGAGTAGATGAGGACTCAGATGAGGGTCTTGCATCCATGCAGAGATGGGGCCAGGACCATCTGGGAGTGGGGAGCTGACTCCAGAACCTCCAGAGTCTGGCAGCAGCAAGGCAGAGGAACCAAGGGAGCCAGAGCAGCTGAGACAAAAGGGGAACCAGGGGAGCCTGTTCCCAAAGCGTGTGTGCACAGAGCTGCTAGAAGGCCACAGCAGCTGAGACAAAAGGGGCAACTCAGGAGTAAGGCTGGGAGGTGACTGCCGCTCCCATAAGGACAGGCAAAGGAGAAGAAACCTTTGTAGGAAGCAAAGTTGTTCGTTCTGTTTGAATTAATTCTTGAAGCTCTGTGCGGACTTTGTACTCCGGTTGGTTTTTTATAGTTCATTTGATACTTTTGTTATTGTCAGCAATTCAAAGGACAGAAAGTTGGGTGCTTATCTCGAGGGACTGCTTGGGACTCATTACAGGCTGGGAATGAACATAATTCCCAGCGCTGAAATAAAACAAGAGTTATTTTAACTAAGTGTGTGCTTAATTACAGTCTTGGAAGCCTTTGTCAGAACACATAGCAAGCTGGTTTGGCTGATTGGTAATCATAAAGGTGGAGAGGAACTATAGTACAGGTATCCTCGATTTATGACTACAATTGAGCCCAAAATCTGGCTTTCCTATTTTTATTTTTATTTTGTAAATTTTATTTGAGTTTTCACCCAAAAAAAATACAAATAAAACATCTTTTTTGAAAGTAGCGTGATCCCGGGTTACATTTCTTCATACAGATACAAATTCAATTTCATGCTCATTTTTATGTTCTATTTCATATCTTATTACTGTTTTACATTTTCTACATAGCTTCTCCCCTCTTTTAATTTTCTCAATTTTATTTTAATTATCTCATCTCAGTTCAAATCATTATATTTATATTTTTTGTCTGTCCTGTTTCAATTATCTATTATCTTTTCTCATTAAACAAAGTTTCTCCTGTAGTTACTGATTGGATTATGACGTCTTTATATCTTTTAAGTTTATCCATTTAACTCTTATTTAGGCTTCAATATATACCCTAAAGATATAACATTCAATATAATACATAACTTCCATTCGGATTCTGCTTGGTAAATTCTTAAAATACACACTATATTCTTAAAAAAAGAAAAAATATATAAATATGTGTAATTAAAACAACACATTCCATTCTAATTCAATTCTATCATTAATATTAATATTCATTAAAATCTTAACTTCTTTAACATTACTTTTCAATTAAATATCATACTTCTATGGGAACAATTATAAGTTTTCCATAATTAACTTTCCCCCCTCTTCACTTATATTTTATAAAACGTTAACTAATTAAAATGTTCCCGTCCCTTCCTTAATTCAATTTTCTCATTTATTTTATTTCACTTATTTTATTAACAAACATTTCACTAAATTACACTGTCTATTTTATCCCTCATTTTAATCATACACTGTTTCCAATTTTCTAAAGTTATTTCTATTACTAATATAACAATACAATCTTATGTACCTTTACAGAATCCCTTTTTCAGTTAAATTTTTATCCATTATCTCCAAATAGGCCCTGTTGTCAAAATCTTGTTTCTGTCCTTTATAATTTCTTTTCCTTTCCTTCTTCCCTCTCTTCTTCTCTCTCCCCTTTTTACCCCCTTGTCTCTCTACCTCTATTTCTCTCTTCTCTATTCCCCACTTCTGTTGCTTTCCAGTATTATACTTATTTTTCGAATTATTTTTCTTTTCTTTGGTTGTTTTTTTAAATCTTAAATTCTCCATTCTCTTCCCCCCTTTTCCTTTTTCTTCCCCACACAGAATTACTTGTTCATCAAAGAGGGCTTCTTCTTTGTCCCAGTCTTCTTGTTTTGCAGACGTTTCTTGTTGTTTCTCATAGTTCCAAATCTCCATTCTAAGAATTGAAAAACGAAGCCAAAAGAACCCCTCCCTTCTTGTGCATCTTCTTTATACTTTTTAAGTTTTCAATCCATCCAGAAGTAGTGCCATTGTATAATTTTTTAAACAACCACCCGATTAATTTTAGTCATTCAAATACAATAACCAAGAATCCAAAGTTCACCAAGTAATCCAAATACACACACAAGCTGTTTCTTTTTGCTCTTTTTTTCACTTTCTCTTCCTGGGGTTCTTCTGTTTAGTTACAAAGTTTCAGTTAAAATGTATCTTTTTAAAGTCTTATTGAAGTTTTACTGTAGATTCTTTTTAATTCCAGGCAGTCTCCTCCCTCTTTCCAGATCCTGCCCTTTTATTCTTTTTCTCTCCCTTCCTGCTTTTAAAAAAAAAAATTTTAGTGTCCAGAAATCTTTATTATCCCTTTGACATTTTGTTTTGTTTTCAGATTAATTGCCTGTTGATGTCAAAGCGGATTTTTCCAATTTCTTATTTAAGTCTCTTAGTTGCCAGCATAGGGAAAGGGAAAGAAATAAAAAAAAAAAAGCCAAACCTTTCCATTTTCACTTTCCTTCACTGCTTCCGACTCTTCTTTGGGAGTGAGGAAATTTTTTTGTAAGTTTAAATTCCAGGGTACCTTATTTGTTGCTTTCGCTGTTTGACCGGGTCAACCAAAACTTTCTCTTCTTATCTTCCTCCTGCACAATCTTTTCCAGTTGAATTCTTCTTTGTGGTGGACATTTCTGACCACCGCTCCAACCGCCTTCGGGAAAGGCAGGAATGGCCAGCTGGGGAGGAGAGATGTGGCTCTCCTCAACCCTACAGGCAGTCTCCCCCCCCTCTTTACCACCTCTATGGGGTGGCTTAGCCCCGAAACCAGCCGGCTCGGGGTGCTCCAGCGGCGAGCCCAGACCAAAACCGTGCACGATCAGAGATTTCTGTCTGTCACTGAAGGAACTCAAACTACCTCTAAAATCTGGCTTTCCTATTGTCAAAAGTTCACAAAAAAGGGATCATGTGACCTCTGGACACCACAAACGTCATAAATATGAGTCAGTTCCCAAGCATCTGAATTTCGATCACATGACCATGGGGATGTTACAATGGTCATAAATGTGAAAAATGGTCATAAATCACTTTTTTCAGTGTTGTTGTAACTTTGAATAGTCACTAAATGAACTGTTGTAAGTCGAGGACTACCTGTACTTAAGAATCAGTACAGAAAATAAGGTATTCTATGTGGTGAGTGGGAAGTACTCTGGTTCTTGCACCACAAATGGAGAAGAAATCATGCTGTGTTGAAGAAAATAAAATAATAATAGATATTATGAATTAACTATAAATAGGAATGGGGACTCTGTGGTCTTCTAAGCTAGTAAAGTGGAGTTCCCAGCAGCCCAAGACTACTGGCCAGTGAGGAATATTTTATAATTCAACAGTACCTGAAAGAAGAGTCAAAGATTCCCTCGCCTGAACTACATGCAACTTTCACAGATAATAATCTGGAAACAAACTTGAGTTTTTCTGTATTGTGGCAGAGGGCACAATGATACTTTTGTTGTCACCAAATCATTATGACAATGTACTCCTTTGCTACACACAGAAGAATTTCAGATGGACAAGGAAGAATCCAATTCTGACTTGGAAGTCTACAGCTGAGTTCCTGGCCAAGCAGACCCAAATTCTCCTACTTATATATAGGAGAATTGACATACTGACATGATTTCCTAATGGTATCATTCAATACTTCGGACATTTAGATCTTTTCAGACCTACTTCCGAGGCCATGACCTCAGCAAAGTATTGAAGGGAGTTACTGAAGAATGAGACCTCAAAGCCAAACTACACTGGCTCAGGTACCACCTCCCATAATGACAGTTCTCTTGCAGTTTGCAGAAAGCAAAATTGAAGAATTTTGAACAACAGTTGTATCAAACCATCCTACAATAAAAAAAACTACAGATATTATTTTTCTCCCATTATCATCTCTGAGTTAATGAGGTCTTGCAGAATTTTGACATATCTGAAAACTTGGGAAAATGCATTGAAAAATACTTTTTCAAATCACTTTAAAGTCATTGAAAATTAATATATTGGCATGATCCCAGATTTTAAAAACCTTTTAGAAGAATGAAAAATATAGACATTAAACAGAGGGCAGAGAATTTTGCAGCTGTATTTTTAAAAAGATGCCAACCCTGTTCTCACTTTTATGTCTGTTTGTTCAATGTACTTTTTTTTCTTTTTCTTATGTTTGTGGAATATTTTTAAAGGGTTTAATTCCAAAAATTAGATAGACATGCTACAATACAAATATTATTTCAAAAATATTGCTATTAAATATACCCTGATGGCTTTATCTGCTAAAAATCTTGCAAGCTTGTATTTGTCTATTTTGGGAGGAGGAGGAGGAGGAGGAAATTCTTCCACTGATCTCGGTGTGAGCTCTAAAAATATAAAGAAAAAAAACTATGTTATAAAAATGGTTAAAGAAAAGCAGAACAATGTAGAATTAGAACTGTATTTTAAAAAATGAAGTTATTTAGTAATAATCAGGCTAGAAAGCAAGAGACCATGAATTAGCCATGAAAGCCAATTGGATGACTTTAGCCAGTTACTTTCTCTCAGCCCATCTCACCTCGCATGGTTGTTGTTGTAGTGAAAATAGGGGGAGAAATGTATATTGGATATGTTTGCTAATTTGAGTTATTTGTAAAAATAATAAAGGTATTCCTGCATATTCAATAGACTTCTCTTGACATTAACAAATATCTTATTTCTGAAAACTAGTGATCAATTTCCCTATGAGTCATGAACCTCTGAAGAAGAAGAACTGATATATTTGACCACTGGTGAGGGAACTAACTGGCCAATGTTAACTGACAATCCTCTTGGCAATTTGTGCAAGAATATTATATATGTATGCAAGTACTATTTACAGTAAGCTTGGATTAAAGCCTATGCATAGGCTACATATTGGAGGAAAAAAATGAAGATTAATTATGCATACAAAATAAAGCAGATTATGTACAGATGTGGCCTTTTGTAGAGTCTACAGCTAGTAATTCAGATTAAGTTCAGCACTAAGAGATCCCTGGCCGGACTACTCTTTGGTGGTCACTCCTGACAGTGGACAAACCTGAAAGCAATTATGCCTCAGTCTGGCAAGCCATCTAAAATTTCCCACAGTCACTTGACAGAGTAACATATTGGGGAACTGTGAGAAATTAAAACAGTGACTTCACAATCAAAGCTTCCTGGTGCACAGTGATGCGGAAGCTTCCTGATGCTTCCTGTTGCACAGTGCATCAACACAGATAATCTTTACCACAGGCCAGATTTTGCCCAAAGGAAGAAAAGAAAAACAAGTTATCATTGAAGTAATCTCTCTATTTACATGTTTGATGTAGACAAGATGTGTCCAATGGCTGGCTGGGGAATTCTCAGAGTCCACAAGTCCTAAAGTTGCCAAAGATGGACACCCTTTGTCTATACTAAATTTAGCCTAATTTAGCATCATTACCCAAATTCATAGAATTTACCATTTCGACCATTAGATAAGCTTCTATGAAATGTACAAACTCTGTTATGCTCTTCATCTTCCACATTTTCCAGTGGGATTAGCAAAAAAGTAACTTTTTAAAGATTTTTTTTATTCTACCTTTATTAATTTTATAGGCAGTAAACATACCTAACAGTCCTTCCTTCTCATTTTTTCCCCATAACAACAATCCTGTGAGGTGGGTTAGAGAGAGTGACTGGTCCCAGAATCATACAGCAGGCATTCATGTCTAAGGCAGGACTAGAACTCACAGTCTCCTGGTTTGAGAGCCTTAACTACTAGATCAAAACATTGCCCAAGTCTTTAAGGAAATTTCCCCAAATTCTTCTTTCATCTTAGTATTTGTCAGTACAGAATGAAGCTGTAGTGCCTATTTCTTTTCTTGGAATGCTGCCATGGGAGATTATTATTACATAATGAGGGACATTCCATCCTGGAAGAGCTGAGAATAAGAAATGATATACAGAGCTTCTTTCAGAAAATGAAATGAAAGGAGGCTATTATTCTAAATTAATCTTACATATATGGGAGGAAATTTTCCCACCTCTTTTCCCATGCATTCAAGGCCATCATGCTGACAGTACTGGTAATGGCAATTGGGTTTGGCAACTCCATTGCTAAGTGACATGATTGTTAAGTGAAACATCATGTGACCACACCTGACTTACAACTTCAGTTCTGCTGGGGTCATTAAGTGAGGTGTCATGTCATTGTGACTTGTGACTTATTGGCCGCTTCCCCATTGACTTTGTCAGAAGCCAGTTGTGACACTCACATAACTGCGGGACACTGAACTGTTGTAAATTGCACTGGTTGCCAAGCGCCCAAATCACAAAATCAGGAGGACAGTATGATTGCCATAATTATGAGGACCAGCTGTGAACTTACTTTTCAGCACTATTGTAAGTTTGAATAGTCACTAAACAGGGCAGTTGTTAATTCATGGCTACTCGTAATGGGTCGTAGCAAAGGCAGACAATAAAATTTCTTTCAGGGATATTTTACTCTTTGGATACTTGGTTTCTGACCACAGATGGACAAGTCTTCATAGATCATATAAAAAGACAGCAACTTTTAATTTTCAAACTTCCTAATCTAGAGTCAGATTTTTTTTTTTGTCTAATGATTCCTACCTCCAGAGAACCTAGAGAAACTAGAACAAGAGGATGCAAAAGCCATGATGTTTCTCCTTCCCCTTATGGGCAACTCTGTGATTTTTAACCTTAGTTTTCCAATTGTACAGACCTCAGGCCTAATCTGAATGTTTTGTCAGAGTGGGAGTTGTGGTTGTGAGGTGCCAGATGGACCCAGTGGCTTCTTTGATCCCCGTGTCCAACCACTGGTCATACCTCAGTTATAGACTCCCTTGTGTTGAAATATTTTTTTATCCAATTTGTATTTATGTATTTATTTATTTTTAATTATAAGAATACAACACAACACAGCTGTTCTGGCATAACAATTGTTATACAAACATAAATATTACTTAACCATTCGCAATAATCTTGTTTGACATATTATTTACTATTTGTCCTGTTCATTCTAACTACTTATGTTCCGATCTTGCCTTATTCCATGCAACCACTGATAAAATTTATTCCACGCTTCATAGTACTCAGATTCCCCCTTGTTTTTTACTGTTGAAGTATTTTAATGTAGAAATGAACTAGTATTTTGTAATGAGACAGGAAAGGAAATCTGATCTTTATTACATCCTCTGAAGTTGGAATCCTATGGTGGTTGGGATCATAGGAACTCAGTCCAAAGCTCTCATCCTTTACTCTGGAATACTCAATCTTTTAGGGTGGGTGGACACATTTGGAATGCTGGTAAGAAGCTAGGCGCATTCTCATTAAGGATTATGAGGGGAGGTAACTCATAACTGCCATGGGGACAGAGCCAGTTGGAAAGCATGTATTTAACAGAATGCTACCCCTCCTCCACCATTTTCCATAGGACATTTTCTACTATCCATGCTTTAACTTACAGTATCTTCTTTCTGGATATGGGTATACTTCCAAAATGTGCATTAAGATGCAGCTCACCATCCTTTTTTTAAAAAAAAAGTTTTTGCACGATTCAGGATCTATAGTTATTCCTGGTATAAATGAAGATGCTGCAAGAAAGCCTAAACATGGCAGCTTCTCATTCTTTTAATTATTTTTTTTAAAAAATACAAAATGGAACCAGAGGCTGACCTGTAAAAATAATGGTACTGCAGCTAATTTGGTAGAGCAATTAAGGCAAAAAATGAGGAAACTCTGGGTTCTAGTTCCATTTTAAGCACAAAGCCAGATGGGTGGCTTTGGGCCAATCAGTCTTTCTCAGGCCTTGGAAGAAAAGAGCAGGGGATAGTCTAGCAGACACCAGGAGTCAGACTTGAAGACAAATACACATAGTGCAACTGAAGGCTCTGTTTTTGCTCCTTTGATCAGATACAATTGCTCTAATTTTATTATGCTATATATTCCTGATCAAAATGCATTGTGTATGTTAATCAGCTCACATGAAATATTTCACAATATTTTTTAAAAAATGAATGCTTAATTTCCCAGTACTTAGATACTGGAAACATACCCGGGAACATCCCATGGTGGTAAGAAACTACAGGAAGGCAATTGTTCAAAGCAATATTCAGATTTCTTTCAGTTGACAGTTCAGATTCTGTTAAACCTGATAGAAAATAAGCAAAACTTGTCAGATGAAGCATGATGAAAAAAAAAAAGTTGGAGTGAATTTTTACATATGCAGAATTAAACAAACTAACAGGCAAACCTGCAATGAATGCTCAAATTAGAGACAAATAGGCATCTTGCCTACAGGGCCAAAGGTCTATAAACATTCAATACATTATGGTTTGTTGTACAATCAGCCAGATGTTTAGACTGGATTTTCCATTTGTAGCCACCTATTGATTCCTTCCTAAGGACATGGAATAGGCAAATGGCATTGTTTGATGGTGTTAAAGGTATTGTCACAGGACGTAAGCTGTTCCAAGTGAAGCTGCCTTTTGCAAATGACTAGTGGTGGTTTTGTCAATGCCGATGGTGTTCAAGTGGCACTTCAATTGTTTTGGGATTGCATCAAAGGCACCTATTACTATTAGTAGTATCTTTGCTTTCTTTTGCCACAGTCATTCTATTTCTGCTTGCAGGTCTTTGTATTCTTTCTTCAGTTATTCTTTCTTCAGTTATTTCTCTTCCATTCTGTTATCTCTAGATATTGCCACATCTACTATCCAGACGTTTTTGTCCTTCATATTGACAATTGTTAAGTCTGGGGTATTATGTGGCAGGTGTCTGTTTGGATTCTAAAGTCTCAAGAGCATTTGGAGAAATAAATAGAAGTTTATCCTAGGAAGATCCAAACTGAGATTAAGGTAAAATCTTCTGATAGTGAGAACAATTAGTCAATGGAACAGCTTGTTTCCCAGAGTTTTGGGTGCTCCATCACTGGGGGGTTTTAAGACTGGACAACTATTTGTACAGGATAGAATAAGGACTCCTGCCCTGGCCAGAGGGCTAGACTAGAAGACCTCCAAGGTCCCTCCCAGCCCTATGATTTTATGATACTGTGTACTACATAATTAAGGATGATACTGTATACTACATAATTAAGGATTCTGATAAACTTAGAAGTAGAAAGTAGGTTGGCGTTTAATTTCACTTAGGAGTTTATGTCTTCAACTGTATTTAACTTCATGATGTGCCATCAAGATGGTATGAACTCTTACTCACCATATCCAGGTGGAACTGTTCCCAATCTGGTCCTTCAGGTCTTCCAACAATGTTCATATTGCTGATATAGAGTCCATCCACACTGATGCTCATCACCCCCTTGTTTCCTGCTATTTTTTCTTGGACTAGAGGACATCCAAGGACATCCATCTCTGCCTAATAGTCTTTGATTCCCAGCATTACAGACTTCTTCAGGTCTTCACATAGTATGTCTAAAATATAATACTCTGAATCTGGTTATTTGCACTTTGAATGAGAACTCTGGGTTGATTTGTTGATTTGATCCATTTGTTTGTTTGCTTGGTTATCAGTTGTTTTTTCTTAGGAGTCTTCTCCAACATCAACGTTTAAAAGTTCATTCTATTCTGATACCTTACTTTCTGCCTTGCTTCTTCGAAGTCCATTAGCCAAGTTTAACTCTGGGTATAGCTTAAAGCAGTTGAACTCATCATGATTAAAATACCAACAGTAAAAGGAGTCAGAAATAGGATCCATGGGAATCACTGATTCCTGATTAATCTTACTGAAGCAGTGCAACAAAAGTATTTCACCACATCAGGTGAGTAATAAATATATTAATTAGAATTCTTTCTTATTGGTTGGTTCTCTTGCTACAAAAATGATTAAGGTATCAGGCTAGAAACCCAGAGAACATGCATTTAGGTCCTGCCTTAGGCATAAAGCCAGCAGGGATCTTTGGGCAAGTCACTCAGACCTAGGACAAACCACTTCCAAAATCTTGCCAACAAAACTGCCAGGACGTATCCAGACAGTCACCAGAAACCAAGACTGACTTGAAGGCATGATCAAAAATTTGTTGAACTGCTTAGTGATATGGAAAAACAATATTATGTATACATCAGAATATTCTGACAAAAGAGCATTCAATATCTTAATGCTTTGCCAACTGTATTTTTGAAAGATGGAAATGAGGGATACAAGTATCTCCCCATCCCCTTAGAGGAATTTTAATTTTTTCATCTCCTCTTGCAGTCAATGCGATGATTTTATTTAGATTGGAGAAACAGCTAACCTATTTTTTCCACTGACCAAATTCTTTCATTTCCTGCTATCTAACACCCAATACAATATTTTTCTGATCCTGGGAAGTTTTACCTGCACTAAATGACACAGACATGGAGACAGATCAGTTATTTCTCACTGAAGTTAAAACCAGATTTCTAACTTTGAGTGTGGAATTGAAGGGGATGATCTTTTAAGGATCATGTCCAGTCACCTCCATGTTGCTTTTAATGTTCCCTTTCCCACAACCCCAGTAAGAAACCAACAAACCCAATGCTGTAATTTGTAAACACTAACTATTTTCTCCTTCATGTTTTGTTTCTTCGCTTTTAGATTTTCTTTCTACATGAAGCCGGTTCATCCTGTCATTGCTGCTTCACTCTTTTGTCACAGTCCTGCGAATGGAGAAATATTACAACCTTAGTTTCTACCAAAAGGTATAAGCAGAAGTTATTCAAGAAAATGAAATATAAAAATATTTCTTTTTAAAGGATGGCTAAATTTTTCCTTAGCTTTCCTGTCAACTACCAAAGTATGGTTTTAACTGTGATACTCTTAACATATGGCTTTCATCAAATACACTTTACTTGTACTCCTTAAACAGGTCTGTCATTGTTGTCAAAGAGGCAAACTTTTCTAGTTTACTTCCAGACAAAATGTACCATCAATACATATTATCACTGGAAACAAATGGAAATTCTGTTTATGCTTACCCACACTATTTATGTGAATTGAATAAAAAAACCCAAAGTGTAATTTGTTGTTCGGGAACACCTAAGCTCCGAAGTCATTTTTACAAGATTCTAATGCATATACTAGGAATATGTAGTCAACCACCTGCCAGGTTTCCAAGTGATGAAATCCATTTAAAAAGAAAAGAACAAAGTCCCTCTTCCAAGACAATTTCTTTTATTTAGGAAAGCATCAAATTGGCAAAGTCCATGGTAATTCCAGATTTGACACAGCCCGGAATTACCCCCAATATTAAAAGTTAGAAACAACCCGCCAAAGTCACATTCTCCAATAGAAGTAATTCAACATTACTTGATGTCATAAATTTCCACCTCCAGGGGCCTAAGCATGGACAGCTCATTTTCCCACAGGAAGAAGAATCACCTAGCCAAAACAACTCTATCTCCACTCCTCCCTCCCTTAGGAATGTGGCAAGCCCTAAACTCTTCCTCCCATGACTGCCACCGAGAAAGAAAAAGAATATATACTAAGCCTAACTAAAATGGCTACACATATGTCAATTTCGGACTTGACACCACCCTCCTTTTCCATTTCATCATCTTCCTTTGATTATCAACTACTTACGATGCTTTCAAAAGGGCCACTAGATTGGCATTCTGGCTATTCGCTTTCAGTTTTGTCTTACCCTCCTGGAAACAGCAGAACTCCTCTACTTGATGACACTTGAGATTTCTCCTTTAACCCTCCCCTTACAAAGTGTTGCATTGCTCCTTACCTAACTACCATTGTGACCTTTGCAGGCAGGCAACCTTGTGCATTGTGGGTAGGGGATTTGTACATCAAGCAAACGTATTTGTGAAAGGGGGAAACTCTGGATTGTGTTATTTATTTTAACTACTAAGATCAGTTTCGGTGGCAATCAAGGCATTTAGCTAGACAGTTTTGTATTAAGAACCCTGACCAAAGAATAGTAATTACATAAGGATACCGAAGTATGAATCAGCTCAACTTCAAACACATGTTGCTTACTGTCCACATTGCACACATTGAAGCATTCTTCACCTTATCATCAGCCTTGGCTTGACTCCTTTGTAAGTCCATAGCAATACTTCAAGATCGTTTTTGAAACACTGCAAGTTTCAAATGTTACATATTAGATAATTTTTTTAAATCAATGTCCTGTAAAGGAACTGTGATTTTGTTACAGAAGCTTTCAAGTTACAGTTATCATTGTAACTGGAGTTGTATTAATTATGTTAATTATTAAACTTGTCTTCTGCAGCAGAATTTCTAAGAAACCTTCATTCTGCTTTTAAAGTTTTAATGCAGCACTTAAGATGAATTCATTAGCACGTAGAAATATTTTTGGAATATTTGATCCAAAAAAAAAGAGTAAAATATCTACGCTTGGTTCTTTCATTTCCTGTAAGAGATTTATGATAGAACATAAAATAAAAAAGATAAGGTAAACCAGAACATGTTTTGATTTAGTTTATTGTTTTGTCAGTATACATTCAGGTTTTCATTATCAAATTCATGCACAGTACTAAATATTGCTTTAAGAGGTCTATGACCATATTTAAGAATATCCTCGTCTAAGTTTACTCATGATTGATAAACATCAAAATTTTAAATATTTTGATTTACACTTTGCACAGTATATATTGTTCAATCATATTCTTCTGAGCTCCACATCAAATTTGATACTACAGATGCTTTTGGCATTTTTTTTCTTTTGAACATATACAGTACATAAAACCTAGCGGCAAGCTGCAATATGAACACTTGAACCCATTGTTACTACTATTATTGCTACTGTTGAGAAAAATCAGATAGACACAGAATCTTCTGTAATTTTTAATAATTACAAAATAAAAAGTCCATCAGGCACCATTACTCTTTTTGCATAATATAATTAACTGAAATTCTATACTTTCCAGTTCATTTCTGTGCACAGTTTAGAGTTCTCATTATTATCAGAAAAGTCTTCAGTGATTTCAAAGTAGAATATAAAGAAGGGTCACCTTTGCCAATTGACACTTATCTTCTAAGCTTATCTCACATTCCTTATCACTGGAGGATGGATGACTGAGACTCAGGAATTTATCTTTTTCAAAAGCCATGAAAGAAACTGGAGCGTAAATTTGGTTGACACATTTCATTATCGCTTTCTTGGACATAATCCACTTTTTAAATGTTCTTGAACTCTTTTCTGTTCAACTGCTGTTCAATTATAATTTAATGGCACTAAATATTCTCTTACATAATTATTTTTAAGCATTGTTTAAAGCTCCCATCAGAAAAATCTAAAGCTTAAGAGTCAAAGTGAAATGATTGTATTTATTAAACTATTTCTTTACAGAGTTACTTTAAATAAAATACTATAATACATTGTCCAAACAACTCAGGAGGGTCAGATATTTTCCAGCTATCAACATTAGCTTTTTTTGCCACATTGGTAACAACCAGCTACCATACTTTAGTACCATTTACTGAACTACTATAAGACCATCATATCAAAAATAGGATTTGGTACAGAAATGGATAATTAAGGTTAAAAACTCTGAACACTGAAGCTGTTTCAGTTTTAAGCCCCTCATAAAATTGCGTAATACAAAATGAAGAGGCTGGGAAAGAAGAAACTACTTAAGCCCATGTCACACTGCCCAACGGATGCAAAAAGGACACAACGGACGAGCAAAATGTTCCTTCCGTTGTTTTCTGCTCTCAAAAGGGGCTAAAATTTGCATAACCGGAGCGGATAACACGGACGCGGGGAGGACGCAGGGCGGATGCAAAGCGGATGAGAAACGGAAGCCCAGCGGATGGAAGCGGATGGGAGTGGATGGCACATCCGCTAGGCTTCCGGGGGGCCTCAGCAAAGTGGACGCGGAATGGATACAGCGGATGCACAGCGGACGCAGAACGGATACAGCGGATGCACAGTGGATGCACAGCGGAAGCCTAGCGGATGCCGAGCATTAATTGCGCATGCGGGGAGGATGCATTGCATCAGCCCCGCGGATATAACGGAAGCAGCTCGGAAGCAGGTCACCATTCAGAGGAAAGACCTGCTGCTGGACGGATTGGCTGCCTTGCCTGCCCTACCTGTATGTCTGCCTGCAAGCCTTGCTGCCAGCCTTGCTGCCAGGCTCCCTGCCAGCCAGTCTGCCTGCCAGCCTTGCTGCCTGCCTTCCTGCCAGCCTTGGTTCATGTTTGCCTGCCAAGCTTGGTGCCTGCCTGCCTGCCAGCCTTCCTGACAGCCTTGGTGCCTGCCTCCCTGCCAGCCTTCCTGCCAGCCTTGTTTCATGTCTGCCTGCCAGCCTTGGTGCCTGCCTGCCTGCCAGCCTTCCTGCCAGCCTTGGTGCCTGCCTGCCTGCCAGCCTTCCTGCCAGCCTTGGTGCCTGCCTCCCTGCCAGCCTTCCTGCCAGCCTTGGTTCCTGCCAGCCTCCCTGCCAGCCAGCAACCTCACAACCATGCGGAAGCACAGCAAGCCTCAGCCATCTGCTGCCAGCCCTTGCAAGAGGGACAGGGCTACCATCCCGCCCCCTGGCCCTCACTCTGGTTCTGCTGGGGCTTCTGCAGCATGGGCTCGCTCTTTTGGGGCTGGCGCTTCTGCTGCTTCTGCTTCTGGAGGAGCTGATGACAAGCACTCCAGCACCAGCCACCTCCACAGCACCTGCACCTTCACCCCTGAGACTGAGCGACCAAGAGGAGTGCCAGAGACTCATTTATGTTTTATAGCTTGTTGTTAATAAAGTCTATTTATGATTCACACACTTGCTTCATTTCTTTTTTTTAATAAAGTCTTGGTGGAAACTTTTAGAAATGGTTTAAGCCTTTGCATGCTTGTGGGATGGGTAAGGATAGCTTTGGGATGGGTTAGGATACCTGTGGGATGGGTAATAGCTATGGGATGGGTTAGGATAGCAGTGGGATAGATAAACCTCCAGTGCAAGCATAGTGGGACTGTATGATCCACCCTCCTAGGTGCCACACCTATGGCCCTTTATTATCAATAATAATGTAATAATTATCCACACATGTCAACATAAACACAACTCTTTATTAAACGCCCTGTTCATTGTAGGCCCACCCAACATACATGGCCCAATCTCATCCGTGTGATGAGACAGGCTGAAGGAAGCATCCATTAAGCATCTACCATCCTGTCTTGCCACTCCACTGCTCCAGCTGGGGAGTTGCACCAGTGTTTCAAGAGGTTGCTCTGCTTCTTCGCTTCATGTGAGGCTCTGTTGGGGCCTTGCACATCCTCAGTGCCTCCATTCCCCAGGCTCCATGTCCCCATTGCCTTGTTGGAGGTCCACAAGCCTGTTCTGCAAGACGGGGTAGCGGGTGTGCATGAGATTGTGCAGGATGCAGCAAGCTTCCATGATCCTCCTCACAGTCTCTGGGCAATGCTGCATGGTGGTGAGAAGTACCTGGAACCTGTTGGCCAGGATGCCAAAGGCGTTCTCCACCACCCACCTTGCCCTGGACAGCCTGTAGTTGAAGATCCTCTCTTCACGGGTGAGGAGTCTGGAAGTGTAGGGCTTCATGAGATAGGTTGTGAGGGAGAAGGCGTCATCCCCCACGATGAAGTAGGGCACATCTTGCTTGTCGTTGGGCAGGGGTTCTGGATCTGGGAAGCCCACGATGAGGTTGCGTTCCAGCTCCTCCTTGAGGTGACTGGCGTTGTATACCTGGGCATCTGAAGATGAGTCGTTGCCTGAAGCATCCATGTACATGAACTTGTAGTCAGCATCGACCATGGCGAAGAGGATGAGGCTGAAGAAGCCCTTGGAGTTGAAATAAGTGGACCCCGACTTGGCTGGAGCTTTGCAGGCCACGTGCTTGCCATCTATGGCTCCAATGGTGTGTGGGAAGTTCCACTTCTGATACCACTGCTCTGCAACTTTCTTCCATCCTTCTTCAGTGGAAGGGTACTGGAGGAGCTCCTCCTTGTATTCTTCGATGATGGCCTGCACCACTTCTCTGACCACAATGCTGATGGTGTTGGAATGCACCCTCCAGCCGTACTACATGCTCCTGTAGGTGGTCCCTGAGGCCAGGTGGCGCAGAGTGAGTGCCACCTTGAGCCCAGGTTACAGGCTGGGGCGGAAGCTGGTGCTCTGCTTGGTCAACCTGGGTGTCAGCCGCTGCACAAGTTCATCAAACATGGCTGGAGGCATCCTCACGAAGTTCTGAGTGTCTTCGTTCCTGAGCTCCACCATCAGCTTGCTGTACAGTCCGTCCTCTGCTCTTCTGGCGAACCATCTTCGGACCCAGACTCTTTTTGACTGCCTCTTTTTCTTCTCGCAGTAGAGTTCACAGAGCCTGCAGATGGCTTCGCACTGTTGCAGAACGATGGTGGCTGCCAAAAGGATTTTGTTACAATCCACGGTGGACATGACTGGATGCTATGGAATAGGAAGAGCCAGATGAAAGCTGCAGAGGTCTGCACCGCTGGGCTGCTCTCCTGAAAGTGAGATGCAGATGAGTTGCTCCCCCTTTTTATTGGAAATATAGGTTTTCCGCTTGGCATCCTCTAGGCATCCTCTAGACATCCTTAATATCTGAGATACATCCCATATACAAACGTTTTGTCCATTTTAATGCTTTATATATGAGATGTATCCGCTTACATCCTTTCTATTTCCGTGCTACTAACACTGTGTGGACATTCTGTGTACCTTTTGCTTTTTCCCTTTTAAACAGTTTGTTTCCGTGCTGCATCCGTTCTGCATCCGTTCCGCATCCGTTCAGCTTCCTCCCTGCGTCCGAGCGGATGCGAGTTACGCGGATGCGCAGCGGGTGCCTAGCGGATATAACGGATGCATAACGGATGCCTAGCAGATGCGTAGCGGATGCAGAATGGACGAACTGGATACATTTTCCACGCAAAAGTTTTGGGCTGCCCAAAACTTTTGGAACGGATGAAACATCAATAAACGGATGCTGTACAGATAGAGAGGAAGCAAAATGGAGGCAGTGAGTACATCGCGTTTTCCAATGGATGGCAAGCTTTTTTCTCCGTTTTACATCCTCTTTGCATCCGTTGGTTCAGTGTGACATGGGCTTTACTACTTTAAGGCCCTGTCACACTGCCCAACGGATGCAAAACGTTTGTAAAAAGGACACAGCGGACGAGAAAAATGTTCCATCCATTGTTATCCGCTCTCAAAAGGGGCAAAAATTTGCATAAACAGAGCGGACAACACGGAAAGGAATGGACGGGGGGAGGACGCAGAGCAGATGGAAAGCAGATGCTCCACGGAAGCCTAGTGGATGGAAGCGGATGGGAGCGGATGCAGAGCAGATGCAGAGCGGATGCAGAGCGGATGCAGAGCGGATGCGTAGAGGATGCAGAGCGGATGTGTAGAGGATGCATAGAGGATGCGTAGAGGATGCGTAGAGGATGCAGAGCGGATGCATAGAGGATGCAGAGCGGATGCAGAGCGGATGCGTAGCGGATGATGCAGATGTGATTTGCATCCGCTTTCATCCTTTCTCCGTCCGTGCTACTAATGCTGCACGTCCGTTCCGCTTCCTCCCTGCGTCCGTTTACCGCTGGAATGGATTTGAGTTGCGCGGATGTGCAGCGGATGCCTAGCGGATATAGCAGATGTGTAACAGATGCAGAACGGATGTCCCCCGTATGCCTAGAGGATGCAGAACGGATGCATTGGATACATTTTCCGCTCAAAAGTTTTGAGCAGCTCAAAACCTTCTGAGCGAATGAAACGTCAATAGACGGATGCTGGACGGATAGAGAGGAAGCAAAACGGAGGCAGTGAGTACAGAACGGAAGCATCGCGTTAACCAACGGATGGCAAGTGTTTTTCTCTGTTTCACATCCTCTTTCCATCCACTGGTGCAGTGTGACAAGGGCTTTAGAAACTATAAAAAGGAAATGGCTCATCTAAATATATGGCTACATCTCCACAGTCCCAATTCCCATTGACAATTGTGGCTGCAATTTTTAAATCAAGGTTGTTGGCTAAAGTAGAATCAAGTCATATTTCAAAATTGTCACTGTTTTAAAAAATCCTGGTTTCTTTTAGCTGATTCTGCCTGACATTCTTGAGCATTTATCAAAATAGTAGATTGAACCCAAAAGTAAATCAAAAACATACATCTTCTTTTACTCATCACACTAAGCTGCAATCAATAACCACATGGCTTCAGAATTTCTGCCCTAATCCAACATGATTATTCATTTTCTTTTTAATAGATCACGCTATGTCAAAACCGCACTATGGTTTTGCATAATCTATGAATGCAGGATTATGTGTTCCTGTGATCAGATCTGCAAGTGACATCTATCAAAAATTGTGATACCTCTGTGATTTTACTTAAAGCAACATCAATCCAATACTAGAACCGACTTGCAATAAAGATTTTTATTTTATCCAAAAGTAAAAACAAGTTTAACTTGAAAAAAAATAATCAGCAAAATATTAAGGGTAAACTGTATTTGTTACAAACTTGCATAAATTTTATATCAACCAAATACCAGCAATTCTATTAGTTTCTTGCAATAACAAAACTAATGCATAGTTACTTGCATTAACTGTACATGTACATTTAATTAACAATGGTACTGTTTAAAATCATTTAATTAACAATGGTACTGTTAATTATTTAATTAACAATGGTACTGTTTAAAATCAGAGTTTGTAAATAAAGTCCTGAAATTAATATGAGCTAAATCTAACACATGTACTATTAAAATACATGAACTATTAGAACAATCTATTACTTTTAAAGGATTTTATTGTTTATTGATAATATTTTGATGCAAGAATTATTTTCAAGCCATTCTGGACAATGGAGTTGCTATGAAATTAATTGTTTTGCATCTAATACCACAGCTCTTGTAAACAAAGATTCATCAGCCCTAAAATCTCCCTGGTTCAGTTTCTCAAGTGCAAATTACTGAGCCATCTGCACTACAACAGCTTTCCAAGCTTTCTCTTTGTCAAAATCCTTCATGCTGTTACTGGAGACCTAAAACAAAAAAAAGATGTCAAGGAATGGAATGCAGAACAAAATACAAAAGAATCTGTAATAATAATGCATCATGATTTGATGAATTAGATAAATTGATTACATATTTCTATGTTTATAAATACAATATTTCTCTAATTCATCAGCTTCATTAGGGCTGCAAGATAATTTTAATTTTTTCCTTCTACTTGCTCTAATTTTGAAGTACAAATGTCAGCTTTCCTCCATAGGCAAATTGAAGTAAATTTCAGGATGCCAATTCAATTTACAAAATAGCATTTAAGAGTATTTTAAAATATTTTGCTTTGTGCTGCTTCAAGCCTTCTGGTACATGAAAAAGATACAGAAGAAATCTAAGTGTCTGACTTATATTGTTTGATTCATAAATACATGTGGCAATAGGTGCACAGATATATTTCTTTCATTATGATGCATGGAGTGCCATTAGATACAATTATATGTAACATTTAACATATTCTTATAATCCATAAAAAATCCATATATACCAATAAAATGGCTACAACATTTAGTACATATGATATTTGCAAAAAATGAATTAAGCAAGAAAAAATATTTCAGAATCAAGTGATTTAAAATTGAACAATATCAGAAAAACAAAGATATATTGGGAAGTATAGTAGGGATCTTAACCTCTTTGTGCCATGGCCCACTTTATGAGTCTGGTAGAACCTATGAATCCCTTCTAAGAAGAAGGAATTTAAATGCATAAAATTATTTTGAAAATAATGTTTATGGGCCCTCTAAAATCAACCCATGGACCTCCAAAGGATTTATTGACTTAAGGGTACGAACCCCTAAAATAGCCCAACAACAATATCAAGGGATGAATATCGAGTTCATAGCTATATACTGCGGTGTGTGTGTGTGTGTGTGCTGCTAGATATAGATGCATGTAAGAAGAATTTTAGATGTAAAATATTATGCATATTTTAATGAATAATTATGACAAGTTCTACGTGGATACCAACATTCAACAATTTGGGGAACAATAAGATTTAATTTATTAACAGTGTTCTGTTATGAAATTTAATCTGTAAATATTGCTTACCTCTGTTGTTTTGTATTCTTGTTTATTTGTTAGTGGTACTGTCCATAATGCATCATGCATTTTCATTTTTGCTTTAAAATTTACACAGAGTATGACTGTCCCAGTTGTCAGAAAAGCTTGAACTAGTAGCATCAGCATTAGAAGCAAGAGTAGCACATCATAAGACTGCTAAAAGTAACAGATATACAAAACATGTTTTAATTATCTTAAACATTATGTACTTTTCTATCTCAAAATCATATGCTTGCTAGAGGCATTTTGGTTGATTGATCAGTGCCTTTGAGATTCTTGGTGACTATCTGGACTAGTCCCTGCAGTTTTTTAATTATAGTTTTGAAAGTGGTTTGTCCTTGTCTGCTTCCTAAGATTGAGAGAGAGTAACAGGCCCAAGGTTCCCCAGCTGGCTTTGTGCTTAAGGCAGTTCTAAAATGTACAGTCTCCAAGTTTTTAGCCTGAAACTTTAATGACTACATCAAACTGGCTCTATAGGGGTATTCTAGGCTCTAGCAGTTCTGTTCAAGGCAATTGAGATTCATAGATCATTCATTCATTTTTCAAGCTGCACAATTAAGAATGTTCATGTTTCTGAAGGCTAGTTTGATATATTTTGTTATTGTTTCTTAGCAAGAGTTTTATTAAGATGAAACACACTCAATATTTATATACTATAAACACACACACACACATATACATATAAAAGCTGTTGAGTTGTTACATGTTAAATTGAACATTTAGATTATCCTTTAGTTTGTCTTTGTAAACAAAAGAAGTTTATTTCCTGTAGAAAATAAAAGTAGTGGCTTATCTTTATTTGCTTACAGAATTCTAAATTCTGCAACACAGTACATTTAATCCAAGAATGACAACTAAGAGTCAGTTTTTTCTTTTTAACAGGGTCATTAAAACCCACATAAATGAGCTTTGATGCAGGCAACACCCATCCCTCTTTCTTTAACTGAACAAATGTAGGTTTCATATAGTAACATATTTTAAAATTATGAATACATTTTCCTAATTTGTTTCTTGGGTCTAAAACATTTACATTGGACATCTGTGGTTAGAAATACTAGCAGGTTATCACAGCTGGCAAGAAGAAACTTGTGAGTGATTGAAATTCTTTCCTGAAATGAATGTCTTTGGCAATATGCAAATATGAGAGCAAATATTTTCCCTGCACGTTCACTTGTCTTGACTGGGTCTCCATCAGTTTCTCTAAAATTCTGTATTAACTGGCAAGCCTGCAGCCTTTTCTAGTTAATATAAATAAGTTTTCAACTTTTGTTTTTGATTTTTCTGTCCCTTCAGCTTCTAGCTCACAGTTTCTAACTGTAATCTCCAAAATCCTTGTAATATACCACGTTCTGTGAATTGCAACTTCTGTTCCAAAATGCTCTAAAATTACATTTGTTTTAATAAATACAGAACTTATTTCATTAGAAATCAGATTATGACCTATACATAATATTCATAGATTTATTATGCATTAATAACTAAAAAAATAAAACATACTTGAATTGTTGGTGGATAGTTTTTGATCATGTCTACAATGCGCATTATACTGAAAGACAAGTATCCTGAAGCTGTGAATAACAAGGGTGATGTAACACTGCTTATGGCAATAAGAACTTCCACCTAAATTAAAGATAAAATTGTGAAATATACAGTTGCAAAGAATGTGTGCCTTCTTATATGTCATCAGAGGTGTACTATGATTTTTATTTACACAAATATTTTAATTAAGTATATTAATATAAAAATGATAAATGAATATTAAAAATCAACAGATGAATATTTCAGGTATTATATTAAAATGTATATTCAAACCTATTAAATATTGAAACAAAAATTGGCATAAACAGAAGTTAGGACTTAGTAGTAAGTTCATTTGACATTCTGACAGCAATCATTCAGTGAATGACAAGGAAGTAAAATAATATACATTATGACTGGACTAGAACTTCACTTAGCTTGCAAGTCTGTACATATCTGGGCATGCAATGAATGCTGTTTTGCATATGCTATTAAATTATTTAAAGTTTCCCTGTTGTGAATATGTCAATAACGTCAGGGCAAAGGGGAGGTCGAAATAAAATAAGTCAAATTGGCATTCAGGCAGCCCAATCAAAATTCCATTCCTTATGTACATGATCTACATTGCAAAAATATTCAAAAGAGCAGGGCTTCAATGAGGCTGTTGAAATTGTTATTTTGATTTTTTTTACAATTTCCTGTTAGCCTTTATGATAATATAAATTATAGAAGAGACACATAACTAATAACAATGAAGCCATACAAAAGAACAGATTGAAAATTAATATAACGAAGTCTGAAATTGTACATTGAATAAGAAACAACTGAAGCAAGTATTAAGATTTTAAATAGTTACAAGAAATGGAGACTGAAATATTTGAAGATGAAAAAATTAAGCCATCTTGTCCCACTAATCATATTTGTACAAACACATTGTTTAAATTATATAAAATCCTGCTCAGCCATTTTTTTCCAGCAATTCTTGTGAGATCACTTTCCATATGGCCCCAATAATGGATCATTTAGTTATCTTCATAATTTTTATGAAATAAATTTAAAAAGTAACTTTTTCCTCGATGAAAAGGAAGATCTCAAACAGTACAGCAACACCTTTATTGGATCAATATGCATCTTATGATATATCTCCCAAATAAAAGTGGTTCCCGGTTGGGCATTGTATGAAAACAGAAAATACATTTGAGATAAAAACCACAACACTAATACAGTTTTTGGTTTAAAGGATTTAGAAGCTGTCATCTGTTACCATTTAATTATTTTAACAATGTACTCACCAAACATTTGCTTGGATATTCAGCAGCAACATGACTTGCAATAGCACTGGGAAAACACTGAGAAAAAAAAAATAAACATGAGTAAATGCAGAGTATAAAAACCCTTGACAGCTATATTTCAAGAGAATGGCAGATCCTTTTGTGATGTATATCCATAACTTTGATTTTTGTACCCAAACAGCTCAGGGAAAAAAAGATCATGCCTAGTTGAAACTTTTCTGCTCTTGACCTGGGATGAACTAAGAATGAATCTTTATTATATATGAAGACTGAAACCACTTTCAACAATAGATTGACCTCTATGCAAATGAAGCATAATCCATTCTTAAAATCTTAAATTTCAACCGACTACAGATAGTTTTCAACTTATGACCGATCTTTTGATGCTTTTGAATTCCCATGGCCTTGGAATAGATGACTGCATCACCACCCCGATCATGTGATTGCAACCTGGGCATTTGATAACTTGTTCAAACGTATGGCCAGTTATCAAGTGCCCCATGATCCCGTGATCATATTTGAAGTCTTCTCTACTGGCTTGTTCCTCAGAAAGTCAATGGGAAAGACTGCAGAGAATATTATAACCGGCTGCCATTTGCCAAGAGGACTCCCTCTCATCTCTGAAGACTGGCTAATAGAACTGCCTACTAAGGGGAGCCAAATTCCTTTGACAGGATACAGAAACAACCTCCAATTTTCCATCCTGCCAAGTGAGTTCCCTTCTGCATATACAGGAGAGCTCAACTCCTTTGGTGAGGTACAGAACTCGAATATTAAAGTTCTGCACTACATTCTTGCATTCCACCAAAGGAGTTCTCTTCCATGCATGAATGCAGGAAAGGAAACTGAACTTTTTTGGCAGGCATCTCTTTCAGTCAGCCCCCAGAGTGAGAGGGATCCAAAATCCAAGCATGGCAAGGCAGTAAGGTAAAGAATGTGGATTGCCTCAGGCAGGGGGGTGCGTGGGCTGGAAGGCCCAGTGCAGGCCACACATTTGTGACTTTGCTCAAAGGCTGAAAAGCCTGCCTGAATTTCGGAGTGGAAGATTTTCAGTTCCTGAGCCAACTTTCCAGCTTCTCCATCACCGCCTGAAGCACCCCACACTGCTTACCTGGGACAAGAGTTTCAAGTAAATTGAAAATAGATAGAAACTACCTACAAAAGGTAAGGATTCCTTTTGATTGGGATACTGAGATACACTGGGATACAACCATGTCCTCCAATTATATTTGTAAAGACAAATTATTGGAAAATATTAAAGGTAGTTTATAGATGATATAAAAGAATATGATAGTAACTGTTTGCTGTTAATAATAGTTTGTAATGAAAATAAAACTAAGCTATATTCGATTGAGTGCTACTTACAGCAACTAAGATCCAAAAAAAAGTGACGGAAAGGTACGGGCCAGAAATTAGCACATCCATATTCAAGGCAATTATTCCTCCAAACACTGCAGAAATTCCAACAATTACTTCTACTACCTTAAAAAATAATAATATGATTGGAAATTGATTATAGTAACAAAGTCCTAGAAGTTTCCTTGAGAAAGATAATACAATTTCCTTACCGAATAGGATTTTAGGATCCGTACTGGGAAATTGATATTATTCAATGTGCTAGTAGTATCATAAATAACTGTCTAAAAGGGAAAAGATGATCAAAATAAGAAAGCAACAATATCAAACATTAACAATCAATCTACTGAAGCTATTGACAGAATTATAATGTTAAGGTTTTTCCATATAACATGCATATATTGAAAAAAGAGGATTATGTTTAAAACCATGGCATTGTGCATATTCATGTTTTGTGGTAAATACAAACATGATCCATTCTTCATCTTCATCATCAATACATAAATAAAAATTGCACATATAGTCTTCAGAAGGCTTCGAGGAATGTTCAAATCAAAACTGTATGTTTTTTATGAAAAATGTTTTTAGTCTGTATGTTTATGTTTTTAGTCATTTCTTTAAGATTAGATGACTATTCAGAGTCTGAAAACATAGTCTTGAAAAAAAAATATGTGGGACAAAATTAAGTCATAAAACTGGATATTCAGAAATGAACCTAATAAACTGTTGCAGTAGATTGTTCAAAAAACCTGTTTCACAAAATCTAGAGGAACACTATGGAGTTGGCTTTTATAACTTTATGTTACCCTCCCCCCTCTCATCTGACAGCAACTATCCCAAATCATTGCGCAGCAGAAGCTGTTTCATAGCTACCTTATATTTCTCAATTGGCAGCCATTCCAGAAAGCTGAACTATTCTTTTCTGTTAAACAGAGATTAAATAAGATTTTTGTTTTCAAAAGATGTCTGACCTTCTTTCTCTGCCCTCTCCTTTCTCTTCCTCTACCTGTTTTAAAATTGTAAATCTCAAGTAGCTATTGTTATAATAAAGATTGCTATACGACACCTAAAGAGCTCATTTGGCTAAACAATGAAGGAAGAAAGGTTTAATGCGAACGTATATTTTAAGTATTGTCAGCCATTGTATGTAACATTCATTAACATTCGTAACGTTCATAACATTCATTCATAACATTCATAAATTAGCCGATTTGGTTAAAAAATGCATACTGATACATTTTGTAAAAGATTTCTCAATGCTTTGGACTGAAGTTTTTTATTTTTTCCCTTGCAGAATAAGTGTCCTGCCTCACGTAAGGCACCTCTGGATTCACTCTTGATTGGTTAAGTAGAAGATATTATTAAAAAATGTGACTTTATTCTAATGCATAATTAAGAGAAAAATAAAGATCATTTATAATATTTTCAGAATGCATTAACATTAAGTTATATATCTATATATGTTAGCAGAACTATTGATGTTTCATATGAGGTTTGAAATACACAAACAAATGCATACACAACAAAATGATTAAGATTGGAAGTTTCTTGTAAAATTACAATATGGTTGTGGACTTAACATTTAAGAAAAATGCATTAATTCAAAAGAGAGAAGCAAGCTTCGGATCTTAAGGTCAGTCACATGGTTGTACAGAAAAATATAATGCACACATAAAATATAGAAATGAGAGAAAATGAGTATCATACATTTCTATAAGTTATATTTTAAAGAAACTGTTTATATTTCAAAGAACACGTTCCAATAGCATAGACCGAACATTATATTGACTATATATATTTTTAATTAACAGGGAACATATTCTCCAAATCACTATATACAAATAAACAAATTATTCTTATTTGAAAAAAGGGGTATACAATATATGTAGAAATAAGGCAGAGTTGCCTCAGGCTAGATAGGCAGCGTGCAAAATACATACATACATACATACATACATACATACATACATACATACATACATGCATGCATACATGGTAAAAGTCAGCCTTACTCTTTTCTTTCTGCAGCATTCCTCATTAGATCTAGCAGATATTATTACAGTAGTTGCCATGAAAACCTCTAGCAGAATCAGGAGAATCAGGTTGAAATTTATCTGTCAGTAAAATATTTTCAATAATTTATATTAATGTAAGTATAATGATAAAATTATTGTTGTATATATTTTAGCATAATGAAGGAATCTGGCTGTTTTCAAAAGTATTATGCTATTTATCTGTTTGTTTATTTATACATTGCTCCAGTTCCTGTCAATTTGGAGCGGCACACATATCCATCATCTATAATTTAGATTAAAATAATAACAAAATTACAATTTAAAAAATCAGAAGTATATCTACATATGTGAACACCAGTAATATTAATTACATTAGATAACTACCGTATTCCAAAGCCGGGAGGGGGGATGAGACATTTCAATATCTCTGTCCCCAAGGAATAGCCAAGTTTTAATGTCTTTCCTAAAAACCAGTTGGATGGCAGAATTTAGATTTCCGGAGAATGTATCAGACAGATATTGTGCTCTCTACCAAAGTCGACTTTTAAAATGGGATAAAAATATATATCTTCCTTGCATCTTTATAGAGAAAGCAATAAAAGAACACATGGCTTAAGGATTCCATCTATCTCCTCAGGGACATAAGCAAAAAGGAGGTGTTAAAAAGGGAGGTCTTTTTTATACCATCCCCACAGAACTACAGAGTTCTGTGTATCTAGTGCATTCAACCTGGCCATAGTGGAAGCCTAAAAAACCTTCAGAATTTGAATTGAAGAGAGGTAAGATGATGGCACATGGCCATTCGAGAAAAATCCATAAATTTTAGGGTTAGATATTGGGTTTAAACTAAATACATTATTTTAAATGACTCCGGGCACTTTCAAGCCTAATGAACAGAGACTTTCCAAAGAATGCCCCAAGGACTCAAATCTGCTTTTGTTAGGCAGGTTGATTTAAAATAGTCTCTTGGAACCAGCAGAGGAGAAAAAGGAGGGTCTTAATATCAACCCATAATTTGCAAAACTATCAGCAAAACTTCTAATGAGCTGGACCACCCATAATGTTATGGACCATCTTTCCTCACTGGCCCTCAAATACAAATAATAATTTGTAGTAAAACAACCCCCAGCCCATTAACTCATCTTCAAGTAAAATAATCAAAGTTTATACTTGGCAAAGAAATCAGATACTGAGCAGAAAGTCTGGCTTAGAAAATTAGTCATGCTTCAATATAATTGAAATGTATATAAAAAATACTTATAAGCATGCTAACTTCAACTAATTTTAATGAAACTTACAAGTGGTTGCAACAATTATATTTTATCTAGCCTTTATCTAATTATCACAAAATGCACAGCAAATCTTTTGATATGTTTAATTTATTTGTTCAGATGTTCCATATTTGTTGTTTGTAACTCACATTTATTGCTGTAGGTGTTAAGACAAGCTTGCATCCAAACCAAACTAAACATGTTGTTGTAATTGCAAATGTTGAAACAAATAGAAACTGAAAATCAGGTATCTGTAAAAATGGTAAAAATATTACATTTCTTATTTAATTAAAATAATACATAAATAATAGGTTACTCAACCTTCTAAACTTAAAGAACTTACCATATTAGCTTTGTTTCTGGCTATAGCAAAAGCCACTGCTGCTGAGGGAATACACTAGACCAAAAACATTAAGAAAACAACTTAAAAAATAATATATTTTTCATGTTAGTGTGCTACTTTAATATGATAGAAAAATCAAGTTCTATTTCAACTGCTGAAATCTTGAATCACTCATTTAAGTTGGGTGGGGACAATAATAAAATAAGATACCATCTTTAAAAATTATGTAAGGATGTTTTAACAAAAAGTTTTGAATAAAAAACATAATTTAGATGTTCTTGTGGACTTTTGCACCTTAAAAATAAAGACACCCTCAAGACAAACACATCTCTTAGAGTAGGGTGTCAAACTCACATTGTCACGGCCGGGACTTTTTTCTCCTTCGCTAAACCAGGTAGGGTCGTGGCCAGCATGTGACGCATCCGGCCCGTGGTCCAGGAGTTTGACAGCCCTGTTCTAGAGGCTACATGGACATAACCTTGGAATGTTGTACTCCAGGATATTTTTCAACATGCGATCCACCTTGTGACCCGAGGATTCTCTGGTGGTCTTCCAAAGTAGTCATAAACAGGACTGACTCTGCTTACCCTGACAACTTTAGCAAAGTGCTGCCACCTGCTGAGATTTTATATATTATGTGATGATTTAAAGAGGCTACTGGTAAACATACACACACATAAGTGTATGTGTGTGCATATGTTAATTATCTGAGCTGCAAGAATCCATGTAACGATAGCAAGAAAATACAAAAAAAAATCAATCTTTAACTGAGATGTAAAGTTTGCAGTTCTTATAGGTATTCTATGAAAGGAATATTCTGCAGATGGGGCCTGTCATTAATACATGTATAATTCCAACCCAGAGTGAATGGTTCCTGGGCTATAGCAAAAAGTCAAAAACCCTTCTTCTCAGCTCAAAAACAGCTGAAGGTAAAACTTCATTCTCATTAAGTTCTCATCCAACAAAATATACTCAGCAATATCCCACTGTACAACTAGAACAAACACCAGCTCTACCACCTCTAATTTCTTGTGGAATCAGAGAACATTTACATGAATTGGGGAAAACAATCTGATTTTTTTTCTGAAATTGCTAATAATAGCTTTTCAATTGCAGGACTTATTTCAATTAAAATGCATATATAAAATAATTCAATTTTTATTGTGGATTACTCTATATCTGCTTGGGTGAAAAATGTATTTACTTGGTAAAAATGCAGTAATTTTATGGTAAATAATTTATTGATGATCAATAGCTAGGAAGCTAAAAAATATATATATGTACAGGTTGCCATTATAATGTTCAACACAGAGTTCTGGACATACATCTGTAAAGTTTAATGAACATTAAGTAATTAAATTGCAATTCTAATTCACATTTCCATGGAGCCACAGCAATGCTGCAGAATGCTTACTGAACCTGCTGCACAGCGCAAATAATCCATTTCAGATGGAAAAACATTCCCCAAATAAAGGGAAAATCCAGAGGTAACAAGAATACAAGTCTGAAATATAAAAATATGACAAACAATATGTTAATATAGTAACAGAACTAAGCAACTATGTAAATTTGAGAAAATACCTGGCAGCAATGTAAATGTATTCATATTTCACTAAGAAAGAATACATATGAAGAAATACACTGAGAATGTCCCAAATATGTTTTTCAAAAGGCAACTGGACTTTGTCTTTTTTTCCTTGAAAATGGTTCACTTCTCATCCAAGAACTGCACTCTTCAGTTCTTGAAGAAACTTCTTAGATGAGAAGCAAAATGCTTTAAATAAAGACAGAAAAAAAAAAACCAAGAAAGACCAGTTGCCTTTTGAGCAGCATCTTTGGGACAACTATGACCTGAATGATTGAGAATCTCCACAGACATTTACACTGAGAATGTGATACAGATTCACAGTAACAATATTTCCCCTCTCTATATAGCATTTTTAACTATGCAACTCCTGTTAAGGTAC
The DNA here is from genome assembly GCA_015471245.1 of Laticauda colubrina. Classification (NCBI taxonomy): domain Eukaryota; kingdom Metazoa; phylum Chordata; class Lepidosauria; order Squamata; family Elapidae; genus Laticauda; species Laticauda colubrina. The sequence goes on from BLBF01000037.1 coordinate 4,257,552, forward strand.
ATATTTCTGTCATTATGTTTCCCGTATCAAATATGAAAATTCAGCAACCTTTTTATTAATTTAGTTAGTTGATTGCAATAACAGTGTGAATAAACACACACACACACATGCACACACACAAACATACATACATACTGTTCTGATGTGGGAACGAACAACTCGAGACCCAGTGATACTTCAGCTCTTTTTATTTGTCTCTCTGTGATTGGTCTATAGCGGAGCCACGGCAACCTCTTTTATAGCGGCTGCTCGCGGCTCGTGCCCAATGACGGCTCTTCAAAATTCCTGCCATCAGGTGGACCAATCAAAATGGACTAGTCAAATATTCAAATATATAACACCCCTCCCCATGTGGTCCAGTCCAACCAATCAGGCTTCCCTAGGTTACATAGTTACGTAAATAGGCGGGGCTCTTATGGGTTCTACTGGACCTGCGCAATTCAGTAGTGGTGTTTTCTTCGGACTGTTCGGATGGGTTTGCTGTTTCTCCCGTCCTTCTCCTTGGAACCTCCTGGAAGGTAGAGTCAGCCATGCCGCTCCCACCTGGTCTATTCGGGCTGGTTGGGTCAGCTTGGCTGCTCCCGCTAGGAGTGGCTTTGTGCTGATTTTCCGCTGCTGGTTCCCTTCTTCCGAAGTCATTTTCAGGTATGTGATTGCGATTTCTTAGCGGGTCTGCTAGTGGTGTTGGTCAATTGTTGTTAGAGTGTGTTTTATTATTTCTCGTGTTTGTGGAGGGTCTCCCCCTCCTCTCTCATTTGTGTTTGAAGGGTCTCCCCACTCTCTGGTTTGGTTTTTCTTTTGGTTTAATGTTTGATGTGGTTCATGTATGTGTGTGTGTGTGTGTGTTCTTCTCCTTCATCCCTTGGGTTGTTAGTGTTCTTCAACAGTGTTCTTGATCTAAGTTGGTCTATGTGTCTCCATGAGTTTTTCCCGTCCTCTGTCTCTACTCTGTCTGACCGGGGTCCTGTTATCTGGGTTATTTTAGCTGGTATCCATGGTGGGTCCCCCATGAGGTTTTTTGCATAGACCAGGTCCCCTGTTCCAAATGTACATTACTTACTGGAGGAGTCTGTTGGCTTTTCAGGGTTGTATGTTGGGTGTAGTCTGTCTAGGTGAGACCTTAGTTTTCTGCCCATTAATAATTCTGCTACGCTTTTATTAGTTGTGATGTTTGGTGTAATGTGCTGTATAGTTAATAATTTATAGATTTTTTCTTGTATATCTCCAGGTCCTAATTTTTGTGGTGTATCCTTAGTATAATGAACCATGCATTCCGCCCATCTGTTTATAGCTGGCAGATCTGGTGCTGTTAGGGCATGCCTTATTCCTTGTTTGGCGAGGAACCTTTCAAATGTCAGTGCCGTGAATTGTGGGCCGTTGTCAGATACCACTAGATCCGGTAACCCATGTGTTGTAAAAAGTTTCCTTAGTTGTCTGATTACGGCTTCTGTTGTGGTTGAGTGCATGACGCTTACCTCCAACTAATTGGAGTAAGCGTCTACCATTATCAAAAATGTGTGTCCTTTCGTTGGTCCTGCAAAATCAATGTGTATCCTCGACCATGGGCCCCTAGGTGTTTCCCAGTCGAGGACAGGTGCACAGAAGGGGTGTAGGTCTAGATTCTTGGCATTGTTTGCACATTGCCACCCATCTCCCAATATCCTTATCCATCCCTGGCCCCCATACATAACTCCTGGCCAGGGACTTCATCCTTACGATACCCGACTGTCCTTCATGCAATATGTCAAGTACTTTTTCCCTCAGTATGTCCGGTATGATCACCCTATCCCCCCACAGTACACATCCTTTTAAATTAGATAGTTCAGCCTGTCTAATATGAAATGGTTTGACAGTCTCATCATTTTCCGTCTCCAGCCACCCTTTACCTACCCAATTTAAAATCCGCACCAGGATTCTGTCTTTTGTGGTTTCTTTTACAATGTCTGCTGCTGTTATGGATAGGTTTTCCCACGTCTCAATTTGCAGGGTTGATGTGGTTGGTGCAGGATCATCTTCTAACTCAGGTAGGGGGGAACAGCTCAGGGCGTCAGCGTGTGTTATGTTTTTCCCTGGCCGGTGGATTAAGTCGTAGCTGTATGCAGCGAGGAACTCGGACCATCTCGTCATTCACGATGACAGTATGTTGGGTGTAGCTTTGTTTCCTGCTAGTATTACTAAAAGAGGTTTATGATCTGTAATGAGTGAAAAAGTTCTGCCATAAATGTATTCATGGAATCGTTTGACTCCTGTTATTACGGCCAACGCTTCTCTGTCCAATTGGCTATAATTTCTCTCCGCTTTTGATAGGGTTTTGGAGTAGAATGAGATCAGTGCTTCTCTTCCATCGGGTAATATGTGGCTAAGTATGGCCCCAACGCCGAACGGTGACACATCGCAGGTTAATGTTAGTGGTAGGGTTTCACTGTATTGGATGAGTACAGAGTCTGATGTGAGTCTTTGATTCCCTGAAATGCAGTTTCTTCTCATCGCCCCCAGGTCCAGGTAGCTTTTTTATCCAGCAGCCTGTGTAATGGTTCTGCTGTCATTGCCTTCTGTGGCAAAAAGACATTGTAAAAGTTTAATAAGTCCCAAAAAGGCTTGTAACTCTGTTTTATTTTTGGGTCTGGGAGCTTCTTTGATTGCTCTGATTTTCTTTTCCGTGGGGTGGATTCCTTCTTTATCTATGAGGTATCCCAGCTACTCAACCTTATCGGTGGCTAGTTGGCACTTCTCTCCTTTCACTTTGAGTCCCACCTCTTTAAATCTTTGTAAGACTTCCCTCAGGCGGCCTTCCCGTTGTTTTTTGTCCTTGGCGGCTACCAATACATCGTCGAAATATGGTACCACCCCCTTGATTCCTTGTAATAAGCGCTCCGTCAAACTTTGGAATACCCCTGGGGCCAAGCTAACTTCAAATTGTAGTCTTCTGCATTTGAATGCCCTCCTGTGAGTCACAATTGTTTGTGCTTCCACTGTTTCTGGGTCAACTGGCAATTGTTGGTATGCTTGTGCAAGGTCGAGCTTCGCAAAAATTTTTCCTCTCGCCAACGAATGTAAAAGGTGTTGTACCACCAGTACGGGATATGCACTTTGTTGTAGCGTATGGTTGAGGGTGGCCTTATAGTCTCCGCAGATGTGCACGGACCCATCTGGTTTAATAGGGGTCACAATTGGAGTTTCCCACCTTGCATAGTCTATTGGCTCTCATACCCCCTGTGCGATAAGTTTATCCAATTGTTCATCGATTTTTTGTTTTAACGCAAAGGGGACTCGCCTCGCCTTTAGCCTAATTGGGGCTACATTTGGGTTCAAATTAAATGAGATAGGGGACCCTCGGTATTTGCCTAGTTCTCCATTGAAGACGTCCTGGAATTCTCTCATCAATTTCTCTTCCCAATCCGTCTCGGTGACGTTGTTGATCCCGGTCACTCCAATTCCTAGTGGTGCAAACCATTCGAGTCTCAGTAGGCTGGGGCGATCCCGGTCTACTATGGTCAGTGGAAGGACTTTCTTATATTTTTTGAAGTTTACTTGGAAATGTCCGAGTCCGACTACGGGGATCCTGTTCCCTTGGTAGTCTTTTAGCGTAAGTTTTTGTCTTTCTAGTTCCTTCCTTTCCATATCTGGTATCAGACTCTTTAGGGTGTTCCACGATATCATGGATAGGTACGAACTGGAATCCACCTCCATTTCGCAAGGTTGGCCTTCTATGGTGACTTGTACATGCACCTTTTTCGTGTTTCTTGTGCTTGAGTGTCCAATAATTATTGTCTGGTGTGTTTCCTCTTTTCTATTGGCTTCGTTGAACTGCTTGTTCCTGCTTTCTCAGCTCCAATGGCTCCCTGTCTGCCTCTCTCTCACTCTGGGGGGGGGTACTTCCCCTTCTTCTAGGGCTGTAGCTATTTCTGTTTTGGCAGACCCTAGCGATGTGTCCCCATCTTTCACAATGCCTGCAAACAGCCTTGAGGAAACGGCACTCTGGACGTGAGTGGTCGCCTCCGCACCCAGCACAGCGGAAGTCTGACTTCCTTTCTCTTCGCTCTCATCTATTTTTTTCCAACTGGAGTCTATGTATCTCTTCGTCTTCTTCGGCGGTTTCTGACATGGATTCGATGTCCTCATGGTGTGTTGTGGTGGTGGGTTTTTGAGTGCCCTCTAGTTTCTTATCTTGGTCTTGGCTAGGTTTTCTTAGAGTTTCCTGGGTTGCCCTATTCATCTGCCGCATGGTGGCTGCTGCGGTGGCTTCAGCGATGGCCTCGGTTACTGTTATGTTGGGTCTGGTCATTAGTCGGCTCTGTAGGGTGAGGCCTCTTAGTCCGAGGACCACGTGGTCCCTCATGGCCTCGTCCATGTTGAGAAATTCGCACGCTCCTCCAATGTTCCTTCGAGCCACCACAAAATCCCCTATGCTCTCACCTTCTGTTCTCGCTTGTAGAATTCGTGTCTCTGGATGAGGCTTGAGACGGCTGGCGCATAATGGGCTATCAGTAGTCTGTCTAAATCTGGCCACGCCATTTGCTTCACATCCTGGAGTTTTGCCAATGCCTTGGCCATCTTGAATACTGTGGGTCCACAGTGGGTTAGGAAAACGGCTCTCTTTCTTTGATTTGGAGATTCCTTGTAGTTCGTTCCCTTCTAGGAACATCAGGAACCGGTCGATGTAGGAATCCCAGTCTTCTGTCGCTGGATTGAATGGTATGAGTGGCGCGTTGTTGCCAGCCATCTTGTCTAGCTTGGTTCTCTGGCCATGTGCTCAACAGTCTCCTTTGTTCAGTATCCCACCTTCGTCACCAGTGTTCTGATGTGGGAATGAACAACTTAATACCCAGTGATACTTCAGCTCTTTTTATTTGTCTCTCTGTGACTGCTCTATAGCAGAGTTGCAGCAACCTCTTTTATAGCGGCTGCTCGCGGCTCGCGCCCAGTGACGGCTCTTCAAAATTCCCGCCATCAGGCGGACCAATCAAAATGGACTAGTCAAATATTCAAATATATAACACATACATAAATGTTTTCTTGGAAGACACATGCAACAACCAGATATGCATAACTTGCCTACATTCCCTGACTCTCCATTGCAAAATATTTTGAAGCCATTCCTGTTCATAAATTAGAGAATATTTTCAAAAGCCACCATGCTGCTACTGCAATCTTGCAAGTAATATCATTTAGTCCATAACAATAGTGAATGGAATTTCCAATGCCAAAATCACTAAATATGTACATATATAAATATATAATTTATATTAGTAGAATTGTTATGTTATTAAACATTTCTAAGAAATATAAAGTAATGGGGCTGAGGAGATTATTCATCTTCATTCCTACTATATCTACCTGACACAGAGGGTGACCAACCAATAGGCTGTATGAGACCTTCCAACATTCTAGTGCAGCCCACTAGCACTCCAAATTCACTTCAATGACATTTGGAACCTAAATCTCCCAAAATAAAGCTGCAATTTTTCATTCCCTTCCCCCATTGCTTTCCTCTATTTCCCCCACAAATTTAGTTGTAGTTGTCATCATCACCAGCATGTTCTGCTCTCCCAAGGTCCAGATGACACCACCACCCCCTGCTTTTGTTCAGAAGAGCCAGGAAGATGCTGGAACAAAGGAGACCCTTCGCTTCATTCTGCTTGCCATCTTTTATCTTTTATTTTTAATTGATTTTAATATAATTTATTTGTTTGATTGTTGTGAGCTGTCCAGAATCATTGACAGCTGAATAGCATTCAAGTTTAATTCATCATCATCATGATCATCAGTTTAAGTGTGGGAATGGAAGTAGCTATGGAAATTGTTCCCATTCCTATTTTTAAATCTCTACCACCAAAATCTGAAATCATTCACATAAAAAAGAATTTGGGGGCTTTAGAGAAAGTTAAAAATGGGGGAATATTGTTTTCCATTCCCATTTCTGAGATTGGGAGTACTCTTCTTCTGTTCCTATTTCTATCTTTAAAAACAAGCAAAAAAAGGAGTAAGAAAATGGGGGGAAAAAAGTTCCTCTTTCTTCTGAAAATGTCACTGATCACTGAATGCAGCACTCTAGCAGAACAAGAACCTCAACCTCTCAAAACAATCCCACGCTTTCCATAAAACATCATCACCAGATTAACAAATCAACTTATGCTATTATTGAATATACGGAGAAATAGAAAGTCTCATCTATATTAAAGAAAACTCTTATCTTTATCTTTTATCTAGAAATAGTGTTCCTTGTTATTGACATGGATTCTGCTCTAGCCTAATAATCAAACATAACAAAAACATAAACAAACTTGAGATTTAATAGCATACAGATGCTATTCCCTGCATGCATAAAATATATTAAGACTCCAAGAATCCTCCTTGAAACCACACACCCAAACTAATCCATCAGCATAGATCATAAGTATTGTCTATTTTTATTAGTCAGTGAAAGGTGCAGCCATGGGTAGTAGAACTGTGAATAATAAGGGCCACCCATTTTCTTGATGGGGGGGGAACTGTGAGAATGAATACTGTGATTAGAACTTGATCAGCCTAATTGCATTTGTGTTGCAATTACATTTTTTAAATGTTTATTTTAATGTCTCATCATGGAAATAATTCACAGGCAGCACTGCCCTCTGATAAAACTGCACTCTATATTTCCAGATTGCATTGACATCTGAAAGCAAACTTTTGCCTATTACTTTCTTTGAAAGTAATGCCACATGAAAGATTACAAAAAGGGTGTAACTAGTGCTAAAAAGGAACCTCTGTATTCAGACATACTTTTTTCTTTTTTATTCTTTTTTCCCTTTTAGTCAACAGACAAGGAACTCTCTGCTTTTACTAGGAGTTGCAATTATCCTTTTTGAAAACTGTTTATTTTAAGTGAACATAGCCCTAATCTGTGTGTAACTGAGTAGATTACAATGTAATCATGTTTGTTTTCCACCTACACGAAAGCAGTAACTAGTTAGACTAAGACAGATCTGAACAATTTATTGTACTTACCCCCATCAGCAATGAACAAATCCATGTTTTATAAAAAAAACAAGGATGAATTTTTTTGGAGAGCTGAAGATTGCTAGATTTAATATCTGGAACATAACTTCCATTTTGTTTTTTTCCACGTTCCAAAGTTGGCATCCGGTCATAACTAAACTCTTCCCTATAAGATTCTTCCTTTGTCATAATGCTTTAAAGAGATAACAAAATATCCATTTTCATTTATTTTTCAAACTATGCCTTGAGTTGACAGAAATATGTATTTTTTAAAGGTGAAATAAAAATCTAATAATAATAATAATGACAAAGATCCCTGCTTCTTTCAGTATTTTCAATTTTATTATGTAATATTACAAACTCTTAACATACATATGACCTCACACATTTAATTGCATAGAAATGCTCAAGATATTAACCTCTCAGCCCAGATTTATTTCACAGATGGTAAATTTTAGCCCTATTTGTTAAGATTTAAGTTCCACATCAATTTATTTTGGCCTAAGGAATAAATTATGTATTTTTTTTGTTTCTAGTTTTAATTGACTATCCTGATAAAGTACTTAACAATTTTCCACAATACCTTACAAAATATTACACTGTGAAACTAAAAAGTAGTCTCTAACAGTTGGAAAAAATCTTATTCATTAGGTTTGAATAAATTTCAATGTATGTGCACAATTTCTTAATAAAGATTTATTTTACCATAAACAATAACTATTGATTTATATACTGTTTCTTAAGTTTTATTTGGGTATGAAAATCAGAAAAATGGCAAAAGATCTTTATTGAACCTGACATTTCAGTTGTAATTATTGTGTAACAACTTTCTTCTATCTCATCAATGGTACCCAGTTAAATTATTACCTTATTTACAGCATAGACTGATTACTATAACTCATCTGTGCATATATCAGCCCTTCAAAAAAGCCATACATACCTTAAACTGAGAAGTTTAATTGTCAACTTTGAACAGTTTGGTGAGTAGAACTGTCTGGATACTTTGTTGTAGTCTCACTGTGTAATGATTCATGCACCCTTTGAAAAATTTTCTCCTCCACTTTGGCTTTCAACAGGATCTATTCATACAAGAACAAAAGCACAGCAAAAAAAACTCAGGCAAGGGAACATAAAAATGCCAACAGAATGTTAATGAAGAGAACACACTACAAAACTACTACACCATATTTTCACAAGGTTTTTCCATCATATTTTCAAGAAAAATTTCAAGATAAAGTTCCATGCTGCTGAGAAGCAAAACATATAATATGCAACATAACATATATTAAACAGTATGATTATTTGATCATATTCATGTTATGATACTGAGAAATTATATCTTCAATCATAAGACATTACTGTATCAAATGAATTTACTTTGAAAAATACATATAGGATTGTGTTTTTCCTAGGCCATACCTGCAAAATCATTCCATTTTTTCCCACAATACAAATTGTAGAAAAGAGGATCAAAAGAAAAAAGGAGTCAGGAACCTAAACATTGACAGTGATTGTAGGTCAGAAACTCAAACAAGCCCACTTGAGAGTATCATTAATTCCAATGTCCTTTAACTTTTATTTAAAAGTAAAGGTTAAAAACAAGGTTTGAAAAATACAAGCAATATTATTATTCAGTATTTTAATTTAGTCATTTACATAAGAACATTATAGGAAATGCACATATCTTTATATTATATGTCTAGTTTTGTAGAGAGAACTTTAGAATAAATATATTCTCACAGAGAATATTAAAATACTTTTGTTTTATATAATCTCTATCTTTCTACTTGTTAAATTAAATACTATTAAGAATGCCAGCTTCTCTTAAGCGACTGGCACACTGTTAACTGGAATGATGACATTTTGTACTGCCTTAACATTCCTTGAAACTAAGAAACAACTCCAGCATACAAGTCTGAAAAGCGATATTTCTGTCTATGCTAATTTTAAGAGAAAAGTAATTTGAGACACTTTTTTCTTGGTAAAACGGAATAGATGGCACAATTATATCGTAATAGTTTTTATTATATTTTTAATTTAATAGCAATTATAATAGCTTTTATCTGTATGCAACTATTCTCAAGTACTGAAATGTACTATCCAACCTATATCAGACTTACATATATACCCAGGTTATATCAGATCTGGTGCAAAACTCCAAATGGCCATTAGATAGCAGCCCACAAAAAATAGCACTAACTCATTTATTGTGTCAACATAGCCATTAAAAAGCCATTTTGCTTATTGTGATGTGCATTGCACACACTTCGCCACTGTGCATTAAGAACTGCTCCCAAACACAGGTTCAAACATGGTTAGTACCACGGTATCTACAGAACGAGGTTTTAAAATACCCTCAAAAGGGTAGCCATGAACAAATCTCTGCTTGTTTAATCTGTGTCACACAAAAGCAAAGCTTCGATTCCAACATCTTGGCTACTTTTTTTTACTCACAGGCTTGACTCACTCATCCAGGAGTGGCTTTTTCTACTTCAGTATATCTTTGATTCTTTTTTCTTTTTTTCTCCTGGGAAGAAACATGCATTTCCCAAGAAATCTGAACAGTAGCCATTCTCTATTTTCCAGCTGAACCTAAACCTGGAAATGTTGGGTTGTGCTGGGTTTCAGCCAAAACCAAGTCTGGACAATTCCAGAGACATTCTACAATAGAAGGCTAGCAAGGGTACCTTAATATTTCTGCTATATAATTGTGTGCTGACTGCCCTTCATTTCTACAGTGCTTTCCTATTCCTTTGTGTGTATGGAAACTGCTGTTGATGCCCTACTATGGCATATCCCATCAGCCAATCTACCTAACCTTAACTCTTGCCTTTCTTTCCTCCCATCAGCCAAAACTGATATTTTTGATACTTACAGTTAGCATTTCCACTAAGACTCCCTAGGTTTTTCTCATTTTTACTCTGCCCCTATTAAATCTCTTCATCCCAAAAGTCACATTTCCATTCATATCCTGGGGGGGGGGGGGGGGGGAAACAGTCATTTCATTCTGCATATAGCCCAAAACATCAGAAATGCATATTTTAGTTTTTGCATAAAATATTCTGTACATTCCCAGATCTGGGCTAAGCTTTGCAGTCAACTTTTCTTTCTTTTTCTTTTTCACTTTCCTTTCTTCATTTTTTTCTTATTAAAAGTAGATGGAATAAGGAATTGGGCAAACAACACAAACCATGTTGGGGATGCAAGCTTTCTTTTATAATGTGGATTATTTGCTATAATTTTATCATATTCAGTGCTCTCTTGATCATGACTTAGGGCATAGCAAGGATGGAAACACCTGATCAATTTCATCTGATTTTGCAAAGCTAAATAAGGTCAATTGTGTTTCATACTTGCATGAAAATATCATGCCCAAAAACTAGAATAGACAAGCATTCAGGGAAAGGGCGTGGAAGCCATCTTCATTGTCATCAACAAACCTACATCGTTTCTTTGTGGCGGGTGCATACCAATGCCTCAATAAGAAAGCAAAGCAGCCCTTTTTAAAAAAAACTTTTTTGACCCCCACAATCCCTATATGCTCACATCCATGCAATCATGAGTCCTTTTTTGCTTCAGGATTCCTGATAACTCCATCAAATGAGGCGAGTGCAAGGTGAAAATGTTATCCTTCCTAATAAGCTTACCGAAAAGTACCAACACTGCCTTTAAATTTAAAAAAAAATAAATGGCAGACTTTTATATAATATGCAGGTGTGTAAATATAAAAGATGTGTATCTTGTAGAAGACATACCTTATACATATGAAATGCATACCGGTACTATACACCTGAGGGCAGGACAAGAAGCAATGGGTGGAAAGTAGTCAAAGAGAGAAGCAACTTAGAACTAAGGAGACATTTCCTGACAGTTAGAACAATTAACCAGTGGAACAACCTGCCTCCAGAAGTTGTGAATGCTCCAATACTGGAAGTTTTTAAGAAGATGTTGGATAATCATTTGTCTGAAGTGGTGTAGGGTTTCCTGCCTTGGCAGGGGGTTGGACTAGAAGACCTCCAAGGTCCCTTCCAACTGTGTCATTCTATTCTCTTCATACACACATTGCTTTCCCGTTTAAAGTGCACCTGTCTTCCACTACAAACACTTAGGAATTATGGGGGGCTTCGTCTCACCCTCGGGAAGATCCCCTGAGGTGGAATCAGCCGAGCCCATTTGGAAAACAGGTCTGGCTTCGGGGCGCCGAGCGAGACTCCGAGAGGCCAATGGCATGGGGAAAGCTCTGAAGGCATTCGGGTGGAAGAAGCTACCTGTCAACCCGCTGAGGACAAAATTTGTGTGTATGGGGTGTGTGTGTTGTGTTGGAACTCATCATACCCACCTGTCACGAGACGGGAAGGGGAGCGGGATTTAAATTAGGAAAAGGCAAACGAAGAGTCCCTTTTCTCCCCTCCCGCCTTCCCCCGCCCCGCAACTCGTTTACATATCCATCTCCTCACGAACAGAACGGCCGCCTTTAAAAAAAAAAAAAAAAAAAAAAAAAAAAAAAACCTTTCCCCAATCGCGCGTGCGCATGCGTGCCAAGCGGAAAAGGCTCCCTTCCAGGCTGGGCGGGGCTTGACCGGCCAGCCGGCGCGCAGCGGAGTAAAAAGGGCTGGGAGACACGTGGCGTGGCTCGCGGAGTTCTAATACGCGAGGAGGAGGAGGAGGAGAAGGAGGCTGCCTAGCTGAGGGGTTTGAGCGGATTGTGCCCGGAGGCTTGTGGCGAAATGTTCCCGCTTTTGTCCAAGGGCTTTTCGTTTTTCTGGCGGAACGCCGAGCAGGAGGTCGAAGAGGAGTCTCAGTCGGCCCGAGGTAGAAAAACGGAGGTCACTTGGTGCTTTTTTTTTTTTTTTTTTTCCCCTTGGACTAATAAATGCATGGACGGTTTAAAAAAAAAAAAAAAAGTGCAACAAGGGAGCGAATTCATATCACGGTTTTCTGTGCGAAAACTTTGGAAAAATAAGACCTTGATAGGTGAACTGTTAGGCCTACAGGAATCCAGCTTAATTAATTCAATTAATAGATGTGTTGTGGACGCTACTCCCGAAGACTGGGCGGCTTGGAAAATCCCTCCCAGCCACAATTAAAACTCATTTATTTTCCAATTTGGTCGTGCCAAGGGGTTTTGGGTCTCTCATGAGACGGTTTGTTAAATGGTTGGGTTAATAACATGTCAGAGTTCAAGGTGGCATGTAGGATTGGTGTCCCCCAAATGTTATTTTCACAACAACTCTTAAGGGCTAACTAAAATGATGCAGCCCAAACAATGGATTTGTGGTGGTGTGAAGCTTACAGTTCGGTTTTCCCGGTCAATCTGATGCAAAACCAACCACATTGGATCGGCTTCTGGTCAAGAGTCTTGGCTCTTTACAAGATGTAATGTTTCTGTTCAAGCATTCATACGAAGGTTAAAGAGTCATTACCCTTTTTCTATATTTATGCCTGATCCCCAAAGTAATAGCTGTCGCGGTATCCCTTGGTCACATGATCAAAATTGGGTGCTTGATAGCCTGCCTGTGCTTGTGACCTCAAGGTGCTTCCCCATTTGCCCATATCTCCATCTCTATCCTTTTGACTGTCCTGCCCAGTGGCATGTGGCCGTAGTATCAGTGGCACTAGGGCTGAAGGCCCTTTAATAGTTTCCATCACCCTCCACCACCAGTCTACTTCAGCCCTGGTACCACTGATACCACCACGGCCACCAAGGAGCGCTGCCTCAAACCCTACAGCCAGCTACAGCAGCATAAAGCCTTTTAGGCTGCACTGGCCCTACCACACTCAGCTGACCATAACCGGCTTCCTCCCACTGCTGATGAGGCATACTCAGCCTCACCCTAAGCAAAGGAAAATGCTGGCTGCACCAGGCCTTTTTCCCAAGACTGCAAACACCGTTCGGCATATTGTGCGTGTCCTCACAGTTTGGAAAAGAGCACACGTGATTTGGAGAACAGTGTGCTGGCTGTTTGTGGCACGGGCTTTTCAGGCAGCACTCAGAAGTGACACCAGTGCTGTTGCTGAAGTACAGGCCTTGCAGCATTGAGGGCCAGCTGAGACTGCTAAAAGCCCCAGGCCTATACTTCAGCACTGGTACTGCCACCATCACCACAACCAAGGAGTGCCACTGTGCAGGACATAGAGAACGGCAGAGAAGGGATGGGGATCAGCAAATAAAGGGGAGCTCAAGAAGAAGTAGCCCCCTGCCTTACTGAGACTCAGGCCTCAAAGGGACCAAGTCGTGCTGTTCCTCAGGATGCCACAGAAAATGTTTCTTTGGTCCCACAAGATGGCAATATTTAATGGAGGGCATCTAGAGCACCTCCGCTCTGCTGTAATATATTGAAGGCCAGAAACAAGCATTCTCTCATATACTGGCCTTAGACCATGCAGGGCTTCATAGCAATAGTACTTAGAGTTATAAACTGCTTCATAGGGATTTACAACCCTCTCTGAGCAGTTTACAGAGTCAGCATATTGCCCCCGACAGTTTGAGGTCCTCATTTTACCCACCTCCGAAGATGAAAGGCTGAGTCAACCTGAGTCAAGGAAATAAATAATTAGGAAAAAAAGGAAATAATACTCTCCAAAAACTTAGTTTTTTTATTGAGAATTAGTGTTCAATGCAAAGTATAAACTTCTTTTTAAAAGACATATTTGAACATACTAATTATATTCAGTAGTTGTTATCTTGAAATGCAGAAGCAAATTTCCTAACATTTGCATCATTGGGCATAACTTTATTAAAAACAAAATTTACTAATAAGGTTACTTTAGGAAAATGTTACTTTCTCAGACTGGCTCTTGCTTTCTAAGAAATACATTGGCATTTTAGTTTTTAATATTTTTGGATATAATCTGCTTGTTGCATAATAGTTGCATAACCTGTCTTATTTGTCTCATAATGTTTACTAGCTTTTAGGAAGTTTATTTCTAAGAAATACAGTTCTCTGAATATTAATGCATCCCACATGTAGACTGATTTTCTTGAATAAGAAGCTGTGAAAATATTGTTTTTCTCAGAATGATAGTACACATTCTTGAAATGGGTAGTCTGAATTTAAATCTAAATTAGAGTAGGCAATCTGTCCTCCCCAATGGATGCTTTGAGCTACAATGCTTTGAGGGATATAAGATTGCCTACCCCAAATCAAGAACTTTAATTTTAGAATATTTTAAGGAATATTCCATGACAAACAATTCCCAACAAAGCTGGTTTGTAACAGTAAAAAAAATAGATTTCTGTCACTTTTAAAATAAAATTAAATTGAAATAGTTTAGTTCTGGGGACTAATTGGCCTTGGAAGCCATTCGTGTAGAACAGGGGTTCCCAGCCTAGGGTGCTCGCATCCCCTAGGGGTGCAAGACGATATTCCAGGGGGTGCGAGAAAAGTCCAGGTAAATAATAGGATATTGGCAATATGTTGGCATTTTTATTTTCTTTTGCAATGGACCAACTTTATTTTCATTTTAGAGTTAAGTATCATTATTTAATGGCCGTCACATACATAGCTGAAAAGATTCAATCCTACCATATATTTAATAATTAAATAATTCAATCCTACCATATATTTACCATATATTTCAGGGGGTGTGAGGTTCAACTGAAATTTCTTTAGGGGTGTGGGGCAAAAAAAAGGTTGGGAACCACTGGTGCAGGGTTTAAATTTGCAGGATTTAGACATTACGAGTCATGTTCTAGTATAGTGGAGGAAATGACTTTAGCAACCAAGTATGTCCTGGAGAAAAAATAAATAATAGGAAGAAAGTAGGCTTAAGGAGCTTCCATATTAGTTCCAGAAAAAATGTCATGAGAGATTTGATTTGATTCATTGAAAACTTTAATTTAAATAACCATTTGATGATCACTGAAGCTCTGCAAATTTTCAGCTGCAAAAATGTAGCTGCTAGGTCCCACTGGCCAATGGATGCAAAACGTATGCATAAAGGACACAGCGGATGAGCAAAATTTCGGGGGTGGCTCCATCCGTTTTCATCCACTCCAAAAATTGGCGAAAATTTGCATAAACAGAATGGAAAAAAACGGATGTGGGTGGTATGTAGCGGGGATATTAAATGGATGTTCATAGGAAGCCTAGCGGATGACAGTGGATGGAAGCAGATGACACCTCCGAAGGGGTTCCGGGGGAGAATTTCGAAGTGGACGCATAGTGGAAGGGGCGGATGCATAGCGGATGAAGCGGATGCATCACGTACGCCTATAGGAAATGGGATGCCGCGCGGATGTATATCGGATGCAGAGCATTCACTGCGTATGCGGGGGGTATGAATTGTGTCCGCTCTGCGGATATAAAAGGATGCAGCACACACGCAGTCAGCATACAGAAGAAAGACGTGCTGCCACACACATCTTGGTTCGTCAGAACACCATGGTTCGTCAGACAGGCAAGAAGAGGAAGTCCGTGCCTACTTGTTCAAGCCCTGGCAAGTTGAAGAAGGCCAGAACCAGCATCCCACCCCCTGGCACTGACTCTGAAGCTGCTGCTGCTGCTGCTGCTGTGGTGGTGGACCAGCCCCAAGGCCCTCAAAGCCCTGCTGCTGAAGGCCCTGCTGCTCAAGCCCCTGAAGGACCTGCTCAAGCCCCTGCCAGAGGGAGGAAGAGGCAAGGGAAGGAGAAGGGAGAGAGGAAACAGTACACCATTTTTGAGGAGCATGAGGATGAGGTGCTGGAATAGCTGAGAGAACGAGTACCTGTGGAGAAAGGGCCACAGACCGTATCGGGACACCAAGAAGAAGCAGGCAGCTTGGAGAGACAAGGCAGAGAGTCTGGGGTACACTGCAGAAGTACTCCTAGGATGGTGGAAGCACATGCATACCTGGTATGGCAAGCTACACCTCAAGAAATCCAGGCAGGCCGCTGTCAAGCTCACTGACCGGGAGAAGTACGTCATGGCCAAGTGCAGTTTCCTGGAGGGTGAGATCTACCACTGAGGAGCAGCCCTTCTGAGACCCCTCTCCCTCAGACAGCCCACAGACAGCCAGTCCTCTTCCAGCCAGGAGCCAGCTACCCTGTCCAGGCAGGTGTCTTCAGAGGGTCCCATAGCAGAGACCCCCTCGACAGGTGCACTCCTCATGTCGGCGGACTTGGAGGATCCCGTGGAGGATGACACCCTGTTGTCACAAATGGAGGAAGAAGCAGCAGCCACCAGAGGCCAACCCATCCCCACCCCTAGCTCCAGAGGGCGCAGGCAGAGAGGCAGACTGGGGGGCCAGGATGACAGTGTGCTGTTGGAGATCAGGGACACAATGAAGACCAGCATATAACTTCTCTCTCTGCTCTCTTGGACCAGCCTCGGCCCTGAACCCCTTCATCACCTACGTGAGCCAGACCCTGAGGGACCTGCCCGAGGCCGAGTACCAGGTGATGAAGCAGAAGATCGCAGCACTTCTGCACAACCCTCAAGGCCCAGCTGAAGCTGCTCCTACCCAGTCCAGGTCTGCTTCTCCACCCCAGGCAATGTCACAGCCCTTCCACGGCTTTCAACAGCCCCTCACCTACCAAGGCTACGACTACCAGGACTTCCCACAGCACAAGCAGAACTTCCCAGTCCAGGCCGAGGTTCATCGGACGCCACAGACGCCACTCCTCACCCAGCTGCAGACCAGACAGCCCCACTACACTGCTCCCAACCCTTCCTCCACCCCACAGCCAAGCCCGTCAATGGACAATCTGTCATCAGTATTGAGCCTGACATCTCAAGTCCTTGATGAAGGGCCTCTCGATCTCACAGGACTGAGTCAGCTCTCGGATAGCTTCCTGAAGACATCACCACCTGTTGTACCCTCGGGGCCAAGCACTCCAATGGCACCTCAGACCAGCACTCAAGCCACAGCCACAGCCACAGCCCCTGCCCGCTTAACAGCTGAGACCATGGACATGACTCAGAGTGACTGAGAATAGTGTCAGAGACTGAGTTGTTTACTTGTTAAGTTTATCTTTGCTTAAGACACTTTACTTGGTTCATTTTGCTTTTTTAATAAAGTCATAAAGTTTACCTAAGAAAGTTAATAAAGGTTATATTTGCTTAAGACACTTAATACAGTTTACTTGGTTCATTTTGCTTATTTAATAAAGTCATAAAGTTTACCTAAGAAAGTTAATAAAGGTTATCTTTGCTTAAGACACTTAGTTTACTTGGTTAATTTTGTTTACTTAATAAAGTGTTGGTGAAAACTTTGAAAAAATGGTTAAGCCTTTGCATGCTTGTGGGATAGATAAGGATAGTTGTGAGATAGATAAACCTCCAGTGCAACCATAGTGGGACTGTATGATCCACCATCTCAGCGATCCAGATGATCGCATCCCAGCAATCCCCCTTTTTATAGAAAATATTGGTTGTCCGCTAGGTGTCCTTCTACATACTCTAGACATACTACAGACATCCTAAATATACGAGATGCATCCCAGATACAAATGTTTTGTCCGTTTTTAATACTTTATATACGAGATGCATTCGCTTACATCCTTTCTATTTCCGTGCTACTAATGCTGTGTAGACGTTCCATGTACCTTTTGTTTCCTCCCTCTTTCCGTTTTCAGCTGCAGCGGATGTGAGTTCAGGGGATGGCCAGAGGATACAGAGAGGATACAGTGGACGTTTAATGGATGATAACAGACATAGAATGTTTGTTGCCCGTGTATGTCGCGGATGTACATCGTATGCGGCGGAAAGTTCATCCGTTCACAAAGTTTTGTGCAGCTCAAAACTTCTTGCACGGATGAAATTGCAGTGGACGGATGCTCGATGGATAGAGCGTATGAAACACGTATGCAGTGAGTACATAACGGATGCATAGCATTTTCCAACGGATGGCAAGCTTTTTTTAACGTTTTACATCCTCTTTGCATCCGTAAGTGCAGTGGGACTGGGCCTTTAGGAAACCCAACTGAAGCCAAGAAACTCATTGAGTGATTTTCTCTGCTCAGCCATCCTTACAATGTTCTTTTGGGAATTGAGTGAGAGTGCTTGGCAAGTTGCCTTGAGCCCCTCCAAAAAAGGAGAGATATAAATCTAATAAATGAATAAAAATGAAAGTCAAGTGCTTGCAAAATATGTGTCCAGTTAATTCAAGTAGATCAGATTTCTTAGTAATAAATTTGTGATCAAGGCACATGGAATGATTTCCTTTGTGTTACTGTGTTTGATGAATAAATGCAGTACAATACTTTGCATTGCCTTATTTCAGGATATAAGGAGATTGAGAGTCAGTTTGTTTTAGTACAGTGGTGGGAAACTTTTTTCGGCTCACGTGCTGATAATTGTGTGCTGCCCCCCGTGCATGTGTGTGTGATCCCGCTGCAGTGTGTCACGCATCTGCGCATGCACACGTGATCACTCCCACGCCATCTGTATATGCATGCGTGACTCCCCAGCACGTATTGCGCGTCCCTGCGCACCCCTGTGCATGTGTGCCAGATACCGAACAATCAGCTGTCAGGCGGTGGGGCGCGTGCATGCACAATAGGGCTCTTCCAGGCAAGCTCTTGCGTGCTGGGGAAAATGGTTCTGCGTGCCACTTCCAGCACACGTGCCATAGGTTCCCATCACGGGTTTAGTGTTAAGACATCAGGCTACAAATCAGGAAACTGTTAGTTCTAGTCCTGCCTTTGGCATGAAAGCTCTCTGGGTGACCTAGGGCCAGTCACTCTTAGTCCAAACCACCACCACCATTGTTGTGGGGAAAATTAGATGTGGAAGGAGTACAGGTAGTCCTCAACCTTTGAGCACAATTGAGCCTGAAATTTATGTTGCTAAGTGAGATATTTGTTAAGTGACTTTTGCTCATTTTATGACCTTTCTTGTCACAGTTATCTGAATCACTTGATTATTTAATATCACAGTAGTTAAGCAAATATGGCTTCCTGATTGACTTTGCATGTCAGAAGTTCACAAAAGGAATCACATGACCCCAAGGGACATGGCAACCATCATAAGTACATGCTGATTGTCAAACATCTGAATTTTAATCTCGTAATCAAGGAGATACTGCAATGATTGTAAGCGTGAAAACAGTCATAGTCACTTTTTTCAGTGCCATTGTTACTTCAAACAGTCAGTAAACTAACTGTTGTAAATCAAGGACTACCTATGTCAGACATGTTTACCATCTTATTTTTTGGGAGGCGTGGTGGTGAAAAAAATCAAAAATAAATAAGTGGGCTAACTAATGAAATTTTAACACTGGCTTAGCAGTCTTTCAATATTTTATTTTACAAAGTTCAGATAACAATGATGTTACACAAAATTTGTTTATATAAATTCTTCTGCCTCTTAAGGAAGATCTATCTAAAAAGGTGGAGCTGTATATGCTTGGCTTGTTTGATGTTTCTGAAACTATTGGCCTTTTATCTTCTTGGGTGGTATATTTGAAAAAGAATTTCCACCACCTTCTAGGATTCATATTAATTTCTGTATTGTCAACTTTAATTGTCTGTATTGTCAACTGTGAACTTTCTAGCTAATTTATAACAGTCTGTCCCAATACGCTTGTACAAGCAGATGTAACTTTGAAGATATCATACAGTCAACTCTAATGCATAATAAACTAGAGAATATTTTCAGAAAGTCCATAGAAACCCCTGATGCTTGGAAAATAATATATGGAGATTTAGAATATTGTTGACAATTTACATATAAGGTGAGATGTACTTGACAATACAGATTTATTTTTGTTGAACAGTAAGAACACTGACTACAATTGAATGAAACTGGATAGTTTATTTTTTACCATATTCATTGCTGAGTAAATTCTAGTTCTTTCAGGCAGGCAAAGTAGAATTAATACATTTTGTATTAATACATAATACAATTAATACATTAATACATTTTGATTTGCTTCAGTTCTGATACCAAATCATGGAGTAATACTACTACAAGGAATTTTTCATTTTTTATTGTAAAAGTGCAATGTTTTTCAATTCAAATGTTATGAAAAAATCTTATTGAATATCTGTATTGTTGATAATCATTGCTTAGCAATTCATATATGATGACAGACACTTGATTCTGGGAACATAAAAGGGAATTTTTTTAAAAAAATGTTGTACCTGTCTGCTCTTTTCATTTGTAAAACCACTTGCAAAGACTGACCTATCAGAAACAATTGACTATGTGTGCTTGACTCTTTTCTATAATAGAATACAAAGAAAAATAAGTTTTAAAACAGATTTTTCTAGCAAGTACAGATTTATTTATTATTGATGTAAATGTTTCTTTTTTATAGCTGACGAGATAAAAACAGTAGAAGGTGTAATCACAAGATTTTGTCTGGACTATGGAATGATCAATGATTTAATTTGCTTCACCAAGGATGCTGTGATAAGGAGTGTGCCACTGCAAGTCGGACAGAGAGTAATAGCTCACGTTGAAGAAGACAAAATATCTCATGGATTAAGAGCAGTCAGGGTGAGATTAAAATAACTGGAGATGCTTCTTAAGCTTTAATTGTTTACAATAGTGGTTCTCACACTGGACCACTGAAGGGGGCTGCAGACAAGGGGTCTTTGATATGGACCAAAGAAGAAAGCAAGCAGGCCCAAAGCTCACTCACATAGCTCTTCTTCTTGCATAGACTGAAAGGTACTTCAATGCCAGTGGTAAGATGGAAGGGGGAAACAGGAGTAGAAAGTCCCAAAAGGAAAGATTATCTCAAATTCCAGTTGGAAATTTTTTGAACCTCAACCTCAAAGGCCATACCTATAGCTTGTTCCAGCCTCCTGGCATAGGAGCAGAGCTGAAAAAGAAGCACCTTCAACTCCATCAGTATCGTAATAGTTCATCTTGTATAGGCTGCCAGCATTACTTCAAGAAGGCTCTTTCCACTGCTTGGTGGCTGCCATTACAGGCAAACACAGAGATTTGTGGAGGACTCGCAGAACACCAGTCTGTTTTATTTATACACACACACACACACACACACACACATTTTCATACAAATCAAGACAGTGAACACACAGTTATTTCTCCCTCCTCCAGTTCCCCCTCCCCCCCATGACAATCCTGTGAAATGAGTTGAGCTGAGAAGTTGCCTAGCTGATTGTTTTTCATGCCTGAGGCAAGAATAGATAGAAATGAAATAGAAAAGAATTAGAATAGAATGCATTGAAGGTGATTACCAGCACCTTGAATTGGATCTGAAAACCAATCAGCAACCATTCTAGCGTCCACAAAAGAGGTGACACATGCACATATGGTATTGTGCAAAACTGGGCATTGTATTTTAAACCAACCGAAACTTCCAGATGCTCTTCCAAGATATCCCCATGCATTACAATAGTCCAAACTAGAGATGGAGTGGGTGATTGTGAGAATAGCACATTAATCCAGGAATGGGCATGATTGGTACATGACTCGCAATTGTGCAAAAGCTCTCCTGGCCATGAGTGCCAACTGCTGAAGCAGGAATTGTGGATCCAGGAGAACCCCACGTTACACACCAAGTCCCATCTGGGGCATTTGCAACCCCTTCCATGACCAACATTGGTAATTCTCCAAGATCCAAGGATCCCTAAACTCAGAAGTTGCTCCATCTTTCTAGGGTTCAGTTTTAGCCTATTGCTCTCCATCCAGATCTCAGCAGCCTCCTTGCACCAAGAGAGGACAATTGCAGCATTGCTTAACTCACCACAGGAAGAGATATACCTGTGAGAGACATAAGCACATTGATGATACCTCATCCTATGTTGACAGATAATCTTCCCAGCTCTTTATGTAGATGTTAAACGAATAGTTATAATTATTTACTGGCAGCAAAAATGAGAAGATACAGTTATATTTCTCAGCATGCAGAAAAATTGCTGATGGGAACAAGATAGGTGCATAGAAAGGAGAGTTGTTTGCAAAAAATCTTCCTAGTTTGTCTGACTTTTACTGTGAACAAGTATGGCAGGGAGTTTTGGGACCATTTTAGCAGCTTGCCAAAGGGCTTCCTCTTTTAAAGGGGAATACCATAACCTTCTACAGACTGAGAAAAATGTTCCATAGTACTAATTTTAAATTGAATGTGGATCTTGTGATTAATAATATGCAATATCACCTAAAAATACTCCTGATAACTACTGTTTAGCTAGTCTTTTGTTGTTTACTTCACTTAACAGATACTTGATATACAAAGCTATCATGCGCAGGTCTGCAAAAAAAAAATCAAAAAGGGTTCTTAATTTTTTAAAAAAATGAGAATCACTGGTTTACAAAATAGACCTTTTAATGTGATTGACACCCAGTTAGTCAGATTGAGAAGACTAATTGAGCATCCTACCAAGAAGAAATTTAAGGTTTTGGAATACATATCGATCTGTCTCCTACCACCTAAATGTGGAAATGTACTAAGTGATCAAGTTTATATGGTGTTGAATATGATTTTGCCCTGTTTCTATCAACAGAAAATAATTCAGTCTGAGCTGAGTCAGGGGAGAGATTTCAAATTCAGGCACATGCAGAATAACTTGGATGAGATATTTTCAAAAGGATAGAAATTGTCAGAAAAGTGGAATACCTGCACCCATATTTCCTGATATGAATAGAGTATGATTAAAAAGAAGCACAAAAAAAGAACGAAGTCATAAGTGTAAATGATTAACAATCATTTACACTTATGAGTTTCTTTCTGGGTTTTTTGTGCTTCTTTTTAATCATTTGGAGTTTCTTTTCCCCCCTGACAATTTTCTGGGGCCTTGCCTCCAAACAATGAATTTTTGTTCATCTACAAAAAGTATAATCCTAGATAAGACACATGAAAAATACAGATAGACAGACTCTATGATAATAAATACAGGAAAGCATGAACACTGCAGGTAGATGAATACTGGAGGAAGTCCAGTAGGGGGCAGACCTAGTACATAATTTGAAGTTCAGTCAATTTGAATTAATAAGGTTAGGAGAGGAGGAAAGATTTTGCTTCTGCAAAAGGAAAGTAAAAGTATAGGTTTTAGATAAGACTACCTTCAGAAGTCTGCTGCAGTCATTTTAAATAGATAAATGGAGGTGAGGGGCAAGGATGTGGATGAATGAAGAAAAGTAGCCAAGCAGAACAGCATCCAGTAGAGAGAGAAACACCCCAATGAAATTATAGGATGTTATAGCAGCCTATATTTGATCAATTCTTTTTTGTTCTTGACACATTGACTAGAAAGCACTTCACAATGTGGAAAAACAGTCTTCGATACAATCCTCAAGGAAGAAAGATTATAGGCACAACAATTTTAATTTACTACTACCAATTTCACAAGACCTAAGTAGGTCTCTAGAATAACAAGAGGTCTAATTTCCCTTGCATCTCACAAATATGTCTGCAGTAGTTAAACAAGATCTATTCTGTTAGTATGGCTGATTTAATGAGTGTAGTGGGAGCCATTCTTCCCTACCTGGTTTAAAATCTTATCTGTCTTGGCAAATTATTTCTCATACATATTGTGATAAGTTACTGAAATATTACACTTGCCTTCCATATTTTGACAACTGTTAGAAAATATATTCCCTATTTTAGATTGGAAACTAAAGGGTCTGTACCCTTTTTTCTGTTTCACATCCAGTTGTCTTTTATCATTTATGGTATCTACTTAATAATAATGACCTAATGGTTTAGCATTTAAAGATGCTGAGCTTGTCTGACAATCTTGGTTTGAGACCCAAGTGCTACACGACAGGGTGTTACTTGCCCAGCTCCTGCCAGCCCTAGCAGTTCAAAAGCAAGCAAGTACAAGGAAATAGTTACCGCTTTGGTAAGAAGGTAACGGTTTTCTGTGTGATGTTATAGTCATGCTGGCTACATTACCATGTTATATCTTCAGACAACACTGGCTCCCTCAACTAAGAAACAGATGAGTATTTTCCCTTGGAGTTGGACACAACTGGACAGGGAATCCTTTACTTTAATAATTGTATCCTTGAATAGAGTGCTTGCTTGTCTTGTGTCAAGGGATTTGAAGAAGATGCAAAAGCTTTAATTGCATAGATGAAATAAAAACTATCTAATCTCTTCAGATATCTTAAGCAGTTTCTATTTTTATCTTCAGTGCTGTAGATCTGTCTGCAGGGTATGATGTCAACTTGATATTTTTTTGAAATGATTTAATTCACATGTTCAACATTTCATTGGTTGAGTATGTTTCTCAGAAGTGTCTATATGTGCATCCATTCTCTCCATGATAAGCTGCAACTTACTGATTCCTATTTTGTATATCCTTGAGCTTAACTCCCTTAGAGCTGTCTGCTCAATTCCATGACTGTCTAGAAATTATAATCGTCTCACATGTCTGGAAATTACATGGCTTAAAGAAAATGCTCAACTTTCAGTTGGGCTTGATTACCTACCATTTTGTTGATCTAGTGTTCTGTTCCTTATTTTTGTCTTTAGAATGATACCATGAAGTATAGTATACAAATGTTTCTAAAAGGGGTGCACTAATCGTACCAGAAATATTATCAATAGAAATGTTCATTTGTTCCTTTTTGCAGGTAGAAAGCATCTGTGATAAATGGGATGATAACAGCATAAATTCTTATACAGTGGATGCAAGTGTTAAAACACTCATTGGCAATGTTACAAAGTTTACTGGAAGCAGTGGTTACATCAATCAAACAACCTTTTTCTCTGTGAAGGTAGTTTGTAAAGGTAACCTTTATAGTTCATTTGAAAGGGGTTTTTTTTTTTGAAGCTACAGTTTTAAATTTCAGATGGTATATTGGTTTAAGTACAGATAATCCTCCTTGATTAACAGCAGCATTTGGGATGGAAATTGTCATTGCTAAGTGACACTGTCATAAAGCATGAAGTCACATGACCACAAAACTTAGCGATGGCAATCTCATTTGCTATCATAAAATCAGAATTTCACATGATTGTGACTTCAACTTCCTGGTAGCTTCTCCACTGAATTTGCTTGTGGAAAGCTGGCAAGGAAGGACAAAAATTACAATTATGATTGCAGGCTTTCTGCAATGTTATAATTGCAAATGAAACCCAAATGCCCAAGTTTTAATCAGTTGATTGCAGGAATACTTGATGGCCAAGTTAAAGAAATAGATTTTATCTTTGAACAGCTTGCTTATTTTTAAATGTGATTAAAATATGTATTGACTGCTGAAGTGCATATCTTTTTCCCTGCTTTAGTTGTTTTCTTTTGTAATCCAGCATTTGGCTAAATTACAGTGTGGTATGAAAAGGTGGTATCATCTTTTATACGTGCAAAGTCTGGAAGGGATACTTCATTTCAGTGGAGCCTTTGACCAAATTGTTTCTGTGATGCAGTTTTGTCAAGCTATACTGTGTGTCAAAATAAAGTGTTCTACTCTGATAGGAGATGTTGTGGGAGAGCACTCGGCTTTTCCAAATTGTAGCATAGTTTCATATCAAAATGCTCCACAAAGTCAAACAGTGCCATTTTATACAGCCTTGAAGCCAACTTCCCTTTTAACAGGTTCTGAGTTATTCCATGCTGCTTTTTTTATGTTTAAGACTTTTATCCTTGTAAAGGAGATATGGTACAAGCTGAATATATTGTCAACCCATCAACATGGACAAGTGAGGCTATATCTGTAAAGCCCTTACGTTTTAAAAGAATTGACAAGGTACGTGTTTATACATTGGGAGACTTTGCAGGTATTTCAATCACTGTAATGTGTGGTGAGATGAGAAATCAGTAGCGACAATAGGAACTGTCTTAATGCAGTTAGCTTAGAATAATTCTGATTCTGTCCAGTAGCCATGAAATCTCTTTGTTGCAATAAAACATTTTTTCAACTGAAGGAAGCACTAAAATACAAGTCTAAAAAGAAATTGTCTTCATCCTCTAACAAGATTACAATTATCAAGGGTGGTTTTGAGAGGAGGGTAGGGACCTGGCAGTCAAATTGTTATAAAGTCTGTTGTGGTGTATTTTTTTTTTCTATAAGAATATGGAAAAAAATTAAGATTAAAGTTCATATTGGTAATCCTGAAACAGTGACCTGAAAACAGGACATAAGTCCAGTAAGTAACCTTTACAAGTAGTCCTTGACTTATGACCACAATTGAGCACTAAATTTTGTCATTTCATTGCAGTCATAAGTTGAGTTACCACATAACCAGACTTGATTTCATACCCATTTTTACATTTTTACGCCCTTTAGCAAGTCACTGCTTTTGCAAAGTGAAACACATGGTCATAATTCCAAGTTCAGCTTATACAATAAGTATTTTTATCAGAAAATGGCAAAAAAATGATCACAAAATGTGATTGTGGACCACAGAATGCTGCAACCAGTCATAAATGCAAATTGGTTGCCAAGCATACAAAATGTGGTCATTTGACCACGATTATAGTACTGCACTTACAACTTTTGAGGATGGGTCAGAAGTGATTTTTTTCAAGTTTGTTGTAACTTTGAACTTTTAAATCACTGTATATCGAGAACTACCTGTGTCTTGCATCTCTATCAATTGCTAGAGAGATTCTGCATGTATAATTAATGTTTGACTGTCAGGACTTATAGAATAAGAGTTGTTCCTGCAATATAGTTTGATCCAGTGGTTAACACACCAGACCAGAAACCAGGACACTATTCTCGCCTGAATATCAGCTGGGTGACTTTGGACAGTCATTCTCTCTCAGCCCCTTTTACAGGATAGTTGTTGTGGGGAAAATAGAAGTATTTGTGTGTGTTTGCCACCTTGAGCTATTTAATTATATAATTTTTTATGTCTATAAGTGCGAAGACATTGTGACTTATACAGGTAGTCCTCAAGTTACAACAGTTCATTTACTGACTGGTTCAATGTTACAACATCACTGAAAAAAGTAATTTGTGACCATTTTTCATACTTAATGACTGTTGCAGCATCCCCATGGTCACGTGATCAAAATTCAGACAATTGGCCACTGACTCAATTTATGAGGGTGTCAGGATCCCGGAATCATGTGATCACCTTTTGCAACCTTTTGACAAGCTGTGGATAAGGCAGATTCACTTATTACTTCTGTAACTTAACAGCTGCAGTGATTCACTTAACAACAGTGGCAAGATCATAAAATGGGGCAAAACTCACTTAACAAATGTCTCTTAGCAACAGAAATTTTGGGCTCAGTTGTGGTCATAAGTCAAGGACTACTTGTACTTTGGATACAGTACCAAAAACCCTAAGTCACAAACTATATTAAAAAGACAAATAAGCTAGAATTCCTCTTCACACATAATGCTAAACAAATCACAGAAGATTCAAGTGTATTTTATCATTTCTGCTTATCAGGAGTGCTTAATCAGGACATGCTAAGCATATCATTCACACATATTCAGGCATCCAATTATAGTACTTTATACTCTTATTTAATCTAATAATAACTACAATTATTACAGATTCATATTTCCAGTATGTATGGAAGAACTGGTGTGGTAGACGACCTTATATTTTTCAATCTGGATTTTCTGAGTCTTCCTAAGGATTATTTACCCCATAAAGATGATCTTGTCAATGTTGTGGTTGTGGAGAGTAACCAATCCTGTTATAGTTGGAGAGCATTTTGCATGGCTCCAGCAGACAAAAATCGGTAATGCAGTTTTCATAATTCTTTACAAAATTATTTAATTCAAGTTTATAAAGTCCTCCTACAATTCTTGAAAATAAGTGTGGTACTGAGTAAATCAGCATCTGTGTCATGCCCCTGGTGGAGACTGACTCTGAGAGAGAGGAGGAACAGCCAGAGGTTGTGGAGGAGGCTGGGGAAGGGCAGAGACTGGCTGAGCAGTCAGAGGAGGGTCCAGGCCCATCCCCTATCCATCCTAGGGCACACAGGGAGGAGAGGATCAGGGAAAAATGTGGTCTACTCGGGAGAAGGGCCATGATCTTCATGGGTTGCAGATGTGAGATTCTGCAAAAGAGTTTGGACCTGCGTGCTAGCAAACACTGAGATAAACGTGTTTTTTCCTGGATGAGGATTATCTTGGCGTTCTTCCAACAGACTGTACCTGGTTATCTTGAAGTTTGTAATTAATTATCCTGGTCAGTCGTGGAACTTTCTTCAGTGCGGTTTGTTTTGGTTTTTGTTTTGTTATGTGCTATTTGAGTGTGAACTATATTTCTTTCATTTGGAATGTTATTTTGAAAATAGTTGAATCTTCGACTGTGAACAATTTAACAGTGAAGCCAAGTTGAAGGCATTAAAGGACCTTTATTTACGTTTCAGTTTTTGTTGTATTTGTGGGTCTATGGGTCAACAGATTGTGATGACCCATTGTCATTGTGATGACAATGGGTCATCATAATCTGTTCTGTTCTGTTCAGTTCCATGTTACAATTTTTGTTTGAGAGTAACATGTTTGTTATCCTTATTTATTTTGTAACTTGCTCATGCTAACAGTAAAGAGATTTTTAAAAATGGATTTTTGTTGGCAAACTTACAAAAGTTTTCACTCACTAATATTTACTAATATTTATTGTCACCACAGATTCAAGAGTACATTATGAGCTGATATGAAAAATAAAAGGAGTTTTAAATAGTATTTTCCCAGGGCTTTTAAATACTTTTTATCCATTTTTTATAATTAATTCAAAGTGATGAAAATATCTATTACTCCTTCCCCTATTCCCTTCACAACAACCATCCTGTGAGGTGGGTTGGGCTAAGAGACAGAGTGACTGTCCCAAAGTTATCCACATGGCTTTTATGTCTAAAACGGAACTCGAACTCAATCTCCTGGTTTCTAGCTTGGAGCCTTAACCACGAGACCAAACTGACTCTTTTCTGATTTTCAGTGGTTTCAAATTAATCTTTATAGGAAATCTGTTTCAGTCTGGGGTTGTCCAAAATACATTGGCAATCAACAGTCAAATATGATTTCTATCTATTTCTTAAGAACTTGCTTTTAATAAAATATATTTTAAAATGATGTTACATAAAATATAGTCTAATATAATGTTTTTGTTTGCTTTTTGAAAGTTTGGTCCATATTAGATGTTTTTTTAAAAGATACTGGATGAAAGTATATGTTGGCTGTGTACCAACTGCTAACATATCAATCACATCGATGCAATTAATACATTTGATTTGATTTAAATCATATCAATTAATATTTCAGATCATTGCTGTCACAAGACATAAATCTCAATGAGCCAAATGAAAATTTATTAAAAGACAAAGAAGGACTTGAAGTGTCAAAAAAGACAGATTTTGGACAACTCAAATTAGGAGGGAGCAAAAGTATGGAAATCTGGATAGAGTAAGTTAATTTTGTTACTGCCTGTGTTTTTCTTTTAAAATGTTTTATCATTATTTAAATCCACAGTTTACTCTGATATCCAAAGCTGATCTACCCATGACCCTTTCCCTTTGTAACAGGTCCATTGGATCAAGTGGAAGTCCAACAATGCAGTTCCAATTTGGTTATCCTATATCAGGGGTGTCAAACTGGATTTCTTTGAAAGCTGGATCAGCATTGTAATTCTTTGTGTGGTGGGGTGGGTGGAATGGATGCTTCCTGCAGCACCCTGACAGTTAAAATGGGGTGCGGGGTATCCATGCGCAGTCCCCCCATGTCTCGTTTTCACCCTCCATGGCATCCTGCATCATTGCTGGCTGAAAACGGGCTTTATGGCCTGTTTGGGGTACATTTTCCACCCCATTTTTGACCGGTTTTGGGACCGGTTTTGGCCCAGTTTCGGCTAGGAGAGTGCTGCAGGAGGCCATGGAGGTTGAAGCCGATGTTCAGGAGGGCTGCACATGGCCCGTTTTAGCCGCCAGAAGCACCATGGGCTGGTCCCATGATATTTCCAGACCTGCTCCGTGGGCTGGATTTAAGCACACCCGGATCGAATATGGGTCGCGGGCCTTGAGTTTGACACCCCTGTCCTATATCTTTCCTCTTGAGAAAGACAAGGAACAATTAAAGCACTTTATTCTATATGTTTAATAAGCATTTAGAATGATCTCCTAGCACAGGAAAAATGTCAGTACTCTATGGACCAAGCAGACTGAAAAGAAATGCTGTAAGAAATGTATTACCTACAGTGTGTGTTTTCCGTAATTGGTCCAAAAGTCACAGGCAAGATTTTTTTTTACAATTCACTTAATGCACAGCTACATGCAAAATTAGTTAGTATTAGTACGAACTTTATTAGTATGAATAGAGTCCTGAAAATTCCTGAAAATGGAAATACTTCATTGGATGTAGTCTCTTGCCATCAGCGACACAGTTTCTTGTTTTCTTATTGCTAATAATTTGGGATAAAGGATAAAACTGTTACAGTGAATTTTCTTACCACTCTAGAAGTATTTATGATCCTATTAAAAACGTACAAGTAAGCTTGACTTTTGATCAGTCGAATTTATAATAGCCATGGAACAGGTGCTTTATGGGCCATAAAGCATTCTTGTTGTTCTAAATGGTTGTGCCACCCACCCTACTCTGCAATTATATGATCTCATGTTGGGTTGCTCAGAATAGGGTGAGTGGCTCGGTCCTGGTGTTCTTGGTTCACGTGACCACAATTTGTGGTGCTTTTTGCTGGTTTCCTTCAAAAAAAATATGCATTGAGATGAATTGGTTCTCTTAATAATAACCACTGCAAAAAAGGCTGGGAAATAACTTTCAGCCACATCAGTTTCTTGACCTATAACTGTAATGACTGAAACTGGATTTCTGGCCCCAGTGATGGTCATAAGTCAAGGACTATCTATATAAATGTAAAAAAAATAAAATGACTTCAGATATCATTTCTTATATATAACATATTTAAATATTGAGATGGAAAGTGGTGCTATTATTTTAGGAACAAAGGGGAAACAGAGCATTCTTTAATTAGCTGCAAATTATGTGGCTGGGATAAAGAGAAGCAGTTCTGTCTTCAGTTGTCAGAAAAGAACCAGATGTGCTGGAAAACAACTTCATCATTGACTGTCCCTGATGGAGCTACTTCAGGTAAATTATACATCCAGTATTTAAAAACGATTACACTGCTTGTTAATTTTACTCTAGTTGGAACACTTGTTTTGTTTTTATAAAAGGTAAATTTACATGCCTAAGCAATGTTGGAGATTCTGATAATTCTACAGTTGGACAGTCTGAAAGTGTAATATGTGAAAAACAAGGAGAAGAAATCAGAGGACATAACAGAAGCATATCTCTATCTTCTGGGAGCAAGACTTCTATAACAGTTGTATGCACTGCAAAGTATGTTTCCTTTTTCCCCTCCCCCGAGTACAATTTTGTGAAACAATAATGTATGATTTTCTCTGTTAGAAGTCAGGATTCAAATTGATAGCCAAAAGGAATTACACATATGTTATCAAACTAATTCTATTCTTGATCCCTCTGTTGTGAGTTTGTATATCTGGGTTGTTGTTGTTTTACTTGATAAGGCCTCATGAAAAAGTATGAAAAAAGGGCAAAATTTATGGTTTAACATTCCGTTCATCCAAATCTGAGCTGAGGAATGTTGATTGTCCATATTGCTGGAATGGAATCATTTAAGGTAATGATCGATCTCAGTTGAAACTTAGCAAACATCCAGGAGTAAATTTATTGAAGTTGTCTAAGTATTAACCAGTGATTTTGAATGTCTTTAAATTCATCCTAGATGTTGGAGCTTAGACAGACTCTTTCACAACAAAATTTCCTTTTAGTGAATTTAAACCAGTAAAATTAAAGAAAATTACAATGGAAGTTTTTAATTTCTTGTTTTAGACAGCTATGTGATCAGAATCCTGAAACTTAGGGCAGATGTCAATTTTCTTGATATTTCAACTTCTTGCTAAGATAGAAAAATGTAGGTTCACCAGTATTCAGATGTGTCCGCACTTTGCTAACCAACAGCCCTTGGTCCTCAATTGAATGACATCTACATCGAGGGAAGCATGCAGTGGGGTACCTCAAGGTTTTCCCTTGTAAGACGAGGACAGGTCAGGATGGGTGTTACTCCTCTTCAGCTGCTAAGGACTGAGAGTCTGTGTAAAAGGCTTATTAGCCTAGCTCCGACCACTCTGGGTTATTCCTCCCAGTTCTACTCAGTCCTTGGCTGAAGAAGGACACAACAATTGCCTCTCCTGCCTTTGCATGCTTTATTTCCAAAGGCAGCCTTTGCAAGGGAAATTCTTTCTCACTACAGAAAAAAAAAAGTCTCAAAAAAAAAAAAAGCCTTCTCCTTTAAATCAGACGGCTCCACTTCTCAGCTGGCAATTGTCTGTGTAGCCTGGGGGCCCTTTTCAGCCATTCAGGTGTGCATGGGCAGTGGCCATGCTGGTTACAGAGCCTCAGGGCTGATCTCCCCCTACGGTGAAGCAGGCAGCTGCATGATCAAGCAGTTGCCTTTTGCAAGCTCTTCTACCTCCTGCAGAGCAAGAGAGCTCCAGGGAGTTAACAGAAAACTCCCTCATGAAGAAGAAGCCTTGTGGCCAGAAGCGGCCATTTTGTTGAAGACCTCATGGTCGGTGGCCATTTTGAAGACCTCGGGTGGCCATTTTGAAGAGGCCTTTCTTCTTCCCATCACTCCTGCACCTTTGTCACCACCAGTCTTGGTTGTTCTTGAGGAAGACATCAAAGAGTAAGCGCTCAATTTTCCTAATTTTCCTGGTGGGGGATTGGTTTCCCTATCCCGAGGTAGACCAGTGCCCTTGGGCTTCCAGCTGGGCCTGGTCTATAGTTATTGCCCTATTAGGCCCAGGAGGGTATGAGTCTCAAGAGCATGTGTTAAAACATCCTGCTAAAGTTGTGCAGGGCAGAGGAGAGTGGTGGTTGTTGTGGGGATGGAGATGATTTTCCCCTGAAGTCCCTTTATAAATCCTTTCATGTGCTCTCCTCCTTGCACAGGACTTTCAGTCCAGAATAGGCCTTGCTGTTGCAAGATGGCTGAAGCCTCAAGGGAAACCAGAGCTTCTAAAGCTGCCAAGCCTCAAAAGGTGGCTCCTGCTGCTTCTACCAAAGGAAAGCAGCCTGTGAAGAAGGCCTCAAAAGCGGTGGAGAAGGATGCTTCCAGGCGCCATCAAGCTATAGAGAAGCAGATAGCCAAGGTGCATCAGGCCTCTCCTACAAGAGCTTTTCCAGCATATTTCAGTGAAGGTAGATTTGGAGAAGGTTGGACCTTCTTCTAGACATGGTATCCAGACTTGGTCCCCTGATGTGTCCAAGAGAGGCACTTCTCCCATTCCCTCTGAAGGAGGCAGTCAGCTTGATGAACTTCAAGAAGAAGCTGTACCTTGGTAAGACTGTGGACGCAGTAGGCAGGGGTTGGAATCCTCCTTCTACTTCTGCTGGGGCCAGACCAGCTGAACCTTCTGAATCGGATGGCCTTGTCAACTGACAAATTCCGATCAACAAGGCCATCAGGAAGGGCATCTTAGAAGGCTTGCAGAGAACGATCTGACATTCTTCTGCAGCTTCTTATTTATCAGAGAGATGGGTGATTCTTCCCGGGTTCAAGAAGCTCTCTTGTCAGAAAGAGGTTCCTTTATCCAGGATCCAGTTTCTGTGTTGGCTGAGGACTACACTCCTGCTCACTCATTGGCTCCATCCTTGGTGGGAGAACCTGACAAGCTGGAATCTGACATGACAGCAGATGAAGGCACCTCCCACAAAATTCCAGTATTCACAGATTGCTTCAAACACACCTTCTTCAGTCCCTTGTTGTACAAAGTGAGAAACACAGCCAACCTGAAGGGTGCAACTGATGAGGTTGCGGCCTCTCTTCCTCCCGAGGAGTCTGATGTTCTCTTTGATGAGCCAGAGGTGAGGAAAGAAGTGGTCTCGTCTCCTCAACTGTTCCTGAAGGTAATTTGGAAACAGCTGGAATCTCCTGCCTTAGGGTCCAGTCCTCTGGCTTCTGACCGCAACGTGGGGCCTGAGCTCACAAAAATACTCTTAAGTTCCCACAGTGGATGCTCCTGTGGCAGCTTTGGCCTCCTCATCATCTGCCCCATCGAATCTGGAGGATGTCCTCAAGTCCGAGAAGTGTGTGGAACAATCACTTCAGAGATCCCACCTGGCAGCTGCCTGGGCAGTCAAGGCATCTACTGCAGCGTCGTTCTTCACCAGGATGTTGCTCAAATAGCTGAAGCAGTTGCGGGATCAAATTCCTTCGTCAGATGTCCGAGCCCACCAGGACATCAATAAGATCATGGCGGCCACGGAATTCACAGCTGATGCCACCCTGCATGGGGCGAGGTTTGCCACAAAAGCCATTGCTTCCTCGGTGGCAAACAGGCACATATGTTGGCTACGCAACTGGCAAGCGGATGGCAGGAGGAAGTGGAAGTTGGCGTCTGCCCCCGTCCAAGGGTATAAGTTCTTCAGCGAGGCCTTTGTTGATGGAAACCCAGGATAAGCGAAAAATCATTTCTTCACTCCTTAAGAGAGCTGAGCATTGGGCCATATCTTACTTCAAATGCCCTCAGTTCAGAGGGGAAATCAGTTCCAGTTTCAACCAGTCATCCAAGACCTCCTACCAATGCCAGGAAACCCCTCCAGATCGTTCAGGCAAGGGCAGGCAGCAGTTTTCTGCTACATGCCCTTTCGAGGAGGAAGTCACCCGTATTGTCGCCAGCGCAACTGCACAGTATTCCCATTGTTGGCTGATTAGCATGGTTTGTGGACCAACGGGAAGCTATTACTTCTGGCGCCTGGGTTTTGTCCAAAGTTAGATTGGGTCATTCTCTGGAATTCTATTCCACTCTGAGGTTCTATATCTCCTAACCAGTATCTCAGGACACAGGGAGAAGGAGTCTGATGGAGTCGGCCATCCAGCATTTGCTGAACCTCGGCCATTCAAGATGTTCCCCTACACCTGCAGGGGATGGGGTTCTACTCCAGGATTTTTTTTAATTCCCAAGACCTTGGGGGGTGGGGGGTGGAGGACAATTCTTGACCTGAAACAACTCAATAAATTTGTTGTGTACAGGTGTTTTAAGGTGTACTCTCTTTCTTCCATGCTAGAGAATGTTCAGCAGGGGGACTTCTTCACATCCATTGACTTGATGGAAGCTTATTTACATGTTCCTATCTGTTCCTCTCATAAGCAATATTTAAGGTTTTGTTATATTTCAATATAGGGCCCTCCCTTTTGAGTTATCTTCCACCCCTAGAGTTTTTACCAAAGTTTTGGCTCCCCTCGCAGCGCACCTTCATTCTTTTCCAATGCATCTGCAGTGTTATTTAGATCAGGGGTCCCCAACCACTGGGCCCCGTACCGGTACCGGTCCGTGGATCATTTTGTACCGGGCCGCAAAGAATGAATAATCGTGATTAAAATATATATAAAAATATGTTTTTAGTAAAGAAATAGTAAAGAAGCCCTTTACTATTGGGGAAGAATTGATTTTGCTGGTCCTTGAAAAAGTGTTTCTGCGTGAAACTGGTCCCTGGTACAAAAAAGGTTGGGGACCACTGATTTAGATGATATTTTAATCATGTCTTCTTCTTTTCAAAGGGCTGAGAGAGATCTGTAGGTCACAATGTTGGTTCTGCAGGATCTGGGGTTTTCCATTAATAGGAAAAAAAGTCATTTCACTCCTTCTACCCGTCTCCTTCATTTGGGGGCCATTATTGACATGAGAATGTGTCAGGTATTCCTTTCACAGGAACAGCTGGACAGCCTTCAGGAGATGATTAAGGGCTTTCGGAGAACACATTCTACCTCTCTGGCCTATTTATCTCAACTGTTGGGTAAAATGGTTTCCTGTATTGGTATGGTCACCCGGGCCAGGCTTCATGCTAGGTCCCTACAGTGGTTCTTGTTACCTCAGAGGTCGAGTCATTCCCTTAGGAAGGTGAATGTGACTAAGCAGGTTTTAAGGGAATTTCCTTCCACTGGTAGCTATCTAGAGCTATGTCCAAAGGCCATTCCTTTAAGGTGGAACCCTGCATCGTTCTCACAATGGATGCTTCCTTGTCAAGTTGGAGGGCTCACCTAGATTCCTTTTGGGCCCAGGGCTTATGGTCTGTGGAGGAACAGGTCCACAGCATAAATTGGTTAGAACTGAGAGCAGTCTGTTGGCCCTGAGACAGTTCCAACATCAAGTATCTGGGTTGCATGTCCAAATTATGACCATGTTGCCACTAAAGCCCATATCAACAGACAAGGGTGCACCAGGTCCTTATTGCTTATGGCAGAAGCAGAAGTCTTGGATAGATGGGCTGAGTGTCATCTTCTGTCTATCCGAACTGATCACATATAGGGCTTGGATAATGTTCAGGTGGACTGGCTGAGCACGATCTCAGTTGATCACGCCAAATGGAGTTTACATCTCTCTCATCAAATTACGCACAGATTTGGTCTGCCAGGGGTGGATTTGTTTGCCACCCCCTTTATGCTCAATTGCCCAGGTTTTTCTTTAGATATTTCGCCCAAGGGGCAGAGGGGACCAATGCCTTGCGTTGTAGCTGGCCTACTGGCTTGCTGTATGCTTTCCTCCATTGCCTCTGCTCTCAGTCATGATTCACAAAATCTTATTGGAGACAGCTGAAGCGATATTAGTGACTCCCTATTGGCCGTGGTTCGCTGATTTGATGGGTCTCTCTGCCCCATCCTTGGCGGATTCCTGAGGAGGTCTTTCTTCAGGGTTCCCTGATTCATCTGGAACCCCAGTGGCTACATCTGGCAGTTGGCAATTGAGTGGGGTGTCTTAAAAAGCACCCACCTCCAACAAGGTGATTAAGACCATTCAGGTCTCCAGGAGACCCTCAACCACCTGTATTTATGAGGTTACATGGCAGTCCTTTTCTACTTGGTGTGCCAAGGCTAACATTTCTCTGCAAGCCTCGGTGGCTACTGTTTTGGAATTCCTACAGGCCGGCCTGGACAAAGGTCTTGCTCCCAACACACTTCGCAGGCAAGTGACAACTATCTCATCGGTGCTGACTTGTGGAAAGTTAGAATCTTTGTCTCAGCACCCCACTGTCCATAGGTTCCTCAGGGTCAACTTTTGCCCTCCTATGGTACATAGGTACCCTACTTGGGATTTGACCAAGATCCTGCAGTCCCTTACCAGACCTCCATTTGAACCACAGTCCAGCCTGCATCTTCTTACACTGAAAGTTGTATTCTTGGTGGCAATTACTTCGGCGAATAAAGTTTCTGAGTTGATCGCCCTCTCAGTTCGACCTGATCTCTGTCTCTTCCATCCCCACTGGGTGGTCTTACGTTGGGACTTGGCCTTTATTTCGAAGTTCAACACCTCCTTCCACAGAGCTCAGGAACTGGTTCGCCCAGATTTTTTTTCCCATCTGGTCCATGAGTTGGAGAAGTCTTGCCACATCTTGGATATGCGCAGAGCTTTAAAGATTTACATCAAACTGCTGAATTCTGCAGGACGGAATCTCTTTTTTGTTCCTTCCAATTAACATTAGGGAAAATAGGTAACTCCATCCATAGTAAGTAGATGGATCAAGACATGTATAGCTAGAACCTATTCCAGTCAGTCCCTTCTGATACCCAAGGGCATCACAGCTCATTCCACTCATAGGGTGGCGACTACGCCGGCTTGAGCAATGCAAGTGTCAGTGGAGGAGGTCTGCAGAGCAGCCACGTGGACGTCCCCTTCGCCTTTCATCCACCACCACTGGCTGGACACCTTTGCTTCAGCGGATGAGGCACTTGGCACACCTTGGATGTGCGCAGAGCTTCAAAGATTTACATCAAACGAACTGCTGAATTCTGCAGGACGGAATCTCTTTTTTGTTCCTTCCAACCTACATTAGGGAGAAAAGGTGACTCCATCCATAGTAAGTCGATGGATCAAGGCATGTATAGCTCAAGCCTATTCCAGTCAGTCCCTTCCGATACCCAGGGGCATCACGGCTCATTTGACTCGTAGTGTGGCAGCTATGGCGGCTTGGGCAACACAAGTGTCAGTGGAGGAGGTCTGCAGAGCAGCCATGTAGACGTCCCCTTTGCCTTTCATCCACCACCACCGGCTGGACACCTTTGTTTCAGCGGATACAGCATTTGGAAGACAGGTCCTGCAACAGGTTGTTTCGGACCATGGACGCCAGGACTAATCTTTTTTTTTAATAAATTTTATTGTTTTTTAACACAAAACATAAAAGCATCAAGCCATCTTCATATATTTACATACAGTGTGTCGGTTTACAAATTGTTTTGTGCTTCCATTTCGTAGTCTTCAATTACAATTATATTGTACATATTCTCATATTTTCAATCAAATATTAAATACATTAATATCATTGTTAATTATTTGACTATACTATTCATTCATATTTTACAAAATAATTCATATTTTACTTAATTAGTTTTATGACAGTTCATATTATCATCTCAAATCTATCCTACAATCATTTTGTAGATATAAGAAAAAATACATCTTTATATATTTATTATTTTCCAAAGATCTACATATTTCATTACCATGTTTTATTGTCTAACCATTGATAGAATAGATCCCAAATTTTATAAAATTGTTTATCATCTTGTTCTCTGATTTCAAATGTCAATCTACTCATTTCAGCACATTCCAATATTTTCTAAATAATTTCCTCCTGTGATGGTAGAAGAGAAGAAGGAAATTATATGAGACTATTATGGGAAACTATATAGACAAGAGAATATTGATGAGGATAGAGTTAAACAGTACTTTCAGAATGCTAATCTACCCCAGATACCTAAAGAGATTGAAACAATGTTAGAAAGCAATATAATGATGATGGAGTTAACTGAAGCACTTAAGCAAAACAATGGAAAGGCACCCGGCCCAGATGGACTTCCGGCAGAATTTTATAAAACACTACAGGAATTGTTGAACCTTTCATTGCTAGAAGTTATGAATGAAGTTATGTTAAAGAAGAAGATACCCAAATAATGGTCAGAAGCTTTTATTACACTTGTCCCAAAAGAGGAGGCCGATCCATTACAAATCAAGAACTATAGACCTATTTCCTTACTAAATGCAGATTATAAAATTTATGCTTCAATATTGGCAGAAAGACTTAAAAAATACCTAAACAATTTTATCCACCCTGATCAAAATGGATTTCTGCCAAAGAGACAAAGACAATATGAGAGTAATCTTGAGTACTTTGGAATACTATGAGGCACATCCTGAAAAACAAATGGCTTTGATATTTTTAGATGCACAGAAGGCATTTGATAATGTGAATTGGTAATTCATGTTGTTACAGCTGGAACAGATGGGCTTTGATAAAAAAATTACTCAAGCAATAGAAGCTATATTTCATAACCATACGGCAAAGGTAAATGATAGAGGGAGAACTGACAGACTATTGATATAAGAAAAGGAACAAGACAAGGGTGCCCACTGTCACCTTTGTTGTTTGTGTTAACCTTGGAAGTGTTAAACAGAAATATTAGAGAAGAAAAGGATATCAAAGGGATGAAAATTAAAAAGGAAAAATTTAAGTTGCAAGCATTCGCAGATGATCTGGTTTTCATTTTAGAAGACCCAGCATCAAAACTGATGGAAAAGATAGAGGTACATGGGAAGGTGGCTGGTTTGAAAATAAATAAAAACAAAGATTTTTGACAAAGAATATGTTGTCAACACAAAAGGAAGAACTGGCGGATGTATTGAAAATCCAGGTCATGAATAAGATTAAGTACTGAGGGATACATTTGACAGCAAGATGCAGAACATTAAAAGAGAATAGCTATATTAAACTTAAGCAGCAGATAGTGCTAGATTTGGCGAAATGGAAAAATTTACAACTGTCATTAATAGGGAGAATATCAACAATCAAGATGAATATATTACCCAGAATTTTATATTTGTTCCAAACAATTCCAGTTAGGCTTGGAAAAGATTATTTTGAAGATTTAAATAAAATTGTGTTGAAACACATATGGCAAGGTAAGAAAGCGAGAATAAAGTTAACACTTTTGCAAGATGCCAGAATAAGAGGAGGATTTGGTTTGCCTAATTGGGAGTTGTATTACCAAGCTACAAATTTGATGTGGG
The DNA here is from genome assembly GCA_015471245.1 of Laticauda colubrina. NCBI lineage: Eukaryota > Metazoa > Chordata > Lepidosauria > Squamata > Elapidae > Laticauda > Laticauda colubrina. The sequence goes on from BLBF01000037.1 coordinate 4,297,435, forward strand.
TCAAGGAATGGATAACATTAAGAAATTCTAGATTGTTGACATTAGAAGGACATGATCTGTTGTTGGGTGGCATGCTTTTCTATGGTATAAAGGAAGTAAAACACAGGAGTATTTTAGAAGACATTATATGCAGGAGTCTCTGGTTAAATTGGGAGAAGATTAAAAGACAATGTTATTTGAAAATTCCAGTCTGGTCATCGACTATTGAAGCATTTTCTTACCCTATAATATATTAAAAGGAACAAACAGATATGGTGAAATACTGAATGAAAAGGGTGAACTTAAATCTATTCAAAAACTAGAGGAACAAGGTATAAAGATGAATTGGTTTTCATATGCGCAAATGCATTCAAGGTATGACAAAGATTCTAAAACAGAAAGTTTCTATGATAAACTGACTGATTTAGGTAAGATTTTGACAGGTACTGATGAAAAGGTGATTAAAAAATTGTATGGATATTTATTAGAAATTAAACTAGAAGAACAAGTTAAATAAACTATGATTGCTTGGGGGAAGAATTTTGGATATGGGATTGATCTAGAGAAATGGCAAAAATTATGGTCTCAAAATTATAAAATGACAATGTCAACAGCATATAAAGAAAATTTGTATAAGATGTTTTACAGGTGGCATTTTCCCCTGACAAGAATTGCAAGAATGTTCAAGAACAAATCTGACAAATGTTGGAAATGTCATCAGATACCTGGCTCATATTACCATACGTAGTATGTGTGCGGATGCGAAAAAATACTGGATTAAAATCCACACATGGTTGGAAAAAATGACAAAAAAGCATACAGACTTGAAACAGAGATATTTTTATTGGGAATTTTACCTGAAACATAGTAAAGAATTGAAATATCTTCTTGTAAATGTATTAACAGCGGCTAGGATTGTATTTGCCAAAAACTGGAAAAATGAGAAAATACCATCAGAGGCCAGGACCAATCTTAACCCTACCAAGGACAACCTTGCTTTGGTATGTCCCATCCTGACCTGTCGCAGCCTTACAAAGGAAAATGGGTGTTGTTTACCTGAACACCAGTTTTCCTTGTTTAGCAAGACAGGTCAGCCCTACCCTGGCCAAATGATCTTTGGGAGGAGGGGTTCCAACAACGCTCTTGTTCTTTTTTTCACTTTGCTTAGAGGCGGTTCATTCTGTCATACGGTCTTTGCAGAACTGGGGAGGCGTAACCCAGAGTGGGCGGAGCTAGGCTAATAAGCCTTTTACACAGACTCAGTCCTTAGCAGCTGAAGAGGAGTAACACCCATCCTGACCTGTCTTGCCTAACAAGGAAAACAGGCATTCAGGTAAACAATGCCCATTCTGTCTTAGGCCCAGTATTCTTTAACATCTTCATAAATGGTTTAGACAAGAAGATAGAAGGGGAACTCATCAAATCTGCAGATGACATCTAGCCTTGGGGAACAGCTAATGCTTTAGAACATAGACTCCAGTTACAGAAGGCTCTTGACAAACTTGGCAAAGGAGTTAGTTGCCTTAGCTTTCATCCACGAACACTGTTCAATGCATATTAGGCATCTTTTCTCGAGTTAACAAGAGCCTTTGCCAATGTGATCCCTTCCTGATCTAACAGTTCCCAGCTAGCATGGCCCAGAAAAGGCAAAACAGGCAAGGCAGTGCTTGCTATCAGTCTAGAAACATACAGAAAGGGAATGGTGTTAGTAATTGGTTTTCTATAGATTGAAGAAGTCAGGTGTGCTTGAACCACCCAGTATGATCTTAAAATAATAAATATTGTTCATATGGTTGTCATCTTATTGTCCAGCTATAAGCATATCCTAGAATAAAAGCCAACTTTATTATAGACTCTTACCTTTTTATGGCTTTAACTGAATTCTTATGTTATTCAAGAAATCCTGGCCGCTGCAAAGAACTTTTGTTGCTGTGTTTTTCTGACTGCATTATTGGTCGGTACCTTGAAGTAACTATAGTAACAGAAGAAGAGTTGTTGATAGAAGCTACTGAGAAGTATTATCAGAGACAATGTAAAGTCAGTTCTGAATTCCAGATTGCAAAAGCAACAGAAGTTTTGCCACAGTTGAAAAGGTAATGCTAATTAAAGTAAGATTAAACACACTTTAAACAAATTATTTGCTTTGATTTCTTGAGTAAAAATTGTTTAAGCATGAATGTCATATAATTGTTTGTTTTTAAGGGATTATCTTCATTTCAGAGATTTATTAGTAGAAATATAACCGGTAGGAGCTACTTCAAAGAAATAGAATAAGTCAGTTTCAAATACCTATTTTATGAAATCAAGATTCTCAGACTGCATTTTAGAAACTTTAATTCTTTTGATGAACCTTTTTTTTATTGTGAGTAGTGAAAAGTTTTTCAGTAAGGATTGTTTCAGTGTCCAATATTTGAATTTTAAAGAGGACTATGAGATATATCTGTTTTAAACTTAGCTGCACCTTTTCAAGATTTAAAATATATTGCATTTTACTTAGTCTTAGGAAGTACATTTCTTCTGTTTTATTGAAACTTTCTTCATAATTGTTTTACAAATCATTCCAATATCTATGGTGTTGAACCAGTAGCAGTATCCATGTGTTTGTATGGAACTGTGCTCATAATTTATATGTGACTTTTTTGTCATGTCTGATTAGTGGCCAGTAAAGTTTCCTTATTGGGGAAATTAACTTCAAAGTTGCTATAATCTCTTTTTCTTTCTAAGATTAAAAAGTCCAAGTGTTTGTGGAAGGTGTTGCAGAAGGAGAGATATGTTAGCTTATGATGGCAAAATAAGTCTGGTAGTATCTAACTGGCTGACTAACTGCAAAGATTGCTTTGTATATTTTGAGTACTACTACTACTTTGATTTTCTAATACCTTAGAAAGTCAAGGAGACAGCTGCCAAGCTTCCTTCCACAGTACAATATTCCAGACAAAATAAGAGAATGTGTGGAAAAGAAATCGGATATATTGATTTTTTATCCAGATCTTGGAGAGGTACGTTAAAATCTCTATCAATTTAAATATACAGATGCATAAATCTGGTACAACTGTAATCAAATGTCTTACTTGTAGGATTGACCAAATGTAGAATATTATACATCAATGTATTTTTTTTAAAGATCAGCACGTATATTATGCTATGCCAGCCTTAACTAGAATTTAACTAGAATTGCGCTATGCAGTGCTAGTGACTTAGCTATCAGCCTGCTGTTTTGTTGTTATTGCAAATATTGTAAAATGAATGTTATGTAGGATAAGAATGACTTTATACTATGATTTTTGTGAGTTTTTTTGCAATTTTTATGTCAGGGTTTCCTGGGACCTGAACATCATTTCAAGGACTTCTTAAGGACAAAAAGACTGTGAGAGACTGCACCATAGCATATCTTATCTTTTATTAATTATAGCAAGTAAAACCTTGAATCTTGCTCTGAAACGATGTCAGCATGCCTTTGCTTTCTTAAAAGCTTCAAGATGATCCCATTGAAGAATGGCAGGGTAGATAAGTCTTTGTTCAGTCTAGCAAAGGAGTTAGGCAAAAAGTTGGTATCACTAAAATACAGCTTTTTCTGGGCTACAATGAGGTGGGGGGGGAAAGGAATTTGTGGCAAAGTGTTAGCTTATAAGAACAGTGGTTTAGAAAGGACTCTTATAAGAGAGCAGTTTGATTTCGTGATTAAGGCACCAGACTAGAAACTGGGAGGGTATGAGTCCCATTTTAGGCCCAAAGCCAATTGGGTGATCTTAGTGGCAAACCACTTATAAAATCTTGTGAAGAAAATGGCTGGGATTTGTCAGGCAGTCAGCAGGAATCAAAGCTGCCTTAAAGACACAAAAGATCGTCCCGCTTGATTGAAAGAAAAACATTGTTCATTAGGAAATAATATACATCTGTACTTATGTGGGCTTATTTATTTTTAACTAGCATTCTGACACTATTTAATCACACTCAGCATCTTATATAATGTAATAAAAGTTAAAATATCAATTGTATAATTAAAAGGTAGCAATAACATCATAAACACTGTTCCTGGGTGCTATTAGAAATTTTGGGATACAACTTCCAATAGCTCTTCTTAGTAAAATTGCTGGTCAAAAACAGGGGTTGGATTCAAATTTTGTAACAACCTGTTCTGTGGGCATGGCCATATGACTGGGTAGGTGTGGCTTTTTTTGCAGCAACCCCCCTCCCATTTTTGGGGCCTCAGGGGAACCTCTGGGGGGCAAAAAATGGAGCATGTGGGTGCAGGAGCACCCCCCTACACTCCACTTTGGGGCCTTCTGGGCATCAGGGGAGCCTTTGGTGGGGAGGTTTGCTCCCAGAAAGGCTTCCCTGGGGTTCAGGAAGGAAAAAAAACAGAGCATGGGGGGCACACAGCACCTCCCTGTGCTCCGTTTTGGGGCCCGGGCCTTCTGGGCTTCAGGGAAGCCTCCTGGGCGAAGGAGTAAGTAAGAGAGGGGAATCCTGGCACAGCGCATAGGAACAGCTGATCATTGGGAGGAGGAAAATACCTTAAGGAGTGACTGGTCGGGGAAGAACGCAGTCAGCGATGTGGAGCATCCACGCAATGTTGCACATACTCTATAAGGATTGAGGGAAATCCTTATAGGATTTCCCATAAGGGGAGGGGAGGGAAAGGGGTGGGTGGAGATGGGATGGGCCAGCCAGGGGCATGATTTGCCAGTTCTCCGAACTGCGCAGAATCATAACAACCAGCTCTATAGAACCAGTCTGAACCGGTAGAATCCCACCCCTGGTCAAAGATGGTGGACCAGAACTCTAGAGGGAGACAACTTTTAAAAAAAACTTCTAGAAATGATTGCATGATTACTATGGAAATAGAGAAATGATTTTAATATTGTTTCTACATTCCTTTAGAGAAATTAATAGAAGAGACTTAACTGCCTTAGCATTCATTGGTTTTAAAGAGATACCATAAAAAACGATTTGGAATATTTATTCATTTCTCCTCTTACTGATTATTTTCTTTTCCTTGGCTTGTAAAAACTTAAAACTGAAAGATGTTCACACAATTTGCAGATGCAAAATACATGGTGCCTTTCTTAAAAGTAGGATTTTACTTCACTGAATTTGCATTTCCATGTTTTTCATTGGAGGTTTATAGGATCCTAGAGTAGGCATGTGGAATCTCTACTGTCCAAATGTTTCTGAAATGCCTTTCCCTAGAGCTCAAAGCAGCTTCACAAATTCTGAAGAGTGCAGATCTGATAGGCCACAGGTTGTTCCTCATGATTTACAGCTCCTGTAATTTAAATATTCTCTACTCTTTTTGTGTTTCAGGGTTTAACTTTTGTTAATTATAAGACAAACTTTTCTACTCTTTTGTGGCTTGAAGAAATGAATTCAGAGGCAGAACTGAAGGAGTTTGCCATGTGTGGGGTCACTTTGAAAAAAAATGGAAATTTCCTAGTACTTGAAGTGCCAGGGATCATTGAAGGCCGCCCTTCATTATTCCTTGGTAGGTACTTTCTATAATTTTATATAAAAAAGCAATAAACTAGTCCTCAAACCTCTTTTCTGCCTCTCTGAAGCATAGCTAGAAGTCTATGACTTGGATCATATAAAAAGTATATTTAGCTTTTTCCCCAAAAGTGTTATACTTGCTTTTTAAAGAATTTAATTTATAATGTCAAATATTGCCCTTTTTGGGCCTTTCGGAAAATATTGAGAAAGAGAAGCTTGATAATTTTTTTGCCTTTATAAAGTGACATGGTTGGATTTTCTAATTCTGTTCCCTGTGCAATTACATTATTACATTTGGTACTAAGAGAAATAATTTGACATATACACTTTAAATTAGGTGACAAAGTGATACTGAAGACTCAAGACTATTCAGAGGAGGCAATCTACTTTGCTGCATATATTGCTGAGGTAAGTTAATTAGTTCTTTTTGGCTTATTTTCTGTACATTTATATCTTAATGTAGCTAAGCTATATTTATTTAAAACTCTTGTGTTATTCAGAAGTAGGTCCACGTTAGTGATATATAATTGTATCCTGCAATTTGGGGGAGGGTTTAAACTCCAAATTTACTACATTTAAACTTTAAATTAATTTATATGGCCTCATACCAGATTCCTACATATGTTCAGTTCCTGCAATTTTGGAAACTTCAGTTAGTAAAATAAAACAATACGTCAAGTAGTTTGTGTGGGGACATAAGATTTAATTACTGATGTTTTCTTAAGTGAAGAGTTTTTAAGTATGGTATACAGTGAAATAATTAGTTTCTTCTGTTTATATAGATTCATGATGAAGATGTTACCCTGAAAGTCAACTCAGATTTTGAGCAAGCATATAATTTTGAACCTATGAATGTGGAATTTATTCATAGCAGGTACTATTTTGAATACTTGCATCTCATGTGAAGCATGCTATGTATGTTCTTGCCAGTTCGGGAAACTGCATCCTGGTTCTATCAAGCACTAAAAATGGATAAAAAATAATTCTGTTCACATTGGTAAAGGTTGAGTCTGAAAGATTACCATGTTTCTCATATAATAAGGCTGGGTGTTATTTTTTTTTTGAGCCCCGAAAAAATGTCTAGGCCGTCTTTTCGGGGGTGACTTAATTTCCGCCCCCCCTTGCATCTTCGGGTGGGCAGGTGGCAATGGCTTGGATGTTGACCTCAGCATTGGTGGGGCACTTCGTATTGGGGTCAACGCAAGCAGCACCATATCCAGGTGTGCAACAAAAGTACTTCCTACCGGCAAGGGCCTCCCCCACACGATTCCCCCATTTTGCATATTTTAATATAGACCTTAATTTGGGAGGAGGGGCTTAATTTCATTTCATGCCTATAAAACATGCTGGGACTTCCTATTGGGGGAAGGCGTATTGTTGGAGAAACAGGGTGCTCTTAATTATTATACAAACCCTGACAGCATTTTTAAAAAAAAAACATTTTGAGAATGGTCAGAGAGACTTCTTTGGATGTTTGCTAATATTCATAAGAATAAATCTGATAATAAATAATTATCAAATGCATAAAAAATTAGAGCCAGTTTGGTTAGTGATTAAGGCACCAAACTAGAAACCAGAAGCCTGTTAATTCTAGTCCCATCTTAGGCACAAAGCCATCTGGGGCCAGTCTCACTAGTTCAGCCCAGCGCCTCTTTCTCTTATCACTCTTTGTGTTCTTCATGAGATTACTAATTCCAGTCATTCTTGTTCCCAGGCAAACATATGGAGTACATCATGTTATTCTCCTCCTGATATATGTGTGTGTGTGTGTGTGTGGTGTTCAGCTTTGTTTGGGTATTTTCCCACATCATTATAGTTGTGTTTTTAATGTTGTAGCAATAGTGTGGCAGAATCTCATCTGCCATCATCAGACTTCTGTATTGTGTTCGTCTGACTCACAGACGAACAGTACATAGAAGCCCAATGATACCAGACGAGACTCTGCCGAAATGTTGCTACAACCCCAAAAGCACAACCACAATGACATGGGAAAATACCTGAACAAAGCTGAATACTGTGTGTGTGTGTGTATTTTTTTAAGCTGAACAGCATACATGTGTGTGTGTGTGTGTATATGTATGTATGTATGTATGTATGTTTATATATATATATATATGTTTTTTTAGGCTTTCGCGGGTACTTACATGTGTGCTGTTTAGCTTCCTTCGGGTATTATCCCACATCATTGTAGTTCTGTTAAAGTTGTAGCAACGTTTCAGCAGAATCTCATCTGCCATCCTCAGGTGGTTTCAAATCTGGTTTCAGATTTGAAACCAGGAATTAACTCTATACAGAAGCCTGAGGATGGCAGATGAGATTCTGCTGAAACGTTGCTACAACTTTAACAGAACTACAATGACATGGGATAATACCCGAAGGAAGCTAAACAGCACACATGTAAGTACCCGCGAAAGCCTAAGAAAACATACATACATACATACATATATATATATATATGTTTTATATAAAAATATATAATATTTTATTTTTATACATAAAATTATATATATAATTTTATATATTAAAAAATTATATATATAATTATATATACATATTTAATTAAATAATATATTTATTAAATAATTGTTTATTAAATAAATAATTAAATATCATATATATAATTATATATAAAATATATAAAAATTATATATATAAAATATAAAATTTTATAATTTTATATATGTATGTATGTATGTATGTATGTATGTATTTTTTCTGAGGTTTTAATGGGTATTTGTATGTGGATCTTTGGTTATTCGGGTTTTCTCCCGCGTAAAATTGGAAGTATCTAGGCAACGTTTCGATGAAGTCTCATTCATCATCTTCAGGCTTGTTTCTTCGGCTCTGTGCTTCTCAGAGTAATGTGAGCTTGCAGCTGCTTCTTCCTTTTAACTGCTAGTGGGGGTGTGACTTGATTGGGTGGGGGATTGGCTGTGCTCTGATTGGGTGGGGTATGTTCTCATTGGTTGGGGGTTTGGCTGTGTTCTGATTGGTAAGGGGGTTGGCTGTGTTCTGATTGGCTGGGGGTGTGTTCTGTTCAGGTGGGGGCTTGGTTGTGCTTAGGTTAGTCTTAGTTGCTGGGGGATTTGAGCTGGTGAGCTGTGATCCTGTTGTTCAGAAAACAAATATATATATGTATGTATGTATGTCATTGTGGTTGTGCTTTTGGGGTTGTGGCAACGTTTCGGCAGAGTCTCATCTGCCATCATCGGGCTTTCGTGTAGTATTTGTCTGTGAGTCAGTACACAGTACAGAAGCCTGATTGTGGCAGATGAGATTCTGCCGAAACGTTGCTACAACTTTAAAAGCACAACTATAATAACGTGGGAAAATACCTGAACAAAGCTGAATACCATACATGTAAGTACATATAAAAGCAAAATACTACTTACGCATCATCACAAAATCTCCAGAACCATAAAGCCCACAAACTTAAAATTTGGCACATATGTTCTTCTAGGTGCTCACTAAGAAAGGGTTTTTCAAAATGACCATCAGAGCATTAGTATTTTGTATATTATTATTAACACGCTCTGATGCTAAGGAGTTCTACTCCTCCCCACCTGAAAAAAATAATCTTCCAAATGCAAAACACAAGCAGAGGAGAGCAGTTTCAGTTTCAATTTCACAACACCAAGTAGCTTTAGTACAGAACAGTTGAGCTAAGGCACGCCCAGGCTCCTTGCTCACACAGCAAATACTGTTTCAGTTTCCAAACAGCCCACAACTCTCTCAAACACTGACAGGATATTGTCTAGATGAATACCGATGGATACTGGTTGGCAGAGGCACAATTTTTTCCTCTTATTTTCCTCCCCAAAAACTAAGCCCCATCACATAGTTTTGTGGTGAAGCACAGGTATAGTAGTTTTTAAATAACTCTCTTTTCTATTATGATTGTAAAAACTGCACTGATTCTTGCTCAGGTTACAGTCATAACTCTAAAAACACAAACAGAATGTTTCTGCCTCCAATAATAATTAAATGTGGCATTTGGTGAGTTTCCGGCTTTTGTTTAAGATACCGTATATACTCGCATATAAGCCAACTCTAAAACTCAAAAAAAAAATATTATCAAATTAGGGGGTCGGCTTATATGCGCATAAATCTGATCTCACACAAACAAACTGACATGACGCCACTTCTTAGATCACGCAATATCATCAATATTACCATACAGTCATACATACATACAGCACATTTTTTTTACTCTGGGCACCTCCATTTTGCTTTTTCTATCACCGGATCATAACACGCTGTGATTGATTAGTCATTCATGTGACCGTTTTCGTGTTTGCGATCGTCACGTGCAACATCAGATTCTTTACATACCGGGTAATTAACTTAATATTGTTTTCTACACAAATGCTTTGATAATGAACCTTCATCAGTGCATTGCATATTGATACACTTTTGTTAATAGCCCAAACAACACACCATGGTATTTGGGAGTTGGTTTATATGCGAGTTTTTGCAAAATTCCTCATTTTGGGGCAGTTTTTTAAGGGTCAGCTTATACGCGAGATCGGCTTATATGCGAGTATATATGGTAAGTCTTTATAATTCCATAGGAGCGAAAGGACAAGTCCACTTCAGGCATTATGATGACAGCATTTAGACACCTTTACATCAAACAGATGCAATATTGTAACAATCAGAGTCTTTCTTGTCATTTCACAGCTTTTGTTCCTTAATTACAACTGTTTTGTTAATTTATTTTTAATATAAGATTCCAAATACTTCATATAACCTTTTGAGTACTAATATGGATCTTTTGGTACCAATTCTAATAATGAGCCATTTGCAGGCATTTTTTAAGATAATACATTCCTCCATCCACCCAAATTTACGGAAATGATGAATAATGGTGTTTTGGATAGGTGGTATGTTTTGCAACTGCTAAGGCAATAAATACAAGCAAACAATGGATGTTTTCCTACTAACATACATAACAGCAGTCATAAATATATTGGTCAGGTTTACTGTTTTAATCTCTTGAAATAATGTTTTAGCCTTTTTTCTGAACTTTTCACAGGATAACAACCAGGAGATGCCATCATGCAATAGAACAAGCCATCCATTTAGGAGCAAAGGGTATATGTCTTACCTACTTGCTTATTTTTACCAAAACTGTAATAATCTAGATTTTTTTTCATTGTGACTATTTCAGTAGACATGGTACATTGAGGTAGTGTGTTATTGTTGGACCTTACAGATAAAGGTAATGTAAACATTTTAGCATCTTCTACAATTATAGCTTCTATTAACTTCTTATTTTTCCTTCTTTTTTGCTCTTTATTTCAAAGTTTTGTTTCCTGATGTTCTTACTATGCAATCACCACAAATCATTAAGCAGCAACATGAGTCAGAATATTCTTACAGCATTCCAAAACAAAGTGTTATGCAAGAATCTAAAGTAAGCTCCTACCCCTAATCTACCTCTCCATTAATTTATTTATTGCTGTGGTGTTTAACCAGCTTGCTTGTAAAAAAATGTGAAATGTGTTCATTTGCTACTGTAGCTAACATGTTATTCAACTATATTTTATTTTATTAGTCTTACATGTTGCTTCAATCCTAAATACTCAGAACAGATTTACCTTATCTTGTCATAAAATTAGCCATGCACAATATATAATAATAATATTAACAACAACAACAACAATAAACTGAGCACCAGATACATACATATCCTTTCCAAGATAAGATAGATCACTATCTTTATCTGGAAGACAGTCTGATCTCTGGAAGAATGCTATTCCAGAGAAAAGGGCAGTAGCAGAAAAGATTGACCTCCAAGATGACATTTGCCAGGGATGAGAGCTCAGAGAGAGATTTCTGTTCTAGATTTAATGGGTGGACAGCATGTCCCTAAGATAAGGGAGTACAGAAGATATCCACACATTGAGATTAATTTATTTATCCAATTTATTTTCCCCCTGTCTTAACTCTGGTAGGCTTACAATATTAAAAAATAAAATTATATAAATAAAATATTACAAAATTATAAAAATACAGAATAGAATAGCTAAAAGATGGGAAGAGAGGGTGTAGGATAAATGGAGCGGTATCTATTAATCTATCAACCACACCCAACATGAAACCCTTCCTTTGGAGCCCCAAACCAGCCAGTAGACTCAGATCTTTAGGCTCTTGCAGAAGGTCAGGAGGTGTGGAGTGGACTTCAGTCGGGGTGGTGGTGGTGTTGTGGCCTTCCTGGCAGCAGACTCAGACAGTGAGGAGAATGGGGAGGAACTTGAGTCAGTCCTGGAGTCTGGGGAAGGCTCTGATGGGTGCTCTGCGCCGGAGGCAGAGATAGGGCAAGGGCTGTCCAACATTTCCCAGCTGCCTATGAAGTTGGAGATAAGTGGAGAAGAATAGTTGGAGCCTGTTCCAGATGTGTGTATGCACAGAACTGGCAGGAGAGAGGTAACAAGGAACAAGAACAGCCAACTCGGCAGGAAAGGCACACATGGATGCTGAATGGCCCCTCCCTGGGGAATAAATAGAAGCAAAAGAGGTGTGGTGGTTGCAGGAGACAGTTCATATTTCTTTTGGAAGATTTGCTTGTTAGAGTTCATGCCTCACAGAGACTCTTTGCCAGGTATTTAATTTACAGTTTTGCGACTAGAAGTTCTCAGCCTGGCAGCTATCCAAGGACTGATAAGATCTGTTCTTGAAATTAACCCTGGGGACGATTATTGCCAGGACTTTTCTGTGTGTGAATGCCATGAATTCCCAATAATTAAATAAAAAGAGGATTTTTGGGACAAGGAGAGTCTGTTTCTTGGTTCTGCTGAGCCTGGGTCAGAACTGGGGGGGGGGGGGAATGTTCCAAAGGCCAAGTGCAATGGTAGAGAAGGCTGTTCTAGACCCTGCCAGCCAGAATACCCTGTCTGATGGGGGTCTGCAGCATGCCTCCTCTGCCAGCATGGGTGGGGCAGACCAATCTCAGTGGGATGAAACAGTTCCTTAAGTTAGCAGTCCCCAATCTTGGTGGCACAGTTCTGGGGGAGAGGGGAACCAGGCCACACAAGCAACAGGCCACTGCGCATGCACGCAGCTTAACTGATGCAAGTGGCAGGCTGGCGGGCGGGCCCGTGCATGAATAGTCCAGTAGTGAGCTGGGGGTTGTGGGGCCCTGCCTTAAGTAGCTTGGACCTATGCCATGTTGGGCTTTAAAAGTGATTATCAACACTTTGAATTGCACCCAGAAACAAATAGGCATCCAGTGCGGCTCCTGGGACACATGGGCCGCTATTGGGGTCCAAAGAACTGCTCGCTCCCCTGCACTCTGTAGCAGCTGTAGCTTCCAAATGGTCTTCAAGGGTAGCTCCTGGAAGAGCCCCTGGAATAGCTCATTGCAATAGTCCAACTTTGAGATGATTAGGGAGAAGCTGTAATAGGCACACAACCTGAAGTTTTAAAGGTGGTGGCCAGCTTTTAAATTGTACCTTGCAATCTGCTGGTAATCAATATTTAGCAGTAGCAGAAAAGTTAGGACCTTTTTTTGAAGAGTAGAATCTTAAATACTTAATAATTCCTAAGTAAAACCTTAGGAGTGCATATGTCTTGACAAGCAATAGCATCTGATTTAGTTTCTCTAGGCTTGGAAGCAGTGGCATCAATAACAAACCTCAATGATGTCAGAATGATTACATATGGCCTACAGTATCTTCATATGAACACTGTATTTATGTACATTAACAATGTCACTAATGATAAGTTTTTTAGTAACTTTTTTAGAATCTGCTTGTGAATATTTTAAGTTACATTAAAATTGTCACTTTATTAAAGTGGATTGAATGAAACATTACAAATTTTGATTTTCATGTTTTGCTGCTTTCAGGAAAAAAATATAAAAAAGGAAAAAGAAATGCCAAAAAATGAAAAAGCAGTTGTTGTTTCTGATACTGATACTACTGCCACACAAAGAAGTTGGTATCATTTTGTTGGGATAATATATAGTGCATTTTAAATGCCTTGTTGATTTTTGCTGTATCAAAGGGCAAATGATGTATACTTGATTGTTACTTATTTAAATGGATATGTACCATATTTTTCAGTGTATAAGATGCCCTCTCCCCTCCCCCCCAAAAATGGATAAAAATGTCTGTGCATCTTATATAAGAACGTTGCTGAAGCACTGCCCACCTGCTGGCCTCCCAGCAATTTGCCTCCTTGCAACAAACAGCAAGAAGCTGGTCAGCTTCAGCACAGCCTGATTAGCACTGTGCTTCACTATGCTGCTAGCAATCAGCTGATTGTTGGTTGGATTGGGCTCCATATCCCATTTTTGGCCTCTGCGCGTTCTGGGCAGTGGGGATCAGAACCTCCGCGCACCCCATTTTCAGAACATTCCGGGCAGCAGGGATCAGAAAATGGGGCGTGCAGAAGCCGAAAATGGCAGGCAGAGACCAAAAATGGGGTGCAGATGGCAATCCCTGCTGATCGTCAGGAAGCCGATCCATCTGACAATTAGCTGCTTGTGCTATGTAGGCTGTGCTGAAGCTGACCAGGCTGTTTGCTGTTTGCAACAAGGAGGCAAATTGCTGGGAGGCAGAGGCAGATTTTTTTTTTCCCCTCTCCAAAAGAGCAGAGCGTCTTATTCCATGAAAAATACAATATTTTGAAGGTTATTATAATTTTGGAGAGATTTCCATATACTAGTTGTTGTTTTTTAAAATTCTGTGCACTATAATAAGATATTCATTAAACTATATACTTTTGGATATAGTTAATAGAATTCCAACTTGGAATACACAACACTGTGACTTTTTCAATCCTCTGCTGAATGAGCATCAGAAACTTGCAGTTAAAAGGATTCTTAGTGGTGAATGTCGTCCAACTCCTTATATCCTATTTGGGCCACCAGGAACTGGCAAAACTGTCACAATTATTGAAGCAATTTTGCAGGTAACTGTGAATTGTAACTGGTTCTTGTCTCTGCTATTTTTAATTAATGTTAACTCTTCGTTAAAACATTACTTACATAGTGTTGTTTGGGAATACATTTAGTGAATGAATTACTTGTTGCTGTGGAAGATAGGAATTGCCGATGGATTTTTCTCATCTGCAGATAGCAGAGTTTTAATATGCATGAGAATGCTTTGAAAATAACAAGACCCTTTCTGTCTACATTAAAATAACATGAGAATAATTAATGTGGCTTTGAATGCTACTTTGGTATATGCTTGAAAAAGGATGCTGCAGGAAATTGTAACTTTTTATGGTGGATCAATATGGAGAAATAAAGCATCAGTGAATAATTGTAGCTTACTGAAATATTCTCAATATTGTGAATGTCTTCAGTATTTTGAGTGTCTTCAGTTTTCAGTCTTCAATACTGCGAGTAAATATATGTATAGCATGGAAATAAAATAATGATAAAATTTAATTGGTTCAATATAATTGTTGAAAACTTAAAAACTATTCACTGATAAAAGAGCATCAGTTAACAGTACAACATACGAATGCTTGTTTCTGTATATATTATAGATATATTATTGTTTACCAAGCAGCCGAATACTAGTCTGTGCACCATCAAACAGCGCTACAGATCTTATTTGTTTACGACTTCATGACAGCAAGTTGTTAAGACCAGGAGTTATGGTCAGAATTAATGCAATCAACAGAAATGAAGAGGTAAAAATGTATCTAAAAGACTTTCTTGCTCTTTTGAGTTCTGTGTCATCATTAGATAATTTGTTCATTTGAAGCTCAGAATTATACTTGTTTTAACTGAATAGTGCTTAGTTTTCCAAGTTACTGTGTAATCATCTGAAAATGTTATTTGCTAATGTCTCCCTCCTGAATTGTTGAATATAATATCTTCTGAAAGATTGGATCTTAAATCATAGGTTCAATATGTCAGTTTCTGCATAAGAAAAGTGGGAGTCAAGATGTAGAAAGGGTTGGGGGAATAGATTTCCATCAGAACAGAAAATGTTTTCAGGTTTAAATGTTTAGTAAAAGAAATATGTATTTTTATTTGACTTGGATATTTTCAGAACAATAGAACTTCCAGATGAAAGAAATCTTGTACAGAAACTAGTTCATAATTGCATTACACCTGTACAATTTTGTTGCAGAATCTACTTACAAAGAATGAAAGTAAAGAGTGATTTGAATATATTGTACAGTTTTAAAAACAGCAGATACAACTTAATAACATAAGGATTCACTGTGTAAAGGTACAATTTTACACAGTGATTCCTTATGTCATTTTGTACTGAGAAATATTGTAACTTCTTGATAAATCAATTTTGTACAAAACCTGGAACAAATAAAAGATGATGAAAATAGGGAAGCAAACTGATGGCACCTATTCCCCTCTCCTTCAAGGCCATTTTAAAAGATAGCAGGGTTACACCTATTTGAACTCCTTGTGGCTCTGAGTATGCACGTGTCTATGTGTACATGAGAGTGTGTAAATATAATACTATTTCAGAGGGCAGATGCTGAAACCTCCTCTAAGCATTTCAACCATGAAAGGTAAAAAGAGAACAGTAGAAAAACAAGTATCTAATGGAATGCAAGGGGGTCAAAATTAATAGAGAATATGGACAAAATGTACTGAGAACCCAGATTATCAAGAAAAGGGACATAATACTTCAGAGCAAAAATATTTGAGAGGAGGATCTCATTCACTGTTTTCAAAATTAAATTGATAGATGGGTACGAATTGAATTAGGGATGCTTCATTAGTATGAAAGGCATTGTCTTCCTTTCAGAGTATAATATAAATATACATTGAAAAATAATGACTCGTGTCTGCAGTTGAAAATGTGTAACTGATGGAAGACATATTAATAACACATGCTTCTTTGTATTGCAGAGTCTTAATGAGGTAATAAAGTGTTACTGCAAAGCTGGAGAAGATATTCACGAAGCATCTCAGTTTCGAATAATTATTGTGACCTGCAGCAGTGCAGGAATGTTCTATCAGATAGGAATAAGGTACCGTGTAAGCTTTTCTGACTATTCCAGGAAAAGTAGGATATAAAAATATTAGCTATTTCCTATAGAGAAGGAAATGGAAAGCAAGAACTTATTACCTGAACGAGGTAAATGGGCAATAAACTGCCTCAGCAATAACTGATAAATATCTGGAGTAACTCCATGTGGGAAAAGATCCGGGTAAATGAAGAAGAGGATTTTCTTTCAAGGTTCATGTTGTCATTAAAAATATGTAATAGGCATATATTACAAGTAAAAGTTCACAATTAACCTCCAAGTAGAATCTATAATTGCCGCTGTGAGATAAAATGCAGGTGTTTATCCATTCATACTGTAGCTCAGTCATACATTTATATTAGACCACAATACATCTGGATATACAAAGACATTCTCAGAATCCCACAATCAAAATTGGATAATTACCATCCCTTGTTATTTTACATTGAGATTGCACACTGGTATATGGCAACTGAAAATACTGCTATGAACCTCAGTGTTCTTGGAAACATTAAAAACTTGTAAAAATCTATAATGGGCTTAACTGAAGGTAAATACTTTCGTTTGCCAATGTTACTTTGATACAATCTGCATTGTTTTTAAAGTGATGTCTGAGAATGCAGAGCATATAACAAAGTAGTTCCAATTTTTATTCAACAATATTAGGTGTGGACATTTCACACATGTATTTGTGGATGAAGCAGGGCAGGCAAGTGAACCAGAAAGCCTAATCCCTCTGGGATTGATTTCAGAAGTCACTGGGCAAGTATGTAAGTTTTCATTATATCTAATTGATTGCATCTAACTGTGTTTATGTCTGTTGTGTGGAGGTGTTTGATGTTCTCCAAGGAGGAAAAAAATTATGTTTGTAGATACTGCTTGCATGCTGTTGATCTAATGTATCTATAACTAGAAAAAACAGCCATACCTGTTTCAAAAGTTATTCATCCATATCTTGGTAATGGACTGCACTGTCACAAGTTCAGTTTTCATATCTCTTAAGTTTTGTTTAAAAAGGAAGAGGGGAAACTCTTAATTGAATATGAATGCCAGTGGTTTTTGGTCTTGCCCATGGCCATAACGTTTATTTGGTTCAGGCAGGATAGTTTTATCTTCCATATCTGCTTCTTCTTTCTACTATCCCTTCCATCCAAGTTGCCCTTCATTATATTTTTATCATTTTTATCTATATGCAATCCAGTCTTATATCTCACAACAGTTTACAACAATAAATGCAATCAGTTTGCATTTATAATGCAAATTATAAAAACTATACAGCGTTTTTATAAAGAAAAACTATACAGTCTATCAAACAGGAGTAGTAAAATAAAAGCAGTAATCCTTATCCAGACACATTAGTCATAGGCACTCACCAATGTAGCTGGCATGCCTCTGAAAACCCCTTCAAAATAGCCTCCATTTTCACTGCTGTACAGAAATTCAAAGCCTAGAGAAGACTTGACTTCAGAAAGAACCGTTTCATAAGGAAATGTCTGTTTCTGTAACAGACACACAACAGGTTTCCACCAAACTAACCTTTTACACACCAAGAATAGGTAGCTTCTGCCACCAGTTTAGCTTACCATGTAGGATGGTGTTAACTGGAGAAGGCTATGCTGTAGGACCTGGGAGCCAAACCATGCAGAGCATTAAAGTTCAAAACTAAAACTCAAATTTGCACTCAGAACCACTTGGTGACCAGAACAGTACCTACAATTTACATGCACTATGACCAAAGTGGCATTTTGCATTACTTTTGAGTTTCTGGGTAATCTTCAAATGTGGCTCCATATAAAGCACATTGCAAATGCAATAACCAATAAATGCATTAATCTCATATATTGTCATTCCAGTCTCTTGCAGGATTTTAATGCACCATAACAGTTTATCACTGTCTACATTCTTCATTTTTTTTAAAGATGGCTATTAAAATAGAGCAAGAAGCACCTCAGTAAAAGAAATACAATTAACAAATCTGTACCAATTCAAATTAGGAGCATATCATCTCATTTCTTTAAAATCCCAAGGCTGGTTAATATCAAAATAATTATAAATGGTTGAATGAAATGGTCATATCAATGGTGGGCTATCATAATTTGTGGGACATTAGTAAAATGAGTTTTTGTCTAGTAGTTATTCAGTTCACTGAGGGACGAGGGCCTTGGATAATCTTAATTGCTGGGAAAATTCACTTGTGGGTGGAAAGGATTTAGCTTATACCAAAATTAGGGCCATTTAAAGCTTAAAGTTCATTTAATTAAAACTCCTTCATAATCACCATGAGGTGCTCATGCTACTGAATCCTCAGTAAATCTTTTAATCATCTCAACTTCTAATGATGCAGAGAAATGCAACCACAATTGATCCGAACATTGTAAGTAAAACGGTTAAGTTTTGCCCTATTTTACAGCCTTTCTTGCTACAGTTAGATGAATCACTGCAGTTGTTAAATTAGTAATATGGTTAGTAAGTGAATCTGATTTTCTAAACTGTCTGCTTGTCATGTCAGAAGGTTGCAAGAGGTGATCACAAGGCCCTGAGATACTGCAACCATCATAAATGCATGCCAGTTGCTAAGCATTGGAATTTTGATCACATGACCATGGGAATGCTACAATTGTCATTCGTGTCATAAATCACTTTTTTCAATGCTGTTATAACTTTATACAGTTATTAAACGAATGATTGTGAATCGAGGACTACCTATATTGCCCATTGCAGGACTAATCATGGACTTGATCCCACATCCCTAAGAATGCTATTTCCTTCCATTCTGGAAATAAGAGGAAAGCAAGCTGTTTTTAAAACTGCTGATATCCCACAGTATTCCTTTTCCTATACTTCAGGATTTGGCCAGAAAGTTGTTGTCTCCTCTTGCTGTCAAAAGAGCAAGAGAAGATGAAAGGAATTTTCCTTCCCTGTTGACTGCCTATCTCCCTACCAGGCCAAGTATGGATTCCCTTCCTCTTCTCTCTTCCCTGCTCCACCATTCTTGTGTAGGAGCATCCCTGCTAATACCAACAGCAGTTCCAGGTCACTGCCTCATCCAGGGCAACACAGGGGAGGGCTTAACTGGCTGCTGTTGTTGAGGGAGGCCTGGATGTAAAGGAAGTTGTAATGATGGGAGAGGATCTGGGAGAAGGAAGGATCTGCAACTGACTAGAGGAAGAGAGAAACAAGCGAAGAAGGGATTGGGGAAAGTAAGGGAAACTACAGGCAAGAAGATCAGCAAAGTGGGAAGGTTAGGCTTTCTCTACACTAAGAGTGTCAAACTCAGTTTCATTGAGGGCCACGTCAGGGTTGTGTTTGACCTCGTGGGGGGGGGGGGCAGCGTGGCCGTACCCCTGCTCTCTACACCAAAGCAAATGCCAGTACTGGCTGGTGATGAGATTCTGGTCTCTGGCAATCAAAGCTGAAATAGCTAAGAGGTACAGAGCCTTTCAGCAAGATAAGAAAAAGTGGTCCTGCAACAGCTCTATTGACAAGGTTACCAGCCTCCTTTTCTGGTGGCACAATTACATGGGAGATTTTTTTTTTTTCTGTTTTTCCAATGAAGACACCAAATACCTTCATCTGACCTCAGTTTGCCTCAGATGATAGAATTTCTGTTGAGAGTGTTTGTCTTTTGTATGGAGTGCTTCTGGGCCAGATGAGGCCCCTGGAGAATGAGTTGCTAGATGTTACTACTAAAGACTAACCAGATTATTCCTCTCCTTTCTATATTCTGTAGTAATACAAAAGATAAAATTTAAAACTTGCATCAGGGTAATCTCTTGGTCAATAGCAGTCTGTCTGCTAGTTCAATCTTATAAAAGTGAAAATCTGGAAATGCTACCTTGAGGAGATTATGCTTCTTTTTATGCAATAGTAACTCAAATACAGTGTTCTACTCGATATCGATAATTATTTTTGATTTAAAAAAATAGATACAAAAATAGATACTTCTGCATTGATGGCATCTATCTCCAAGTTTTTGTTATGTAATTCATGAAGAGCATTATATGAAATGCAATTTCCCATTTTTAAAAAAATGTTCTGTATCTGAAGATCGTACTTTCAGGGGATCCCATGCAACTGGGTCCAATAATAAAATCTAAGATTGCAATGCTTTATGGATTAAACATCTCTTTGTTGGAGAGGCTGATGCATCGCCCTTTGTACCTGCGAGATGATGATACTTTTGGTCCCTGTGGATCATACAATCCTCTGTTGGTAAGTGAAACTGGGAAATACAGTGATCGGGAACTGTTTTCAAACTGACAGATTCTTTGTGTGGAAATTTCCTGAATCTAAGACATTTGTATCAAATTGCTGCTAATATAGCAAAATTGTGTTATATTCTTATGAATTGTGATTAAATGTCAAGCTGCAGTATATGGACTTCCATATGAAGGAGCTCTAGTGGCACAGTGGCTAAAGTGCAGAATTGCAGGCAAAGTCAGCCCACAGCCTGGAGTTTGATCATATGACAGGGCTCAAGGTTGGCTCAGGGTTCCATCCTTCTGAGGTCGGTAAAATGAGGACCCAGATTGTTGGAGGTAATATGTAGGATTCTACATTGTAAGCCACTGTGAGAGTGCTGTAAAGCACTATGGGGCAGTATATAAGCCTAAATGCTATTGCTATTCTTCAGCAGTAATTGACTAGTTTAAGTATATATTTAAGATATGTTTATTTTCAGATCAGTTTTCAGGCTGTTTACCATTATAACTTTAAACCACTAAATCATGTAATGGGAGACATTGACTAAACACTTTTGGGGAGCAATGTTTTTGTTCCTCAGAACTGAACAACTTGTAATCCAGTCTCACATGTACACAAGTTAGCAAAAATTAGTATCATATAAAACATGTTATGTAGTTGAATGACAGGGACTCCTAATTGTAAATAGAGAAGAAAATATAGCAAACAAAATTTTCAGTAGTTGGATCTATCATCCCTTTGCTCCTCCCTCATGTACTATTTTACTTTCAAAGATTAATATTGCTGAAGCCAAGAAGAATCCACAGCTGTGCGTCTTGCTGGTGCCATGAACTCTACCCCCTCCTTCAACTTTTAACTGATTTTAAGAGTGTTTAATCATCCTTGCTTCCTTTTAAATGTTTAACTTTTCTATAGTGCATAAACTGCCCAGACTCTCTCTCTCAAAGAGATGGGTGGTTCAGAAATGTGAAAAATAAATAAAGAAAAATATTTTTTCAAGCTTAATTACTCCATGGAGGTTGAGTTCACAATTGGAAAGACTTCTTTATGTTGGTGTAGGAAAGTCGGTAATGTGGATGGATCCAGGTGTTTGTGTGATGAGTGAGAGAGGAGAATGGTGACTCCCTTTAATTCCACATATGACTGATAACTCAGAATATCAGTCTGACTGATATTTTTATGACTGAAAACAATGTCCTCCTGATGTCCTAAATGTAAACTAGTAGAGAGCCATTTAGAGTTTCTCAGCAGCAGTACTCTGTAATCGCTTTACAGAATTCGACTCACCTATCATAATGTTCATGCTTCCGAGTATAGCCATATTCATTTTCATGTTGTGGTCTTGGTTCTATGCTTGCAGATTACAAAGCTTGTGAAGAATTACAGATCACATGGTGCATTGCTTACGTTGCCATCTAAGCTATTTTATCATAAGGAACTAGAAGTCTGTGCTGATCCTTTGGTGGTGAATTCTTTGTTGGGGTGGGAGAAGCTGCCAAAGAAAGGCTTTCCACTGATTTTTCATGGAATGAGGGTATGTAAACAAATCAGTGTTCGTTGCATTATACTTAAAAGTATATCGATTTTAGAAATCTCAGATATACACAAAGGTATGTAAATCAATAAGCATATCACATTGTTTAGATTGCTGTGATACCGTGTAGTTTGAATACAAGATTTAACATAAATGTCCTTTTCTTTATAGTTTTATGTATTGTGATTGATATTTGCAATAAAATTTTGCAATCTGCTGTTCTACTTTTCTCATTGAGTGCTCTCTCGGGTACATTTTAAATGTTGCTTCTAGCTGCTTTAAAAGAAGTTTGCAAAAACCAGATGTAAAAAAGGAGATAATTAGCTTTCTTCCTTTACACATTTCATCTTAAGTATAATGAAGATGATGTCACTCTGCTGATGAAAGCTGTTTTTACTAATTTGTGAATGAAGATTATGTTCTCGAAAGGATGGGGACAAATATTTAAATTTAAAACTATTTCTGGAACAGACACAAGTAATAAAAATGCTTAACTGTATCCTATTTTTCATTGATTGAAATTACTGCTCATTTAAAAAAAATTGCAACAGCACCCAAATCTTTCTAAAAGAAGGTAATTGTATTCAAAGACTACATGAATTTGATGAAGGACCCTACAGAATAGAACAAGGGGGAAGTGATCATCATCAAAACATAACATTGTATGAATCCAGAATAAAGACACTTTTTCTTAAATCTACTCTTTATATTTTATTATTTTATTCTTTCATTTATTTGATTTGTCAATCACAAGATAATAGGTATAAGAATAAACATGAGTGTGAATACAGTAAATAGATACGAATAAATGGGGACAATAGGACAGGAACAGGAGGCACAATTGTGCACTTATGCACGCCCCTTACAGACTTCTTAGGAATAGGGTGAGGTTCAGTAGTGGATAGTTTGAGGTTAAAGGAGTGGGGGTTTGAGGAACAGAGTCAGGTAGAGCATTCTAGGCATTGACCACTCTGTTACTAAAGTTGTACTTTCTGCAATCAAGTTTGGAGCAGTTTACATTGAGTTTGTATCTGTTGTGTGCTCTTGTATTCACCTCCACAACCATCTTACTTACTAAATCATTAATTTCATTTTACTGAAAATTATGAAGCATTAGGGTGAGTTCTGTGCAAAGAACTGGAGAAGCACACAGAATATATATTACATTTTTAATGTTGGGAAACAAATTATCCAGAATAAATTGAAAATGTCTGGAGGATATATTCCTTTTAGCAAAGAATAATAACGATTACTGTTCAAAATCTGAGCTGCTTAATTTTAAGAACCAGTTCTTCTGTAGAAATTCCATATATTAAAATCCATTCAGAGAGGGGGATTTTCTGTAATGAATGACTTAAAGCCCTTTTTTAAATTGTTCCAGCACTACAGTGTTATGTTCAGTCACTATTGTACTGAGTCTCCTCAGGATGGTAAATGTAATATTTATGGAACAGCTCTGGCGATTTAAATGCCCGTTTTGACTTTGTTATTAACATAAGCACTGTGCAAATAAAGTTAAATATTTGAAATAGTATTGTTCTCTGTGTTTTTCATTTCTTGCCTTCTAACATTAGGGTATGGAAATGCGTGAAGGCTGCAATCCTTCTTGGTTCAATCCTACAGAAGCAGTTCAAGTGATGCGCTACTGTTGCCTTCTTGTTAAAGGCATCAACAGTTCAGTATCGGAAAAGGACATTGGAGTAGTTGCACCTTATCGAAAGCAGGTATAGCTTTCTGCTTCAGCCTTTTATATTTGTTTGGGGTTTTTTAACTGCATAGTATATTTTAACGTTAATTTGTTTTGTTTGTCTAAGTTACATTATTAGACTATAAATGTGAACACGAAAAACATTATTGGAAGGAAGTGTTAAGAGATATGGTATTCATGAATCTCTTCATTGATAAACCAAGGGCTTTGAAGTTCCCATGATGTATTTTTCAGCTTCCCAGACTGCAAATAATTTTGCAAGAAAGTATTCATCAATATCAAACTGGGTTTGATATTGATATTAAAAGGCAATTAAAAAATAATGCTAGAACTTATGTTGAATATTTTGGAATATTTTGAACAGCACAATGAAAAACAAGCTGCATTAGTTTTTTTAGATGCAGAGAAAACTTGATAATTTGAACTGAATGTTCTTATTTGAAATTTTGGAATTTATGTACTTTGAGGAGACTTATAAAATAAAATAAAAAATCTACTTTACAGAAGTTATAAATTGTTTATGGAGATTTATCTATACCCTGTGAGAAACAAGGAGCAAGACATTGTGCTTAATGTCTCCTGCTTACTTTAGCTTTAGAAATATTTAGAAATATTAAACAAAGACAAAAAATAGGATTTAAGAATATAAAGATTAAAAAGTAACTTATAAGTTAAGAGCTTTTGCAGGCACCCAGTGCAAAAAGTAGTTTCAGCTATTTCCGTCAACTTGATTCGGTTGGCACATTTGATGATTCCCCCTTCTAACCCTCATCGAAATGATTTATGAAATATTTGAAGAGTATTGCAGCTAAGACAGAACGTGCATTGCATGCTTCTCTCCATGTAGATATTGTTCCATTGAGAACTATTCGCTGAGTGCATTTGGTTAGCCAGGGGTGTCAAACACAATTCCCACAGGCTGGTTGCGGCCCGCGATGTGGTTGGATCCAGCCTGCGGGGCCATCCTGGAAAATGTAAGGGGCCTGCATCGCTTCAGCCCGGTCTACCCAATGCAAAGAGGAAACATCAGGCCAGCATAGCTTTCACCCAGTGCAAAGAGGAAATATGCCAGCAGTTTGGGGAGTGGTGTCAAGCTGGCCACACCCTCCCAGTCATCCCCCTGAAGTCAGCAGCAATTCTGATGCGGCCTTCAATAAAATTGAGTTTGATACCCCTTTTGCAATTGCAAATCCATCTGATTAGTGTAATGGTAACCCACACTGTATAATCCACATTGTTTACAAAATTTACATTGTTTCCTAGTTGGTGAATAATCAATATGGTTCACATTTTACTTTTAGAAAAAAATAAATTTATCAACGAACTTATCAAAAATGAATTCCCCGATTTATTTTCCTTTTATTGAGACTAACTTAAAAAATAGTTTTGAAAAGTGTATAGAGAAAATTGTTTCTTTAGAAGTATAATACCAGTGTTTCAAGTATAAGGTCATAATGGCAGATAGTGATCTGAAAAATTGTTAAAGATGTTTTAATGTGCAGTCTGGCTTTCTCTAGCTCAGTTTTTCTCATTCATACAAGATATGCATAGTCTTCTAAAAAGTGAAAAATATATGGATACAAAAATGTGCTTTCCCATCCAAAACAATCCTTGATAGTTGGTAGAAAATATCCAATTTTGGAATAATTCAATAAACATGAAAAAGAAAAAAATAGTGGATAATTCCACCAAGAAAAATAACCTTTATTTGAAGATCTGCAACTAATTTACTAGTTTTAAGTAGATTTAAATTTTAATTGCTTTCAATAAACTTTCTTATTTTCTAAGTCACATTGTAGTAAAGTAACATCAATGAGAAAACTATTCAAAACCTTCAAAAATAAAACTCAGGATTTACTTGTTTAACTGTTTCAATACCTGAATTGTTTTAATCAAAGCATTATGTTATTTTTTGAGTCCTATGTTATCTGTGAAATAATATGTATCTTTATTTTAGGTAGAAAAAATCACAATTCTCTTACGCAACGTGGATCTATCAGATATTAAAGTTGGCTCAGTAGAGGAGTTTCAGGGACAAGAATTCTCAGTGATCATCATATCAGCAGTACGTAGTGAAGTGCTACTTGAATATATGGTATTCAGAAACCAATCTCATTCCCCGAATTAGCAAGCCAAAGTAGAATAAAGTGCATGTGTAAGTGATGAGTGAAGCTCAGGAGAGGCAACTGGTGTCCTCCAGATACTTTGAACTGCTGCTGTCACAATTACTTGAAATTGATGGTTTTATCCTCTACAAAATTATTCATTAGCAGTTTTGAGGATGCATAGTGAAACTGATCAGTGTGCTTAAGATTGCAAGCTGGGTATTAGTACAAAATGGAGTATATGTTGTCAGTATATGTTGGTTGTACTAATTTCACCAATTCATAAAACCCTGAAGATTGCAGTTATTAGTTATTAATTTGTATCGAATTTCCTTTGAGACTTTTTAAATGGGGAAATACCTTTGACTATTTAGGATGCAGTTCGGTTACTCAACAAACTACTAGACCAAGATTTCTGTGGTTGGTGAGGTCTTACATTTTAACTCACTTTGCAGTACTTGATGGAAGAGAATGATTCATTCTGGCCTTTGAAATTTTTCAAAAGTACATGGTAATCATC
Organism: Laticauda colubrina; assembly: GCA_015471245.1. NCBI lineage: Eukaryota > Metazoa > Chordata > Lepidosauria > Squamata > Elapidae > Laticauda > Laticauda colubrina. Next base: position 4,323,930 of record BLBF01000037.1, read on the forward strand.
TCTGAGGCTGCACAACCACTACTACATCATGGCAATATCCTATCTTTTCCTTCAGGAGTTCAGGGCAGCACAGATATAATATTTTGTTCCCTTTTCTCCCATACTGGTAGTCCTCAATTGAGCCCCAAATTTCTGCTAAGTGTAACATTAGTTATGTGAGTTTTGCCTCATTTTACGACTTTTCTTGCCACAGTGGTTATGTGAATCACTGCAGTTGCTAAATTAATGATCTGATTGTTAAATGAACCTGGCTTCCCCATTGACCTTGTTTGTGAGAAGGTTGCAAATGTGGTCTTGGGACACTACATCCATCATAAATATGAACCAATACCAAGCATCTGAATTTTGATCACGTGATCATGGAGATGTTGCAAAGGTCATAATTGAAAAATGGCCATAAGTCACTTTTTTCAGTTCAGTAAATGATCATTAAATGTTGTAAGTTAAGAACACCTGTAGTAACATCTTGGTGTTAGAAGGATGGACTAAGAGAGAGTAACCTGAGAGAGAGAGTCACACCCCAGACATAAACTGTTTCAACTCCTACTCTACCATAGAGCATTGCACACCAGAACAACTAGACACAAGGAGTTTTTTCCAGAACACCATCACTCAGCTAAACAAATAATTCCCTCAACACTGTCCAACTATTTACAAAGTCTGCACTATTATTACTATTAATCTTCTCATCACTCCTTATCACCCATCCCTTCCCACTTGTGATTGTATGACTGTAACATTGTCACTTGTATCCTTACGATTTATATTGACTGTTTCCTAGTATGATTTGATTGCTTATTTGTACCCTACGACTATTACTAAGTGTTGTACCTTATGAATCTTGATGAATGTATCTTTTATGTACACTGAGAGCATTTGCACCAAGACAGATTCCTTGTGTGTCCAATCACACTTGACCAATAAAGAATTTCTATTCTATTCTTCTATTCTAACCAGCTGAAATTCACCCAGTGAGTTTTCATAGTTGAAGACAGAATTGACTTGAACTCTCCTAATTCTGGTCCACCATTTTAATCACTATGCTATATTCAATTTCAGATTATGAAATTGTTTGCAGTACTATACATATTTGGGGGAATTAAATGGTTGGTGCTTACATTCCAGGTTCGGTCAAATGAAATTCTACTTATCGATGAAAGACCCTTTTTAGGTTTTCTTGCTGATTCAAAGCGCTTTAATGTAGCAATTACTAGACCCAAGGCTTTGCTCATTGTTGTGGGAAATCCTCATGTGCTTGCCAAAGTAAGAATTTATTATTATCTAATTCATGCTCATTTAATTACGTTAATAAGAATAATTTCATTGAGATATTGGTAGCTGCCTGTCTCTATTTCTAGTTTAAAGTTCAGGGAAAAAGTTATGTGTTAGTGATTCATCTCAGCCTTTCTTAGCAATACATTAATCCTTAAATGCATAAAAAAGATCTGAAATATGGTGAACTCAGTCTGAACTTCATTAAATGAAAATACATCAGGGAGCCAAAGGAAGTCAACATTTGAACTCTTGTTTACTTGTAGAAACATATGCTATCACAAATGATCTCAAACACCTCACTTCTGAAGTTGTAAACGTTTGTCTCCTGTAAAAAATGTTTGTTGTCACTAAGTGTTGACATCAACATATGTCATATATAGATTATATGGCATTTAATCAAACGTAATGCCATTTTTAATAACAAACTTTCCCTTCCCCAAAAAAGCAACAATACTATGCATTATCATCACTAAATGTGGTACTATGTTAGTAGATTGTATTGCATTTAGTTGTGCAACAGTGCGATGAGCAGCATATAAATTTAATTAATAATGATATTTTTTGTGTGTACAATGAATACTAATTGACATGTTCAACTGTCAGTTGCAGCAGCAGTCTTCCATGCCATGATCCCCATTTGTCTGTTCAGTGCTAATTCACACTAATATAATTTTAAATAGTATGTTTTGTTGTGTTTTGCTTCTTCTAACTTTTCATAATTAAGAAAACAATAGTGCTATAGAAATGAACAAATAATCTTTTCATATTGCCTTTATGGCTTTCAAATGCTAGTTCAGATCTTGAAACACTACTTTCTAGTTATAGCAACCTTTATTAACTATTGTTCTGCTGAACATCTTGGATAGCTGCCAAATCAAGTCTTTCAAAAAAACTAGGAAACATGTAACTTATCTCGGTGAAATTATAAATGTTCCAAAAGCCTGTAAAGACTTTTAACAGGCTTTAGTTACATATAAATTATAAGTTAGACTACGCTTGCTACAGCTCAGCTCCACACTGCCATGTTAAGTCTCCTAACAACACAGTGTTAACGTGAAAATCAGCTGCATATAATGTCCTAAACGTATTCTTATTTAAGCCTGCTAATATTAAGGAATATAAATCAGAGAAATATCTATGGCTGTTTTGTGGTACAGTAGTTTGAACAACTTTTATAATCCTCTTATCCTTTGGGCAGGATCCCTGCTTTAATGCTCTGTTGGAGTACAGTCTAATGAATGATGTTTACATTGGCTGTGACTTGCCTCAAGAATTTGAAAATCAGACAAAGTGAGTGTATTTTCAACATTATTGATGAAGAAATAAGTGGTCATGGATGAATCATTAAATAATAATTTAAGGCTTTTATTTTGTGTGTTCTCTAGAGATCTATATTGGAGGCCATCAGAAAGAGTGAGTGAAGCTCTGTTACAGGACTGTCAAACTCGTGCCCTGGGGGGTGGATGTATCACATGCTGGCCACACCTATGCCCGGTTTAGCAAAGGGGAAAAAAGTCATGATACGTCATGTGACGACATGAGTTTGACACCCCTGCTCTATTAGGACAGAGAAGGTGGTCTACACTCCCAAATCTTCTTGCATATGTGAACTGAGATACATAAGGTTACAGTTTATAGTGGTGTCATCCATGTTTTTATAGGATTTTGTACTTCCTTGGAGTATCCAATGCACCTATGCACAATCCATTCACAATTTTGTAGACCTTTCATAATTCTTCATAGGGTACATATGTTGCATGAGTAGTCTTGCTTTATGCTGAGCCACCTTAATTTGTTTTGACCACAAGAAACCATAATGTATCCATTCTCAGAGTTTTCAATTTTCCTAAAATATTTTCTTTCCTTCACGTCCTCTTACTTTATTTTGATATATATTTAGTCTTGTTTCAATACCTTCAGGTCAAGTGTTGATTCCTGGCAACTGCCTGAATTTGTCTCTGCAGTTTTCTTGGCAAGATGGGTCATACTGTCGTTAGCTTTCTTAGCAAATAACACATTTTACATGACTTTAGATTCAAGGTCAGCTGTTTTTTTAAAAAAAACTTTTCTGACTACCTCTAGTTCTTGAAGATATTTAATGTTATTAGAGGAAGGCAGGATTTTTTAAAAAAATCTCGATACTAAAACTGCAAGACAGTGTATGATAGAGATTCTTGCATATAGTATCTTCCTGGCAGAAAGAGTGATGACCTGTGTCATCCTCCACCTACCTATACATTTTCCCCTTGGATTCAGATGTCATACAGCTGTCATCTTTCCATCCCACCAAGATTGTGGAGTCCCTTCACTGATAGTTAATTCTCATTGATGATCTAACTTTGTGCTTTCCCTGATACAGGTCTTCATTGCTATATGAGGACTACACTTTTTATCTCCTCACATCCTCATATCTAAGGATTTGATTCATACTAGAAGTATTGCAGGATATCAAGAATTAGAACTATTAGAATAGATATTCAGAGTCTTTGAAGGTTTCCTCTGATATCATATTGTCCAAATTGTTTCAGACAATGCTGTAGTTATCTAATAGATCAATACGGTTACGTAAGGTCCCAGTTTTTCCTTTCATAGTGCATATATGGCATTGGTGTGCTCCATATTTACTCTGGCAGTCTGTCTGCTGGAAATAACTACATTGATCAGATAGTCTATTTGCACCATTCACAAATAGAGACTTCATCAAATAATTATAATTTTCTTCGTAATTGGTGGACAACCTCAAGATCAATCTCTTTGTACTTCAGGACAACCATCAATGCCTAAGCTCTTGTTCTAGCATTAGAATACATCCTTAATCTTAAAAAAATGTCTTTGTTTCCTTTATTATTTCCTTGCAGTTCCCCTGTTAATTAGAGCTCTTTCAATGCTTTATGTGCAAATTTATAGATAGAGTCTCAAAGTTGCAGAAAAACAATTACTTTGGAATGCATGATACGGTCTAAACATTTATGATTATTAAATCAATGTTGGTTAGTAAAACAAATATTTCATACGTTGTCTTTAGTTATAAGTATCATTTCCAGGATACTGGATTAACTGTTTTGACTGAAACATTATTTCTCCAATTCTTGTGGTTTATTTCTTGTTTTATTTTGTTAATTTGCAGGTGCAGTTAAATAGAAGTACCTTCAGACCACTTTTCCAGACTATTTCCTTTAAAAATATATACAAATATTTGTTTTCTTGGTTGTTTAAAAGAATATACTGTGAAACAGAGGGCTTATTGAGTTATAATTATGGTTTCATTGTTGCTGTATTTTTTTGCCATAATGATAAATATTATTAAAGCATTTTTCATGTATCTTTTTCCCTGTAGTTATTAAGAATGAACAATAAAGTACTACGTCTTATTTTCTTCATGGCAAACCAGACTTAGCCTCTTCTGAGATCTTTCAACTTCACATAAATATTGCTGACAGATCTATATCTCGACAGTCGTTTCCCAGCTAGATAAAAGTATATGGCCAACTTGAAATGATCTCAAAACAAAAACGAAGCAGAGTTGGACTGCTTGACTCGATTAGTGCTTGAATGGAAGAATACGTAGTGCTGTGGTCTAAAGGAGAAAGTGTGGGGGAGGGAATGACTTGGAACAAGTTAGTGGCAAATTGCTCCCATACTTGTACTAGTGAATTGTCAAAGTTCAGTTCAGTTTGGGATAGTTTTTATATTTAAAGAAACACTTTGCCATGATGTTCCTGTGTTACTTTGGTCAGAAAGTAGAATAGCAAGCAAGATGATGATGTTACCCATTCAGTCGCATTTGATTCTTAATGATTCTACGCATCAATCTCTCCATGTCTTCTGATCCTTGCACTACTTATTTGATTTTTTTTTCTATGTTGTGGCTCATGTCAGCTTTGATGGAGTCCAGCCACCCTATTTTTTGACAGCCTGCCTGCTTTATTGCTAACTCTTCCCAAGTGAAGTGTTTTGCACTCTGTCTGATACATGCTTGTTCATCACCTTTGCTGTCTTAAGGAATACACAGGAGCCTCATCCACCACCACAGCGAAAACGAGTTGATTTTCTTCCTGTCTTGCTTGTTTTAGGTCCAACTTTCACAGCCATAGATAACGATAGGGAACACAATAGAGCGGTTATAGACTGATCTAAATTTCATCTCTGTTCCTTAGCGGCTGTTCCTCTGACCTGCTGTTGACTCACCAACAGTCCCAATATTGCAGAATATACAGCCTCGTGCTACATAACTGAGCTCCATTTCATCCTGAATAAATTATTAATGTAACTTAAATATAAAACTATGTTTAGATATATTTTTTTACTCTAAAAGCATTTTATTAAAATAAATTTGGTAAAAATAAATCCAATTTTTAATCTGATTCTTTTAATTATTATTTTAATTGATTCTATCCACCCTGGTTTCCAGGCAGATATCCTTGCTTTTCCATATTTGGCTCATGTTCATTGCTGTACAATCCAACGTGTTATTTCTGGGCTACATACACCAACCCATAGACCATTTCTGATAAATGGAGATTTCACCACCTATGTAGTATCAGTCCTGTATAATTTGATGTCTTCTCTATATATCAGGATTTTTGCCCTGTTACCATCTATTTCCAAATATGAAAGAAACTCAAGTGAAATAACTTTCCTTAAATTATTTATGTCTCCCCTCTGTGGGCCTGCCTTTGTACATGATGCATTTAGAGCACAACCATGAAAGACCTCCAGCTGAAGACACTTAGAATCTAAAAATACACTCAAGATAAACTAACAAAGGGTCTTCCCACAGCATCCAACAGATGTCTACAGGAAACCCACAGTAAGGTAGGAACGCAGCAGCTCTTTCTATCCTATGTTCCTTGGCAACCGGTAGTCAGACCTGGCAAGAAATATAGAGGCATTATAACCAGTAATTATTGACTTGCCTGCAATGATTATTTTTTTCTAAGCCCTGGGGTGGATTAGTTATCATAGTATTATACGCAATGTAGTCAAGCACACACAACTATCCTCTTTTAAGACAATAATTGTCCTCTTCTAAAACAATTCAAGGCAGTTTAAGTTTTAAATGCCTAAAATTAGCAACCCAGGATAGAATACTCAACCATATTATGGGAAGAAGTGAATGGAGCAAGTAACTTTGCCTTCCTGGTTCTTCCAGAAAATTATGGAGTGAAGCAACACCATAATCAAGATTTAGATTTAGTCATGCAAAATACTTTCCCAACATTGATTGGCTGCAGTTAGTGAAGCCACACCTACTGCTTCCTAGCTACCCAAAGGAGAATTACTAAAAATGTGGGGCAGTGGTAGGATTCAGAAAAAAATTTACCAATTCTATGGGCATGGCTTGGTGGGCATGGCAAGGGAAGGTTACTGCAAAATCCTAATCTCTTCCCACCCCACTAACCTGCTTTCCAGCTCTGTTCTCCTGGGCAGGGCAAGAAAAGAAGACCCAGGTCATCAGCTGGGACTTGGGATGCAGAGAATAGATGGGGATGGGGCCAACCAGAGGTGGTATTTGCCAGTTCTCCGAACTACCCAAAATGTCCCTACCAGTTCTCCAGAACTGGTCAGAAGCTGCTGAATACCACCTCTGATGTGGGACCTCAGTGTCCAGTCTCAAGTCAGAAGGCTACTGTTTGGCCATTTGAGACACTTTGAACTTCATGGTGTCCCTTAAGGCTAGGTTCCACTGGCTGACAGATGCAAAACGCATGCAAAAAGGACACAGCGGATGAGCAAAATTTCGGGGGTGGCTCCATCCATTGTTATCCGCTCCAAAAAGTGCTCCAAATTTGCATAAACACAACAGAAAGGAACAGACGGGGGTAGTACGTAGTGAGGATGTTAAGCGGATTTTCGTAGGAAACCTAGCAGATGGAAGTGGATGACACATCTGAAGGGCTTTCGGGGGAGAATTGCGAAGCAGACGCATAGCAGAAGGACGCCTATAGGATGCATAGCAGATGCAAAGCGTTCACTGTGCATGCAGGGAGGATGAATTGCATCAGCTCCGCGGATATAAAAGGATGCAGCTCTCAAGCAGTCAGCATTCAGAGGAAAGACATGCTGCCATAGACATTTTCGAATAACACCATGGTTCATCAGTCAGGGAAGAAGAGAAAACCTGTGCCTACTCCTGCCAGCCCTGACAAGGACAGAACCACCATCCCACCCCCTGGCACTGACTCTGAAGCTGCTGGTGCTTCTGCTGCTGGTGGTGCTGCTGGTGCTTCTGCTGCTGCTGCTGCCACTGGTGCTGCTGCTATGGTGGACCAGCCCCAAGGCCCTCAAAGCCCTGCTGCTCAAGCCCCTGAAGGCCCTGCTGGTCAAATCCCTGCAGAGGGAGGAAGAGGCAAGGGAAGGAGAAGGGAGAGAGGAAACAGTACACCCTTTCCGAGGAGCATGAGGAGGAGGTGCTGAAATGGCTGAGGGAGAACGAGTACCTGTGGAGAAAGGGCCACAGACTCTATCGTGACACCAAGAGGAAGCAGGCAGCTTGGAGAGACAAGGCAGAGAGCCTGGGCTACAGTTCAGACCTACTCCTTGGATGGTGGAAGCACATGCACACCTGGTATGGCAAGCTACACCTCAAGAAATCTGGGCAGGCCGCTGTCAAGCTCACTGACCGGGAGATGTACGTCATGACCAAGTGCAGCTTCCTGGAGGGTGAGGTCCGCCACCGAGGAGCAGCCTCTCTGACAACCCTCTCCCTCAGATAGCCCACAGACAGCCAGTCCTCTTCCAGCCATGAGACAGCTTCCATGTCCAGGCAGGTGTCTTCGGAGGGCCCCATGGCAGAGACCCCCCCAACAGCTGCACTCCTCATGCCAGAGGACGTGGAGGATCCCCTGTCACAAATGGAGGAAGAAGCGGCAGCCACCAGAGACCAACCCACATCCACACCCAGCTCCACCTCCACAGAAAGCAGGCAGAGAGGCAGACTGGAGGGCCAGAGCCACACTGTCCTGTTGGAGATCAGGGACACAATCAAAACCAGCATAGATCTTCTCTCTCAGCTGGTCCACAGCAACATACCATCCTCGAACCGCAAGCCCTTCATCACCTACGTGAGCCAGACCCTCATGGACCTGCCCGAGGCTCAGTACCAGGTGATGAAGCAGAAGATCAGAGCACTTCTGCACAACCCTCCAGGCCCAGCTGAACCTGCTTTAACCCAGTCCAGGTCTGCCCTTCCACAGCTTTCAATAGCCCCTCACCTACCAAGGCTACGAGTACCAGGACTTCCCACAGCAGAGGCAGACCTTCCCAGTCCAGGCCCAAGTTCATCACACGCCACAGACGCCTAACTTCGCCCAGCTGCAGACCAGACAGCCCCACTACACTCCTTCCTCCACCCCACAGCCAAGCCCGTCAACGGACAATCTGTCATCAGTCTTGGGCCTAACATCCCAGATACTTGATGAAGGGCCTCTCAACCTCACGGGACTGAGTCAGCTCTCTGAAAGCTTCCTGAACACACCATCCCGTTGTACTCTTGGGGCCAAGCACCCCAATGGCGCCTCAGACCAGCACTCCAGCCACAGCCACCTCCACAGTCCCTGGCCGTTTGATAGCTGAGACCATGGACATGCCTCAGAGTGACTGAGAATATAGTGCCAGAGACTGAGTTGTTACCTGTTCACTTTATCTTTGCTTAAGACACTTTACTTGGTTCATTTTGCTTTTTTAATAAAGTCATACAGTTTACTTAAGACAGTTATTAATAAAGGTTATCTTTGCTTCACACACTTGGTTCATTTTATTTACTTAATGAAGTGTTGGTGAAAACTTTGAAAAAATGGTTAAGCCTTTGCATGCTTGTGGGATGGGTAAGGATAGTTGTGGGATATGTAAGGATAGCTGTGGGATAGATAAATCTCCAGTGCAAGCATAGTGGGACTGTATGGTCCACCCTCCCAGCTGCCACACATATGGCCCTTTTTTATCAATAACAATTTATTCATTGATCAACACATTTCAAAATAAACAAAGCTCTTTATTAATGCCCTATTCATTGTAGGACCACTCAACATACATGGCACAATCTCATCAGTGTTCTGAGACAGGCTCAAGGAAGCATCCATTAACCATCTATCATCCTGTCTTGCCACTCCACTGCTCCAGCTGGGGAGTTGCACCAGTGTTTCAGGAGGTTGCGCTGCTTCTTCCCTTCACGTGAAGCTCTGTTGGGGCCTTGCACATCCTTAGTGTCTATCAGGTTTTGCCCTTGCCTCCATTCCCCCGGCTCCATGTCCCCATTCCCTTGTTGACGGTCCACAAGCCTGTTCTGCAACACTGGGTAGCGGGTGTGCATGAGATTGTGCAGGATGCAGCAAGCTTCCACGATGCTCCTCACAGTCCCTGGGTGATGCTGCATGGTGGTGAGAAGTACCTGGAACCTGTTGGCCAGGATGCCAAAGGTGTTCTCCACCACCCGTCTTGCCCTGGACAGCTTGTAGTTGAAGATCCTCTCTTCACGGGTGAGGTATCTGGAAGTGTAGGGCTTCATGAGGTAGGTTCTGAGGGAGAAGGCGTCATCACCCATGATGAAGTAGGGCACATCTTGTGTGTCGTTGGGTAGGGGGTCTGGATCTGGGAAACCCATGATGAGGTTGCGTTCCAGCCCATCTTTGAGGTCACTGGCGTTGTATACCTGGCTATCTAAAGCTGACCCGTTGCCTGAAGCATCTATGTACATGAACTTGTAGTCAGCATCAACCATGGCGAAGAGGATGATACTGAAGAAGCCCTTATAGTTGTACTAAGAGGACCCTGAGTTGGGTGGAGCTTTACAGGCCACGTGCTTCCCATCTATGGCTCCAACGATGTGGGGAAAGTTCCACCTCTGATACCACTGTTCTGCAACTTTCCTCCAGCCAGCTCTCAGTGGTGGGATACTGGAGGAGCTCCTCCACATATTCTTCGATGATGGCCTCCACCACTTCTCTGACCACTTTGCTGATGCTGTTGTGTGGCACCCTCCAGGCATACTGCATGTTTCTGTATGTGGTTCCAGAGGCCAGGTGCCGCAGAGTCAGTGCCACCTTCAGTCCAGGGTCCAGGTTGGGACGGAAGTTGGTGCTTGGCTTGGTCAACCTGGGTCTCAGACGCTCTACAATTTTGTCAAACATGGCTGGTGGCATCCTCATGAAGTGCTGGAATGCACAAGGGTCTTCATTCCTCAGTTCCACCATCAGCTTGTCATACAGTCCAAACTCCACTCTTCTCCCGATCCATCGTCGGACCCACACAGCTCTTGGACGTTTCCTTCTTCTTGCATAGAAAAGGTGAAACTGTCTGAACAGGGCTTGGTTCTGGTGTTGAATGATCGCAGCTACCATAAGGAGTGTATGATGATCCATGGTGGAGATCAATGGATGATGTGGAAGAGCAAGAGCAAGGGTGAAGAGGTCTGTACACCATGGCTGCTGGACTGAAAGTGAGGTCCAGGTGATTTCCTCCCCCTTTTTATAGGAAATATCGGTTTTCCACTAGGTGTCCTTCCACATACTCTAGGCATACTCCAGACATTCTAAATATCTGAGATACATCCCATATACAAACATTTTGTCCGTTTTAATGCTTTATATATGAGATGCATCCGCTTACATCCTTTCTATTTCCGTGCTACTAACACTGTGTGGACATTCCGTGTACCTTTTGCTTCCTCCCTCTTTCCGTTTTCAGCTGCAGCGGATATGAGTTGCGAGGATGTCCAGACGATGCCGAGAGGATACAGCGGACGTTTAACAGATGACAACGGACATAGAACGTTTGTTGCCTGTATGTCACAGATGTACACCGTATGCGGCCGAAAGTTCATCCGTTCAAAAAGTTTTGTGCAGCTCAAAACTTCTTGCGTGGATGAAATTGCAGTGGATGGATGCTCGACGGATAGAGCGTATGAAACACGTACGCAGTGAGTACACAATGGATGCATCGCATTTTCCACCGGCAAGCTTTTTTATCCGTTTTACATCCTCTTTGCATCCGTTGGTGCAGTGGGACATGGGCTTTAGGGGCAGATGGTTTCCTCATTATCTGTAGGAATTGCAGTCATCTGGTTTTTGTTTTTGGTTTTTTGGTTTTTTTTCATCAGTATAAACTGACAAGGGGAGATAGGATTTGGAGGCTAATTTCTGTTTTCCCCCATTGGTCAGCTATGAAGTGGACCAGTGTTGGCATTCAGCAGGTTCTGACCAGTTCTGGAGAACGAGTAGCGGAAATTTTGAGTAGTTCGGAGAATTGGCAAACACCACCTCTGACTAGAGATTTTACAGTATCCTTCCCCTGCCATACCCACCAAGCCACGCCCACAGAACCGGTAGTTAAAAAAAAAATGAACCCCACCACTAGTGTGGACAATTATGGTTTCTTACAAGAATTGAAGAGAGGCAACTAAATGTCCTGGATGGAACCTATATATGAAGGTCCAGCACTACAAGTTCAAGATGCTGGATTACATTCTAATTTATTCATGTAACATTTGTGCAAAGTGGTGCAGATTTTGTTCTTGGGTAAGTCTGTTACCAAAGCAATTCCCCCTTAACAACCATATATGCATCATTCAGTGACTCGAGATAATATATTGTCTGTTTACCATCACTTTAAAGTGGTATAGATGTTCTGCAATGGTTTTACTGGAATAGCAGTTAACGTATGTATTAAATTATCAAGAAATTCAGATTTTACAGGGGGGGGGAGAAATCTATCATTACCAGTAACTTACTTAATGTTGCTAGAAATGTTAGGAAACTACAGGTTCAACAGAGAAATTAGAATTTTAAATTAGAATTGTACAGTTCTAATCTCTTATGTAAAATATTATATAAATAGTAGATGTTGCTGCATTTTCCTTTCACACATTTTCCTGTTAGCAAAAGAAAGAGGAAAAGTATGCATCCAGTGGGGTTTCCCAAATCCCTTGTCCCAATTTGAACGTTTAGGAAAGATCCTCAACTCCAGAGGCTGGATTCAGCAGGTTCTGACCAGTTCCGGAAAACCGGAAGCAGAAATTTTGAGTAGTTTGGATAACCAGCAAATACCACCTCTGACTGGAGATTTTACAGTAACCTTTCTCTGCCATGCCCACCAAGCCATGCCCTCAGATCCGGTAATAAAAAAAAATTGAATCCCACCAGAGCTCAACTCCATTTTTGAAGTGAAAGATTTACTAAAGTCAAGCAGTTATTAGCAAAGCTGGATCTGAATATTTCCTCACAAAGCCTGTTTTTTTTCCTCTCCCCCTGGCCATCCACCCTTGACCAGTCCTAATTTTTCTCCCCCCCCACACACATTTTATGGCAGGATGCCAGCAAAGCAAAGTATGCTGAAGATGGAATACCTGACACCTAGCCAGTATGACCTGGGTTTTATGAATCAGCTGTTTCCTCTGAGGAGGAATCAGAGGCACATCAAGCTATGGACCTCATGACCAACAGCAGCAGCAGCAGGCCTGGGTTTCTCTTTTCGGACAAGATGATCTTCTGAAGCAATGACTTCCCTTGACACTGACGCTGCTACAACGCAGAAATCAGCAGTTTCCTGTTAGAGAATTTGGCCAGGTTTGAACAAACTTTTCTATTTTGCTCTTAGTCTCTTGTAGAACCTCATCATGTTCTCACAGATTAGAACTTCATATAAGTATGAAGAATCCCAATCTAGTGAATATGCACTATAAAAGATGTATAATGCAAAATATGATAGATACAGCACTTTGGTGTATCATTATTTTGGAATACACCACCAAATGACATAGTATTCCATAATTAAAAAGATGTACTCTAGTCATAATGGATAACAAAAGCAAGAATCTAAAACTAGAACCACCTCCAAATATGCCTGAGATGATGGGCCAAATGAAGCTCCTACACTGGAATTGTCTTAATACATCACACTGTGGAATGTGATTTATGGCTTTTCAAAACAATTAAAAGTTGTAATTTGAAGAATAAGTGGATCCAATGATTATGTAAAATTTAAAGAATTGTGTTCAGCTCTGTCTCTAATGTGAACACCTAGCCTATCTCAGTTAATTTCCCCAAAACGAAGCAGGTTTTATATGGAAATTACATGGGAAGTCCCAAGACTGCAACTATTGGTATTACACTGAGAAAACATTTCAGAACACATTTGTCACAAAGAAAACAAGATAGTTAAGTCCTTACAGTAGAGTGAGCGTTACATGAGCTGTGTTTTTATCAGTACAAGAAGTTCATTTATGTTTTGAACATAAATGATTGCACAAAACAGTTTATTCTGAAGCAGAGAAAATTACCATAGTGGACATACAAATGCATGATATATGATACAACTGTAGTACCGTGACAAATTTACTTCACAGTCATCTTATTTGTCATGTGTGTTTGACAAAACTAACTAGCCAACCCGAACTGTCCTGGTTTAACGGATGGGCAAATCCATTCTAGAGATAATAAGAGTTTAAAACCCCTTTGGTTGTATTGTCACTTAATCCTGCCTATTTCTTTAAACCTTTAGCACTGGCCCGTCTGCCTACAGTTCCTGGATTCTGCCTCAGTTTCAGGCAATGTTTGCCAGAGAGGAATATCCAGCAATGCTTCGGCATCTATTCCAAGAAGCCCTAGACTAGAGGTCGAACCGCTCATTTGGCGCATGCGCCTGAATGCCATCGAATCTGCGGAAAAACTGAAGTGGGGAGCCAGTAATGAGAGGAACTCGGGGCTGGGGGGGGGGGGGAGAACAGGGCAACCTGAGGGAAAAAAATAACAAGTCGCCAGCTACATTTGCTATAACGACGTTTCACAGCCGCCGGTCGCTGCCTTTTCCCCCCTCCAGCTTCCAAAATCAGGGGGTGCGGGAGGCAGGTCATGGGGATGGCAGTGAACCCTTTTGAGGAAAGCGCTTGGCCGCCACCACCGTTAAGCCGCAGCCCCAGACGGAGGACCGGGCCCGACCTTTCCTTGCCGTCCCGCCGCAATGAAACCAGCAGCGGGCTGCGTCGAGTGACTCGGCAGCTTCTGCTGTGGTGCAGGCGACCATTGTCGGCCCCTCCCGGTTCCGCCGCCCGGCCCGGTGCAAAACCGCCAGCCCCGCCTCCCGCCTGCTGTCAGGCGATGCGAATTCCAGATGTGGAGGCGAAGACCTGAAAGGACCTCTCGCCATCGTCTGCCGGGGGCTAACGCGCCTCCAGGCATCCTTCCCGCCACGACTACCGCGGCGGCACCAGCAGCAGCAACAGCCTCCCTCGCTCTGCTTGCCTGGCTGGGCTCCGCGCGCTGCCTCCGAGGGGAAATTCCGCGTCTGCGCCGCCATAACTTTGAGCCCAAAGAAATTCGTTTCGTCCTCACAGGGTTGTTGTTTTGTTAGTTTGTGGGTCGTTTGTTTTATCTGAGGAGGGGAAAGCGACTCCACGCTGAGTGGCGGGACAGGCTCCCTTTTGGACCAAGAGGAAATTCTAGGCCGGCGTCCTTCTCACTCTTGCCGCAGCATCCGTAAATTTCATGCCTACCGGGGCTTTCCCGCGCCAGCCTTTCGCTCCCTCCGAGGACCGGGAGAGCCTCCCTGGCCCCCTCAAACTTCACAAGGTAACTAAGGGCGACCCCAGTGCCGCAGAAAGCCTTCTCCCTCCACCCCAGGCCCCATATTGTTTTTTTTTCTTTCTTTCTTTACCGCTCCCGCTCTTTTTACCACAGCAAAACCCCCGCTTGTGCTTTGCTTGGGATCCCCGTTCGAAACTACTTCCTCTCAGTTGGTGAGGGGAGAAGGTGACATTCCTCCTCCACCCACCCACCCCGGTCAGTTCATCTGCTCGCTTTGCTTGCGGCAGACCCATCCTGTGTTGTAGGCCGGCTTTGCAACTGCCGTTTGGCTCCAGCCTCGCCGTCGCCTCAGGCCCGGCTTACCGAAGGGAAAGAGAGGGGAAGGAAGGCGGGGTGTTAGTCGGCTTCCCGATCGCGCGCGGGGAGCCTTCCCGGCCTCGGTGCCGCAGTCTCGACAGAGACCGTGCTGCCTCGCAAAAAAAAAAAAAAAAACATGGTGCCTCCTCTTCCTCCTCCTCCTCGGCCCCGCGTCCTCCCTGCCGGCCGCTTCGGCTCTGCCCCGGGCGCGTTCATTCGTCTCCTCCCCGCAGGCTGAGCCCACCCCGGGCCCCGGATCTTCTCCGGCGAGGCGACGGCGCCGTTGCTCCGGCTTACTGGACCTCGGTGAGTGCCCTCCGACCCGCCGCCGCTTATGCAACACATCATCGAAAATCATCCGGACATGGCAACGGCGCTGCTGGCTGGGGAGAAGCTGAAGGAATTGATCCTGCCCGGGCAGCAAGACGAGAAGGCGGGCTCGCTGGCCGCGCTCCTCCTGCAGCTGAAGCTCGAGCTGCCCTTTGACCGCGTGGTCACCATCGGCACCGTCCTCATCCCGATTCTCCTGGTCACTCTGGTCTTCACCAAGAACTTCGCCGGTAAGGGCAGGCTGGGGAACGGAGCTGGCTCTGCTGCTTTCAAGGAGAGGTAGCGGGGGGGGGGGGGGGTTGGGGGGGGGGGGGGAAGAATCCAACAGGTTGATCGGCTCTGAGGACCGGGAGCAGCTTCACCTGTTGAAATTCTGCCTGCCAGATAGTTATTTAAAGTGGTGGATCCTAAGCAGAAGGAGACCCCTAAAGAGCACCTAACCGTATCCCAATTCTGGAGTTGTGAGGTGGCACTGCAGCAAGAGCACTGCACATAAAACAAGGTCCAATTGGCTTCCCAGGAACAAGGGCAGAGGTGGCATTCAGCAGGTTCTGACCAGTTCTGGAGAACGGGTAGCGGAAATTTTGAGTAGTTCTGAGAACCGGGCGGTTACCTTCCCCTGGAGTGGGATGAGAATGGAGATTTTTACAGTCTCCGCCCCGTCACACCCGCCAAGCCACGCCCACCAAGGACGCCCACAGAACCAGTATTATTATTATTTTTTTGAATCCCACCACTGAACAAGGGGTAGAACAGCAGTCTGCAACATTTCTGGTTCTATGGACCAGCAGTGGCGGGGGGGGAAAAGGGATGGTTTCGCACGTGCGGTCTAGATCCAGCGCATGAGCAAATGAAACTTGACGCACTCGCCCACTACTTCCAAAGCCTGGTTCCCAACAGGCCATGAACCGATACCAGTCCACTGCCCAGGGTTGGGGACCCCCCCGCTGTATAACAAACAATACAGGTAGTCCTCAACTTACGATCACAATTGAGCTCAAACCTTCTGTTGCTAAGCGAGACAGTTTTAAGTGAGTTTCCCCTCATTTTACAACCTTTTTTGCCGCAGTTGTTCAGTGAGTCACTGCGGTTGTTAAGTTAGTAACATGGTTGTTAAAGGAATCTGGCTTCCCCATTGATTTTGCATGTCAGAAGGTCACAAAAAGATGATCACGTAACCCTGGGACACAAAACCATCGTAAAGATGAGACAATTTCCAAGCATCTGAATTTTGATCAGGTGACCATGAGGATGCTTGCAGTGGTCATAAGTATGTGATAAATGACCGTAAGTCACTTTTTTTGGGGTGCCGTTGTAACTTTGAACGGTCCTTAAATGAATGCTTGCAAGTTGAGTGCCAATTGTATGTCCAAGGAGTTGAAGAGAATGGGAGGGAAGAAGGGTCAAGTCCAAAGGATTGCCTTCAGACAGGCAAATCCTAGCCCTATAGAAGAAAAGCCATTGTGTGTTGATGGGGCCAGTTCCTTCCTTAATGCTCTTTCCCCCATGTATGTCAGAAAGATGGAAGAAAAGGTGGCAGAAGACAGAAGGGATCACAGGTGGATGATGTTATATTGTCTGGATGCCCTGTAAATCAGTGAGTGAGGAAAGATGGGTACACCCAACACAGAGGTCAGCAACCTGTGGCTCCAGAGCTGCATACGGCTCTTTCATCCCTCTGCTGTGGCTCCCTGTCGCCAGTCGGTGCCACAATTTTGAGAAGAGCTTCTGGTTGGCAGGGGTGGGGGGAAATGCAGCATGCCAGGAAGAGACTTACGGCAAGGGGCAGGTTTTCCAGTCGGCTCCACAATTGATAGGTCTTTCAGTTAGGACAGGTAGAGGAAAAAGGACACCATGCTAGGAGGAGACTCTATGGTAGGGGAACTGGACTTCTGGTCAGCTCCAGAATTAAACGGGTGGGGGAAGGGGGTTTCCGATTAAGATCTTTGTGGCTCCTGGTATTTTCTTTTCTGTAGGAAATTGGTCCAAATAGTTCTTTTGAGTGTTTAAGGTTGCTGAGCCCTGCTATAGACCTACCCCAAGTTGTAAATGAGAAGGTCCTCCCTTGGTTGAATTTCATCAGTCAATCTTGTTTTATCAAGATGACCAGCTAGTTTGGAATATTAAATGCCTTGGACATGCAAAAGCCACATGTGAACATTATATTTGGATTGTCAGTAAGGATAATGACTAGGGTAAAGTTGCAACTGAAAAGGCAAGACAAGAAAATTGGGTGGCCACAGCAACTCAAAAGTCAACATGGTGACCATCCAAAAAAGTCAAGATAATGCTTGTAAAAAAAGGGATGGAATTTGATTAGATAGTTGTGGCTACCATCTTAACTCTTTTGATGCCCAATGCTGGATATGGAGGATAGAAAGGCAAAGCAGAGGATGCGTTTAGGAAAACGCTTGTTTCTCCTGAGTTATGATCCTCCACCTCTCCTTGGTAGGGTGACCACATGGAACTGCCTACTGTCAATTCCTATCCTATTCTTATTGCTGTTTCCCAAGTTACTTCTAGTTACTGACTTTCCTCCAAGATAATAGGGGACAAAACATATTTTATTCACCTCAAGGCTGCCTTTAGGCAGCGTTGGACTAAGAGGAAGAAAGAGATTTAATGACAACCTTCACAGTTAAGAATGGCTTATGTCTGTTTCATTCATGACTGGAGCTGAGTGTGAGAATGGCTGGGAAACTGCTGTCATGTGCTTGTGTGTGTCACACATAATATATGGTGATGAAATATTGGAAGGGAGGACAAAGAATTCTGCTCCCTAGAGCAACCATATTAATGTGTCCCCTATATTTAAATTATATTTCTAAAATACTTTTGTCAAAGGATCACATTAGCTAGGGTTTTTCATAGGAACAGGGGGCCAAAATCAATTAAAAAATGGCTGCCCGCACAAACACCCTTTTTTAAAAGACTACATTAAAGGTTCAACATAAAAAATAAATAAGCAAGATTAAAACCTTGGAATTTGATGACCTCAAGTTCAACCCCTTTTGTACAAGCTACAGAATCCTGCAGAACAATTCCACCTTGGCAGCTTCTGGAGAAGGCACCCAAGGTTATGTTATTTATTTATTAGATTTTTATCTCACCTTTATTACTATATAAGCAACTCAAGGAGCAAATATCCCTAGTACTCCTTCCTTTTTCTGTTTTCCCTATGGCAGCAATCCTATGAAATCAGTTGGGCTGAAAGAGATGATCGACCCAAAGTCACCCAGCTAGCTTTCATTCTAAGGCCAGATGAGATCTCTGAAGGAAGCAAATGCATGATAGCCCATGAGCTAAAATAAATGATGCATTATGTGCTGATGGAACAGTCATTGATTCTGTTGTTTATTTCATTTCTTGCTGTATTTCCAACTCATTGGTGTCTTGGATTTGGCCTGTTAGAATGCTAGTCTAATGATCTTCGTTTATCTGTTTTTATATACATAGAATACTCCTAAGGGTGAGAAAGGAATTTTATTAAATATGTATAGCCGTTTTGGCAAGGTAGACAGATAATAAAATGGCTTCTCTGTTGCCTATTTGGAGTGATGAAAACTCTCCATAGGTTGCCACAAATAATTTCCTTAAGATCTGATTTAGCACGATGATTTATAATATATAGTATTTATAATTGGCCTGCTGTTGACATTTGTAAGATTTGCTAGGAAGTGTCTTCTTGCATGGCCAAATATATTTTCCCCAACCTGGCTCCTCTCCAGATGTGTGAGGACTGCAGTGCTCAGCATTCCCCAGCAAGAAAGGTCTTTGACTGGGAGTTCTGACCATTCTCATACTGGGAATTCTGGAAGATGTCTGGTTTGGAAAGACTGCTTAAAGGCATTCAAGAGTGTGTTCAGTTTTGACTTGGCAAGAGGTAAATAGATAATTGTCCAGGTATCATGATTCTTTTCATTTGTAATACAGTAGTAGATCTATAGCAGTAGAAGATACTGCATTTACATCTTGAGCAGAAGTTATAGCCATATATTATATTTATATATTAATCTGTTGCTCCAGGCATCTGGCATGATTTCTTTTCCAAGAGGGATAGACATGTTTACTTGTAGTATCCAAAAGAAAAAAGGTGATTGAAGCTGGTACATTTGCAGGTAGGACATTGCAGTGTATGATTTTATATACTATATTTAGATCAGACATGAGGTGGCGTAGTTCTAGGTCTAGAGTTTCAAGTCTGGTGGCATAAGGTATTCTGCAATGAGTAGAATATTTCTTGTGAAATATTTCTAGACTTTTTCAATTGTGTTAATATCAGATACATGATATGGGTTCCAGACTGATGAGCTGTATTCAAGTATAGGTCCAGAAAATGTTTTGTATGTTTAGCCAAAACTAAACTAAATGTTTAGTTAGTAGTGTCATATTAACAGAGAAGAAGCTATGTAGGATTAGGTTAACAACCTTTTTGGTTAAGAAGTTACAGTGGGCTCTAGCACTTAGATCATTAGAGATGAGTACGCCAAGATCCTCGACAAGATCTTGATTATTTAGCTTGCATTTTATTTTCTGATTTTTTTTTGCCAATATGTAAGAGAGCATTTATTTGTTGAGATTTGAAGATGCCATTTGATTGACCATTCTGATACATAGTCAAAGTTTTTTTGAAGAGTAGCAGTATTGTCTGTGGTATTGAACAGCTTTACATCATCAGCGAAGAAAACGCAATTGCTCTTGATATGATCACAGATGTCATTTATGTAGAGTATGAAGAGAGTTGGTCCTAGATCACTGCCTTAGGGGACACCACTGTTGACAGGTACAGAATTTGATCGGACGTTCCCAATTTTGACCATTTGTTTGTTTGACAGGAATGTTTCTATCTAGTTATGTAGGTGTCCAGAGATACCATAAGATTTTAGTTTTAGGAGTAGTTTGTCATGTACCACTGAATCAAAGGCTTTACAGAAGTCTATGTAGATTGCATCTATTGCTTTGCCCTGTTCGAGTTGTGTAGTCCATATGTTTTTGCAGTGTAAGAGTTGCAGATTACAGGACAGTTTTTTTCCTAAAACCAAATTGTTTATTAGAGAGTAGGTTGTTTGTGTCTAAGTGGAGGATAATGGATTGGTTAAGAATTGATTCCATGACTTTACAGCTGATGCAGCAAAAAGAGATTGGTCTGCAATTTTCAACTAGGCTACAGTCTCCCTTTTTGAAGATGGGGATGACCGTGTCTCGTGACCATAGATTTGGCAAGGAGTTGGTCCTGAAAGATTTTTCAAAGATTATGCTTAGAGGTTCGGCTGTGGCAGTGGATGGCTTTTTTAAGAAGTAGGCACATATTCCGTCCGGTCCAATAGATAGAGATGGTTTTAGATTGCGTAGTGATTTTTCAACATTGTCTTCTGTAAAATCGATATGTATTAGATCATTATAGTTGATTGTAGGAAATACTGAGCTTGATCCATTGTTGTTTACAAATACTGAGCCAAAGAATGTGTTAAAGAGGTTTGCTTTGATGGTGTCATTGTTGCAGTCTTTGTCATTAGGTCCTTTCAGGGGTGGGATGGACCTTGAGTCTTTTTGTTGTTTACAAAATTGTACAAAGCACAGGTGGAATTTGTACGTAGAAGGTTTTCCTCTTATTTAATGTGATAATTAGTGCATTTAGTTTTTATCTGGTGGCATAGATTTTTGTATCGGCTTTTGAAGTTGGCAACGTGAGCAGATTTGTTTTTTCACCAAAGTGATTTCTTTTTGGATTGAAGCTTCCTTATTGTTATAGGTAATCTGTTTTTCCTGGTTTGGGGAGTTGTTATTGGTACATATAGTTTGATGACTCTTTTGATTTCTAATAAGAATATGTTGTAATGGTCTTCAACAGTATTACATCCAGGGAGTAGAAATTCCCAATCAAGGGAAGAGAGATTGTTGATTATAAGATCATAGTTGCCTTTTTTGAAGTTATAATTGGGGATCACATCGTTGTGATGATTTTTGTGTGGGCATATGTTGAGACAAAAGTCAATCATGTTGTGGTCACTGTTGGAAAAGGTTTCTTTAATTTGTATTGCATAAATTGAATTCAAACTATTGCAGAAGATGAGATTGAGGCAGTTGTTAAGCCTCATATTATTGGTTACTAGTTGTTCCAGTCACAGATTTGTTACAGCATTGTAAAAGGTTGCATGTATGGGTTCAGTAATACATTCCTTTAGGGTCCAGTTTATATGAGATAGATTGAAGTCATCAAGAAAGATAAAACATGTGGGCAAGATGCTGCCCATGTTAGTTGTGTATTTAGCTTGTTTATATGTTCAATGTCATAATCAGGGGCTCTGTAACATAGTAAGAACCGAAATGTAATACTTAAAGTCAGTTCACGGATAATGGTTTCAGGAAGAGCAAGCTCCCGGGTAACTTGGATGATTTTAGATGTAAGGACTTTTTATAGAAGATAGCAACACCACCTCCTCTACGGATTTCATCAGATTGGTAAACATGATAGTCTCTTACTGAGGTAATGGAGTCAGGGAGAGATGTGTTGAGCCATGGTTCAGCAGACAAATATGATGTCGAATTTAGCCATATTTAGTAAGAGGAGAAATTCAGGTATTTTATTTACAAGGCTTCTTGAATTGACTAGCTTGCGTTTAAGGCCAATTGTAGTTTGAATTGAGGTAGGTGGGGGCGTGTGTGCCTAGTCTTGGGTGATGGTGGATTGGTTGAAGTAGGGTTGGATGCTGAGTTGTGGGTTGTATGACTTGCGTTTGATACAGTCTGCAAGGTAATGTATAGGTCCTTTTCTCCATTGTCTAGACGATTTTTGAGTTCTGTGCATAGTATACGGGAGCGGGCACGTTGCTGTAAGGATAGGTCAGGACTGTCTTAAAAATTATTACTCCCTAAATCAACAAAAAAGGTTTATTTTTTCTGGTGTAGAAAAGGCATACAGAGACCACAACTGCCTATTGTTATGAGATGTTACAGTTCTCAGTTGAAATCTCATGAGATTTGGCAAATTTGCCAGACTTTTACCATTTTTCCTTTAGAGAAAAAAACAGTTGAGCTTTGGCATGAGACTTAAAATCTCACATTTTATCTACTTACTTCCATTTCTATCCAATTTTGTCTAGACTTGTAGGGCTCATTATGGTAAATTATTCATCATGTTTTAAAGCAAGGTTTCATTTCCTAGCAGCTGCATCATCCAAGTGAAAGGACAGATTATTATTATTTCTGCCATTGGTAAGTAATTTTGGAATTATAGCATTCAAACAGAGGGATAGATATTAAAATGAAACTACTTACATAATGTTAAATTGTAATCTTGTGTTGGATATCTGGAAAAGATTGCATAAGCATGCGACTTTTTAAATATAGATCATTTTCCCCAAATATGTTCTAATTTTGTCTTTTTTTTTTTACAAGGTGGACAAATTCAAGAAACTGTACTTAGATCAGTCTGGATATTTTGCCTTCTATTTTTCTATTGCATGTACAGATAGCCCTCGAATTACAACCGCTCAACGGCACTGAAAAAAGTGATGTATGACCATTTTTCACAGTTATGACCTCTGCAGCATCCCCATAATCATGTGATGAAAATTCAGACCCTTGACAACTGGTTCATATTTATGATTGTTGCTGGATCCCAAAGTGATGTGATCTCCTTTTGCAACCTTCTGATAAGCAAAGTCAAAGGGGAAGCCAGATTCATTTAACAGGTTATTAATTTAACAATTGCAATGATTCTCTTACCAACTGTGGCAATAAAAGTTATAAAATGGAACAAAAGCTCATTTAACAAGTGCCTCGTTCATCAACAGACATTTTAGGCTCCATTGTGGTCGTAAGTAAAGAACTAGCTGTATTTGAAATGGCCTAATTACGGCAAAGAAAGCTCATGAATGCTATGTTTTTGTATCTCTTAGCAGTTTCCATTCTCATGAAGAAAATAGTGAAGACAACCAGTAAGTGATACGTCTGATCAGTCAACTTTATTGGTCTTCTTTTATAGGTAGTCCTTGGTTAACAATTACCTCGTTCAGTGAGAAACAGATTTATTTTTGCAGCTTCAGTGTTTATCAGTCATGTGTACTATACTGATTTTGATATTGGTTTCCAGACACTGCTTTTCAACTTTAATTTAAGTGAGCTCTAGTAACCTGAGCCCATTTCTAAAATACCTTCAAATATCATGCAGTGGTTTTTTCTCAGTCTTGGTTGAGATGATTTGCTGTTTGAACAAGAGGAAGGTTACGGTTAATGGTGCAGCATCAATTTAGTCTGAAAAGATGAAAGAAGAGAAAGGATAGCAACATGATCAGAGTCAGCTGATGCCAAACCAAATGAAAGCTCTTAGCTTTGATATGCTAAAATTGGATTGTGGATCTATGCAACTGCTGGCTTGTTTGTTTGTTTGTTTCAAAAAGGGGATAGAAAACCACAGCCAATCTACGTGTCCCACAAAGAAAAAATCAGGATGATTGTAACTTGAACATACTTAATCTGCCAATATTTATAGTTCTTAAATCCTGTGTTTATTTTTCTTAGCAAATAAATCTGAAAAGGTCCAAATGTTCTCATTCAAAATTTAAAGCATTGATTAAAAATACTCAAGTGCATATTGTTTCCAGTTTGGTACTCCCAATTTTGAGGTTTGAAAAATCTGTTTTGAATTTGAAAAACTTCTGAACTTGAAAAACTTCCTAAGTGATCAAAAGAGCACATTTCATTCTAAAAACAATTGTCTTGCATTCAAAACAGGACATTTTGAATTCAAACCATGGGAGCTTGCATTCAAAACATTTTCTACTCCATAATTTAAATTTTCTATAATCATGCCTCTTTGGGCAATTACAGCATCAGCAGAAGTATGACAAAACCACTTCAATTTAGTGCATCTATATTCCCACATTCTTAACACAAATAGAAATGCAAAGAATTACACAAATGTTTTTGCATACATGAAAAATAGGTCTTTCAGCTTCTTTTACTTGAAATTCAAGTTTTTTGGAAGAACATATGTGTAGGAAATTATCCTGATTAAATCTAAAATTCTGCTACCATATCTAGTTTTTGAACATACCTAAATACTGGTAGTCCTTAACTTACAACCACAATTGGGAACAGAACTTCCATCACTAAACTATTCAATCATGAAGCGAGTCATGCTCAACTTTATGACTTTTTTACCATTAATAAGTAAATCTGGCTTTTCCCATTGACTTTGCCTAATGGAAGCCCTCTGGAAAGATCACAAATAGCAAGCCTGTGCTATTGCAGCCATTATAAGTACATATTAGTTGCCAAACACTTGAATTTTGATCATGTGAATATGAGAATGCATGAAGATAAGATTATATGCTGATTGCTGAAAGACAAATATTTAAGAAGCATAATGTGGACAGATGATCTTCATGGTTGGAATAAAATAATAGGATATCACTTTTCTAAAGGAACAAAACCAATACATAGGAAGAATTGTCTATGTTTAAAAAGCTAGATGTTTACAAAAGTTCAATATTAACTTGGTGCTCCTGGGTTAAAATAAAAAAAAATGAATAAAAGCAGTATTGTTTGTGGGGTCTACGATAGACTGTCCAGCAAAACAAAAGGTGATAATTTCCAAAAAATAAATTTAAAATAGCCATTAAATATTATAAATCTTGATTTGGAGGGAAGGTTGAAGGTAGTCAAATATATACCTGGAACTTCAAAAAAGTAAGTTTCAGTAACTCACGATTATTTCTCACACCAATAATAAATACAATTGAATGAAGTTAATGAAAAGAGTGAAATACAAAATCAGTGAAAGTTCCTAAAAAATGAGATTGAAGATTATCTTGATGGACTGATAGGCACCTA
Organism: Laticauda colubrina; assembly: GCA_015471245.1. Lineage (NCBI taxonomy): Eukaryota > Metazoa > Chordata > Lepidosauria > Squamata > Elapidae > Laticauda > Laticauda colubrina. The sequence continues at coordinate 4,349,246 of BLBF01000037.1, forward strand.
AGAAAAATGTATATATTAGGGAAGAAAAATCAAATGTGCAATATACCTGACATGGTGATAGTATATGAGAATAATGCTTTTTAATTTTAATTGATTACAAATTATATCTAAATTCAACAATATGCCATAACTACAAAAAACTAAATTAAGTCCTTCTGGGAAAATTTGAGGGAATATATTCATTATGCAGGAAGAAGAAAACAAAGAAGCCACTAGGGCTCTTATAAGTAATGAGGTTAGAAATAATTCTAAAAGCCATGTTCCCCATACATTCCCATCTTGATCTTCTTTCCATCCTGATTAATTTGGAAAGAGATAATGCAGAGGGGGTCAGGATTCTGCCCTGTCTCTTAATCAGAGAATAACTCTCTGAAAATTGAACCATGTGAGTTCAAACACTAATCTCAATGTATAAAAGCAGTTAAACTGTAGAATCTGTTCAGCAATAGAAGAGGTGATGAAACTTGTTCTTGGACATGCTCAAGCAGATGCTGGACAGTTATTTCTCAGTAATGCTTTAATTTGAGTTTCTGTATTGAACATAGAGGATCACACAGAAGGGCCTAAATTCTAAGATACTGGAGACTATGGTATTTCCATGACATAAAAAGTTTTTATAAATATACAAGTTTCATAGCATTAACTCTAGTCGACTCCTATTCCCAAGGAAGATCTGAGTGAGACTTTGGCCTGAAGGACCATATTCTTTCCCCTTTTTTTGGTGTCAAAAGAAAGTGTGGCCAATGATGTTATGAAGCCACAAGAGTGGGTAGGATCAATGTTTTGAAACCCAGGGGTTTTTTGTTGTTCTCATATGAAAAAAAAAATTTAATTTGTGAGATATATTGTTTCTTAACCCCCCCCCCCTAAAGAATGAAATAAAAAAATTAGCCCAATTTGGTGAGATTTGGAATTAGGTTTGGGATTTTACAGGTACTTTGGGTGTCTTAAGGTTTTGCTAGTATTGTACGAGGGCTATCCACAAAATAGATTACGTTTTCGTCTGTAGCAAGAAGAAGTGGAGCTAGCATGGCCATCTTTGGTCTGTGCATCTGCCGCTTAGTCTGCATCTAGTCGTGCTAGTGGGAGGTTCGTATCATTGCCTGTTATTTCACAGCAAATGTTTGAAATGTGTGCTGCAGTTGAAAATCCCGCGAGTTGTGAGGTGCAATCAGTGATAAGGTTTTTGTTGGCAAAAAAACATAAACCGATTGAAATTTTTCGGCAACTGTGTGAAGTGTACGGGGACAACATCATCACTGAAGGTGGAGTGCGCCAATGGTGCATTAAGTTTAAAAATGGACGAAATAACGTTCATGATGAACAGCGGAGTGGACGTCCGAGCATTGTGACTGATGAACCGTTCACGAAAGTCGATGACAATATTCATGAAAACCACCGTTTCACAATAACGGGACTTTCGCTTAGTTTTCCAAAAATTTCATGCAGTTTGTTGCATGAAATTGTTACACAAAAACTAGGTTACCATAAATTTTGTGCAAGATGGGTACCAAAAATCCTGACAGAAAACCACAAGAGTCAGCGTATGGCCGCATCATTGACATTTCTGTACTTTTACAACAAAGATGGAGATTCCTTTCTTGATCGAATTGTAACTGGAGATGAGACTTGGGTCAAACATGTGAACAGCAAGACCAAATTGCAGTCTATGGAGTGGGGGCACACAAATTCCCCAAAAAACCAAAAAAATGTTTGCAAACGTTCTCTGCAAGGAAGATTATGGCAACTGTTTTTGGGGATAAGCAAGGTGTGCTTCTTATCGATTTTCTGGAACATGGTGCAACAATAAACTCTGTGAGGTATTGTGAAACATTGCAAAAACTAAGAATTCAAGCAATTCAGAACAAGCGTAGAGGAAAGTTAAGCTCAAAAATTTTGTTTTTGTATGACGACCACACACAGCAAATCGCACTTGAGAAGTCCTGAATGCTTTCAAGTGGGAGATTTTTCCTCATCTGCCCTACAGCTCCGATCTTACACCAAGCGACTACCACTTGTGTCCGAGGATGAAGATCTGGCTTGGAACACAGCGCTTTGACGACGACGTGGAACTGTGGGCGGCTGTGACTGACTGGCTCAAATCTCAGGTGGCTGAATTTTATGACAATGGAATTACAAAGCTTGCTCACCACTATGATAAGTGCCTCAATTTGTTTGGTGAATATGTTGAAAAGTAGTATTTTAGTGTCACTTTCAGGTGTATATAATAAAAAAAAATTCCTACACTTTGTTTTTTTTCTACGCAAAACGTAATCTATTTTCTGGATAGCCCTTGTAGAATTTATTTGTCTTTTCAAAAGCCTTCAAATCTCCCAAACTAAAAAAACCAAAGGCCTGAAATATTTGACCTCAAACAATCTGGGGGTCTCTATGGGCTGGTATTGGGTATGGAGTGGGGGATGATTTATGATGGCAGTCGGTTTAACTGGTTGTGTCTTAATTCTGTTGGATTTTTGCAGGGCCTACTTTCTGTCCCTTTTGGTGTAAGAACAATCTATCTTTGTGCTGTATAGATTTCACTCTTTCCCTCCCCTTGGCTCCAGCCAAAGAAGAATGACTAATCCTTAATATCCCAGATATTATGATCAACACATTTCCAGAGTGTTGTTCCATCTGCTGCTCTTTTAGGTTATTGAATTCCAAATAAAAATTACCTGTTTTTCTGGTGTTTGGAGGCATTGCCTCAGAGTAGCCACAATATGAGCTAATAGAAATCTTAGACTCCAGAATTCTAGTTCGACAGGATTCTCTAATGTCTTTTTTGTTTAACTTTGTTATGGACTACCCCCTTTAGAGAAGGATTTATCTTCTACTTTTCCACTAACATTTGGAAAGAAAAATACATGAGATAGGGTCTTTGTCTTTTACGTAGTTTATTGGCTACAATATGCATGGGAATAGTTTGCTATTTCATTTTTCAGAGGAATAAATCTACATACACATACATACACAAACACACACACACACACACACTCTACACACACACACACACACACACATCTATATCTTTATCTCTCTTTCATTATATCCAGATTCAGCCCATGCGGTGCTTAGATCTGGTCCATGAGGCTGCCATGGAAGCAGTGAAAGACTGGCCCGTGGTGCCTCTGCCAGCCAAAACGGAGCTCCTGCAACCCTCTGCCAGCAATAATAAAGCTCGGGGGGGGGGGCACTTGCAGCCCTCTCAAGCTCCATTTTTGCTGCATAGCGCTTGCGCCACCACAGATGCTCCCAACACAAATGACATCGAGCTGGCTACGCCCAACCTGCCCCCCACAAGGTCAAACACAACCTTGATGTGGCCCTCAATGAAACTGAGTTTGACACCCCTGGACTAGAGGATGCCGTTATAAGAATAGAGGCAGACTGGCTGTCTGGAAACTGGATTGGGTCTGAGTCTGATTTGCATAAAGACATATTTGAACTATGGAGTACAGTCAGTTCTGATCCATAGACAGTACTGGAGATGGACCAGATATTGACAGATTTGGCACATTATTTACCAATGAATGGGCTGCCTGTTTACATACATAGGCATTTGTCATTTCATACAGTGGGTAAAACTAACTAGAAAGTGATTGCCAAATCCAGAAGCCTAATTGTTTTCGAAGCATGCCAAAACCACAAACTTGCCCAACCCAATAAGTTCTAATTTATACTTCTCTTTTATTTGGAGAGTAACTAACTAGGATTTCAAAGGTAGATGTCATACTAGACTATAATGTTTTAATTACTAGTACCTGATCATGCAGATGGAGAAGCAGTGCAGGTAGGCTGCATGTGCAAGCACATTGCTTCTTCACGATTAACAAGCAACTCTAGTTTTTAATAATGTGTGAAGTTGGCCAATTTCAGGCTTTTAGGGAAAGTCTGGAATAAGAGAAAAATCAATACTACAGACCATGAGATCAGAGTGGTTAATTGTAATCCATGTTTAAATCAGTAGACAAAGGATGATTCCGAACATTTGAGCTGGGGACAGGATAAACAAGCAATACAGGTGTGTCAGTGGCATTTGATAACTTACTTTGCCACTATAAAGAACAAGGAAGAGGATTGTTGAGTGAATAGAACCCATCTCACTTGGTAAAAAGTAGAGTTTCTTAATAGCTTGCTAAAGGCTAGTTCCATTTTGACCATAGATAAAAGTATTTTTTCTTCTTTTCTACAGGTGGCATGGAAAAACAAGCTTGGCTTCTTAGAAGTTTAGGAAAAAGTTGAAGGTAGATTCTACAAAAATCCTAGAGTAACAAGAAAAGACCGTAGTTGAATGAGATTATGAAAAGTCATAGTTCCTCTCTATTTAATTGACTCTTTAGTGCATTGAGTGGTGCATCCAATTCTGAGCATGGTGCTTTGGAAAGAACATGAAGCATGTCCAAAGAAAAGCATCCACTATTGTTTTTGGTCCTTGCAGAAAAACCTAAAAGAAACAGTTGGAGGCACTGGGTATGATTAACTTGCAGGAGAAAAAACTGTAGAGATACAATTATCTTAAATAACTGTAGATAGAAAACAGGACATAACTGTTCAGGATTATTCTAGAAAACAGAGCAAGAAACAATGTATTTAAAGTACAGAGAATCTGATGTCAAGTTGTGTGAGGCTGGCCAACTTAGGAAACAAGAATGTCCTAGATTTCTTTAAAAAAATGTATTGCCTTTAGAGTGCTCCAACAGAATCTCCAACTGAATGCAATTTTCTACTTAACTTTGATCTGGCATAATTTAGATAGAGTTGGTTTGAGTCTTTCTCATGTTTCCTCCTTGTCCTGGGTTAAGGGTCTCTGTAACAGTCTTCTTCCTGGGTTTTCCTAAGGTCTGTTAGATAGTCTATCATAGCTGACTTTCAGTTGAACCTACAGGGGGAAAAATCCTATTAATAATAGCTCTTCTAAAACAAATGGACTTCTTTGAGAGGTAATAGGCTCTTCTTTCCTAAAGATATTTAAACAGAAGCTATATGTCCATCGGTTAAGAATACTGCAATGGATTCCTACATTAGGGGGGGAGTTGGACTACATAATGTCCAGCATCCCTTCTAGTATTTAGAACTTTCTGGTTCTAACTTGGAAGATATCAAGCAACTCAACTCAAGTCCAAAGGACTAATCACATCATTGTTTCCACCTCCCCCCAAAAAATCTAACCACTGTTAATTATGTTTGTGCCATCAGGGGATGATCATTAAAGTCCTTCACTTTATCTACTTATTTAATAACAACCATGCAAGAAGATCTGCTCTATGATATATAAAGTCATGAGTTCACATTTTATTCAGAGATACGTTTTGTAGCGGACCAATGCAAACATTATTTAAACTGGTATTAACCAACGTTTAATTTATTTTTCAGAAGGAAGAGGATCTGGGAATTTAAAAAAACATATTTTCAGTAACAAAGGAATAGCTACTTTTCATTAAATAAAAAATAATAATTCATGTGCCAGGTTGTACTCTTATTTTTGTGAACTGCATTTGGCTAAGATTGCTGGGAGAGCTGTGATTGCAGTAACCATGTGGTATATTACCATCATCATCTAACAGGAGCATTTCTGCATGACCACTAGAGGTAGATGACAAACAACAGTGTTATTGTTTGGAGCAATGGGGGCATACATGAAGTCTCTTATTTGCATGCAAAACCTTTATGTTCATGCTCATGTCTTCTACTACAAAGGTCAAATCATGCCCACGTTCAGTATTGCTAGAGTATATGTTTAAACCAAGTAAATACATGTTTACTCTGATTTTTGCCATATAAATACTATTTGTTAAAAACAAAATCAATTTCATCTCTCAGTGAGACTTCATGGCTATGCTAATGTAGTTGTCATTTCATTCCAAGATTTTGTTCAATCGGGGAATTTCCTTGATTCTCATCCAAGTACTAATCAGGAGAAACCCAGGTTAGCTTAAAAAAAAAAAAAAGAATTGGCCAAGGCAGCCTCAGTGCTGCCAGCTGCTGCAACATAAGCCATAAAACCTGTAAAATCTTGACTGTATTGGAGTAAATCCTGCTTCAGGCAACTTGAGATCAATCCAGTTAATGTTAAAAAAAACTATGGCCAACTTAATTGCTTGTAAATATATCATGATTAATTCTTGCTTTTCCCGGTGTGCCTGTAAGCTTCATCCTAAAGGTGTAATCATATTAAATGTAACATTTATTTACAATCAAAAACCAGCTATCATTTCCACATTAAATATATTAAGGAAGATAATCAGAAGTAAGGAAGAAAAGCCAACATTCATATGTAAATTAATGTAATGTAACTTAAAAGCTACAGAGAGAGAGTGAAAAGGAAAATAAAACTAACAATAACTCACAATCAACAGTACCTATGTAATGAAACTTGCTGATCCTTCTAAAAATTCTAAAACAACTAGATTGAGATTAGTATAGAGGCATCTCTTTGGGAGGAGGGTATCAAACAAAAACAACCAACCAACCATGGTGACTGTGACTGCGTGATCAAATTTCCATCCCTTTATGACCCAATCATTATCTCGATTTCTTTGACTCTTCCTGCAGACCCCCCTGGGTGCACAAATGCAGAGAAATATAAACAGAACAGAGCATGGTTTTACCAAAAGAGGGGGGGGGGGAGAAAATATAGTTGCTCAATTTATTAAAAATAAGGAATGGGTCTATTCTGAATAATAGAAATCATCAGTAAAATACCTTGGCATTGATTAATCTATTATATTTTCTTTATTTACCTGTTCATGGTTTTATTTGCATCAAATGTAATTTAAGTTAGTAAGGTTGTGTATACAGTTCGTTCATGCATGAATAAAAATCCAGACTCTTCACAATTTTCTGCCCGCCTTTATAGGTTGTGTTCTATTAATATCAGGGAATTATTAAGAACAGTGTAGTATTATATTATCTGTGTGCAAAGAGTGAGGAGTTTACAATCTCAGAAAACAGCAGGAAAGGAACGGAAGTCCCAGTAGGGGCAATGAATAATTAAATCAGCTGTTTCAGTTGCCTGTGCTTTGATTTACAGATAAATTTAGGACTCAATCCAGGGAACTAGAGGATGGTGCCAAAACTTAGTGGAAATAGTAAAGGTTGAAAATGGATTTGAATCAGTGTGATTGTTGTACATGGAACCTGTATAAGTTTTGAATTTCTAACTTCGTGCTCTATGGATACTTAGCAGCAAAATGCCATTGCTACATTCACAAAGTAGGGACAGGTTGACACCTGTAGACTATGGTCTCATTTTATAGACAAAATTACACCAACAAAATGTGACATATTACTGTCACATTTTGCCCAGGTAAATTTTATTGGAGCAGAAAAGAATAGCCTGGAGGTTGGTTTTTAGGCACTACCAAAAAAAAACCACTACCACCATTCATTATCAGTTGTGATTGAAATTTGCTGTTTAAATTAAAATGTCCTTTAGAACCCAGGTAAGTTGGCTGCTCCATACCAGTAACAATGAATGGTTGAAAGCTGAAGGTTTTTATTCATTGTTTTTTTAAAAATTAGCCTGCTTTTCACTGTTTAACAGAAAATCTAAATAAGAGATTTGCTTTTAACAGTTGGAATTTACTCATGTGGCACTTATCAGATGTGCCAGATGTTTTTATTGTTGTTTCAGTCTCTCAAATTTTGCTTTTCTTGTTTAATTTTTAATTCTATCAAAAATATGAGCTGCAGTGGCACAGTAGTTAGAGCGCAGTACTGCAGACTACTGCTGACTGCCGGCTGACTGCAATTTGGCAGTTCAAATCTCATCAGGCTCAAGTTTGACTCAGCCTTCCATCCTTCCAAGGTGGGTAAAATGAGGACCCAGATTGTTGGGGGCAAGAGGCTGACTCGGTAAACCACTTAGAGTGGGCTATAAAGCACTGCAAGTCTAAATGCTATTGCTATTAGCAAATACTGTCTAAAAATATGAAAAGTTACACTATATAGATTAAAAGAGACCTGGAGAGGGATAAATGGCAGCCTTGTGCTATTGCAGGAGAAGTCCCTTGTCTTTATCATGACAATCTGTGTCCCTATCAAACTTGGATGATGACAATATGCCATTTTCATCATTTTGACAAAAAAATTAACTGCTAAATAAGAATCTACTCTCATTTTAGTCAAGCTTAAGATTAGAACCATAAAAATTAATGAGGCAGTTTAGTAATTCTTACCATATCTTCGTGGAATTAAAGAAATTTACTGTTATATTAGACCTGACCTCAACCCAATTGATGGGATTTTGAATACAAGTGAATTACTGTAAGGTACAAGATGAGTGTCTATAGATTGCATTCATTTACCTACAATATGTTTTGCAAAGGCTTGCCATGACTTAGTGCTGAATGATAATCTTGAACATGATCCTTAAATCTATTACTTAGATTATGCAAGATTTATATTTTCAGGAAGCAATGAATATGTGTGTGTCATTAACACACTCAATCCCCAAAATTATTTTGTGGTACTTTCTGGAAATCATGGAATGTATTTCTTTATAACACTTTTGACTGTATTTTTTTTTTTATAAAAGGAAGGTATTGAATTTTATAAGACATCATTTTATTGATTTTCATAAGATGCCATTTCATGGATTTGTGATCAATACCATATATAGACTGAGCATTCTCACTGTGAAGTTCCAAAAGTTACTAGTGATTGTGTTATTTGCAGTTTCTTTTCAGGACGCTGAAATGTAGTCAGCTAAGGAGTATCTGATTCAAAACAGACTCAACCAAACAGATATCTGCCCCCAATTATGCCACTGTACATACTTTGGCAATAATTTTTTTCTTTAGAAAATTTAAAAGAAAATATTTGCAAAATTGTAACTGGCAACATTCAAATGCAAAGCATTCATTTAGTAACATATTGTAGACTTTAGGGGCAAATTAAATTTCAGTCTCCTGATTCCATTTTTATTTCCATGCTAAGCAGTAATTTTGCAATGTCTCAAAACTACCTTTATTATGACAGGGTTTGATTAAACCCTGTAATATTCCTTTCATTATAATATGGAACATTGATGATGAGATATTTTCAACTGTACCTTTGAAGTCCACAATATTTCATCTTTCTCTATTGAATGGAAGTTTAATGGTCTATAAAACATTCAGAATTCAATTACTTTTGAACTTAAAATGCCCTGTTTTGTTAGCTGCTCCAATCGTTTGGAAAGCATTAAGCTTATAACAGTTCAGTTCTGAGTTTAAAACACTTCCAAAATGATCAAAACAGCCCATACTGAATAGGAAATGTTCTCAAACTTAAAGCAGGGAGCTTCTGCCTCAAAATACCCACCCCTGCTTGCAATTATTAATGTGTATTCAAAAAATGTGTATTCAATTATTTTTGAGTATATCTATGAGATGGGAATTGAATATGCCTCCTGTATTTAAGATGGTAACATATTCTTTATTCATATATTTGTAAATGAATCTGTATTACAGAAATGGTCCTATATTGAGATGTGCTTTGGAAAATTAAATATTTATTTGTTTATTTAAAATATTTATATCCCCACATATATACAGTATTAAACACAACTGCCTTGGGCGGCTCACAACAATAAGATATAAAAACATTACAAAAAAAAAATTTTTTTTGAAAAAATCAGACTTTCCATCACCCTAAGATCACCACTGAGCTATGGTGGCTCAGTGGTCAGAATGCAGTACTGCAGGCGAACTCACTGATCACTCCAGGAGTTCAATTCTGAGCAGCTCAAAGTTGACTCGATCTTCTGTCCTTCTGAGGTTGGTAAAAGGAGGAGCCAGATTGTTGGGGCCAAAATGGTAAACTGTTTAGAGAGGGCTGTAAAGCACGATGAAGTGGTATGTCTACGTGCTATTACTATTGCTACTAATTCCACAATTGCTGGGAACAATGCCAGGCCTTCACAGCCTTCTAGAAAGCCAAGTGTAGGTCTCAGAGAAGCAATGGTTCCATAAGGCAGGTGTCACTATGGAGAAAACATTTTCCCTACGTCCCACTAGATGACATTTAAAGAAGGAACCTAGGAAATGTTTCATCTGGGGACTCCTTACTGATAATCATAATTACCAGATTTTTTGTTGAAATGACCTGCTTCATTTCTTTGTCCCCATTTACCAAAAAAATAATCAAATCTTGCAGTTTCAAGAGAATTCTGGTCACTATCGTTATGGGGTGGAGGGTTTCGAGTTTAAAACGGGTCTTCAAACTTGATAGCTTTAAGACTTGTGGACTCCTACTCCCAGAATTCCTCCTTCAGTCATGTTAGCTCAGGAATTCTGGGAGTTGAAGTCCACAAGTCTTAAAACTTGCCAAGTTTGAAGACCCTCGGTTTAAAATACCCATTTTGTCCTAGAACTTTCCTCGCAGTAAAAACAAACAGCAACTCTGAGGTATGTTCAACCTATGCAACTGCAATTTTTGCACTTTTTAAATATACTGTTATGAAGCCGAAATTTCTCAAGAGCTCAGTAGAAAATATAACACATTCACAGCTGATCCTTTCCAACTTTCAATGGTGTGAGGGGGGAAAACCACCACCAATTCACTTTTAGATTGCTTCCCATCTCTTAAAAAGAAATGACAAATCAGAGTTTTCAAAAGGATAGCTGTTTTTTTCAATGTTCAAAATGCAGAGGTGAAGTTAAGGGGCTTACGCGAAATCCTTATTTCCTAGGATAAGCCCCCAGTTATTACTAGTGACACTATCCTGTTGATTTTGCTGTCCAAATTTGATTGATTAGTATGAAAAAAATATCTCCAAAACCATTTTTCCAAATGTAATTTGTCATTCCCACTTCAGGTGTCACTGTATGTTGACTATATAGATTTTTCTGCATTGACCTCATGTCTTGGGGAGGCAGTTTTTAACTCCTAAGAGAACAGGGTAGTTTAATGTCATGCTGAATATACTGTAAACAAAAACTGATATACAGTGGCTTATGAATATATTTATTTTGCAGAGCTCCTTTTGTACGTTAAATGCACAGCAGTGACTTTTCTCTCTGTTATACAGAGGAGCCCATATACTGTTACACACCCCACAACTTCACCCGGGATCAAGCCTTGTATGCCAGAGGATACTGTTGGACAGAGCTAAGAGATGCATTGCCAGGTGTCAATGCCAGCCACTGGCCTTCCTTGTTTGAGCATAAATTTCTTCCATATGCTTTGCTGGCTTTTGCTGGCATTATGTACATTCCAGCCCTTGGGTGGGAATTCTTGGCTTCCACCAGACTGACTTCTGAACTTAACTTTTTGCTCCAGGAGATAGATAACTGCTATCACCGGGCAGCTGAAGGCCGGGCACCAAAAATTGAAAAACAAATCCAGTCAAAAGGTCCAGGGATAACAGAACGCGAAAGAAGAGAAATCATTGAGAATGCAGAGAAGGAAAAAAGTCCTGAGCAAAACCTGTTTGAGAAATATCTGGAACGCAGAGGGCGTAGCAATTTCCTAGCCAAACTTTACTTAGCAAGGCACCTCTTCATCATATTTTTAAGTATCATCCCCATCACGTACTTGTCCACCTATTATGCTACACAGAAACAAAATGAATTTACATGCGCTCTTGGAGAACCTCCCGACAAAACCGGCAATTCCAAATTGCTCATACGGGTGAATTGCAAGCTGCCTTCCGTTCAGCTGCAACGCATAATTGCTGGAGTGGACATTGTCCTCCTTTGTTTCATGAACTTGATCATTCTCATCAATTTAATCCACCTTTTCATTTTCCGCAAGTCCAATTTCATATTTGACAAGCTGAACAAGGTTGGCATAAAGACCAAGAAACAGTGGCAGAAATCTCAGTTCTGTGATATTAATATCCTGGCTATGTTTTGCAATGAAAATCGTGATCACATCAAGTCTCTAAACCGCTTGGATTTCATTACCAACGAAAGCGATCTGATGTATGACAACGTTGTGCGTCAGTTGCTTGCAGCTCTAGCCCAGTCTAACCATGATGTTACCCCAACCGTACGTGATTCTGGAATACAAACAATAGACCCCAGCATTAACCCTACAGACCTTGATCCTAGTGAGCCACTAATCATCAAGCGTCCTCGGAAGAAGATGAAGTGGATCCCGAGTTCCAATCCCCTTCCTCAGCCATTCAAGGAGCAGCTAGCCATCATGAAGGTTGAGAACAGCAAACCTGAGAAGCCAAAGCCAGTACGTCGGAAAACAGCAGCCGATAGTTTGATTGCACCTTTGTTGGAGACCAACTCAAAACCTATCCAACCATCCCCTGTTCACAAAACCGAATCTAATACTCTGTCCACCACAGGTAATGAAAAGAAGCATACACGTCACTTTTCTTTAGATGTTCATCCATACATATTGAGTAACAAGAAACCCAAGCAAGAAATTCCATCCAGTAACTCTATGGCAATATCCAAAAGTCAAGAGAGTGGATTTTTAAACCAAGAAGACAAAGCCATAGTTCGTGTCACTTCTTCTCTCAAAGGTATGGAGATATTTTTAGCTACTTTTTTTCATTTCAGTTGCAGCTAACATAATTGCTCCTTATTTCTGAACATTTGACATGTGGCTGGGCTGGTTGAGATTCCTTTTTCCATACTGTTGACATCTTGCATGATAGCTATAGCCTCTGCTGGAAATCATTCAGCAGGGCCTGGAAAAGATGACTGATACAAACTGAAATATTGATCACATAGTGTGGCAGCCACACAATAAATGGGCTGTTTGCTAACTTGACATTTATCAGCAAGAATCATGTTTTTAAGCTTATAATGTATGAGCCATTCGTGAATCTTCAATTTTTATAAGTATATTTCTAGCATTGGTGTAGTTTAGAAAAAAAATGTCCTTGTGCCACTTTTTTCCCCTCATAAAAATCTTTCTCATGAAATCTAAATTTCTTGGGGACAGTTTCCTGCAATTTAAAACATAAGAATTGGAACAAAATCACAATAAATGTCAGGTATTAACATGGACTACAGGAGAGGGAATGGGATTAAATGGAATAGAATAGAATAAAATAAAATAGAGCAGAATAGAATGGAACAGAATAGAATTCTTTATTTGGCCAAGTGTGATTAGAAACAGAAGGAATTTGTCTTCAGTGCAGAAGTTCTCAGTGTACATGCAAAGCAACAGGATAGTAATCATCATAATGAACACAGTAAGAGGGTCTAGTAGAGAAGATGAGAAGGATAATAATACTCCAGCCATACAAGATTGGTAAATATACTTAGAAATAAGACAGTACTGTGAGGATTAGGTGTTCAGCAGAATGATGATGGCACAAGGTGGGGGGAAATTGTCCCTTTGTCCAATTGTTTTGCCATAATGTCTATAGCAGCATCCCTAAGAGAGGAGCTGAGTGTACTGAGAAGAACATCATAGGATGTTCTGTGATGTTCATCTATCATAGGGTCTCCTCCTCATCGGAATGGGAGTGTCCCAATCGGGATCTATGGGACCTGACACTGGGACAAAGAAGAAATTTGACTTCTGGCTTCTATTGATCTAATTTTCTAATAACTTGATAATGTTGCTTGCAATATTTCCTTTGTAGGATTTCTAAAACACCCACACTCAAATATAGTGATGCTATATTAAAATACTCATATGAAATTTAAGAATAATCCTTGATTTCCCTTAAACATCTTCTGAAAAGAGTACTGTACACACTTAAAGCAATTTGACTCTGTAAATTAATATAATTTTGAAGCTTCCCTGAAGTTTTGTCCTTATAGTTGAAGCACAGAATGTTAACTAACCTCATTAGCTTCAATGAAGCTACTTTGGTAAGTAATTTATGCTGCCTTCTTATCTTAAAAGCTTTGTTTTCTTCATTTTTTAAAATAATCTACATAATCTTTCTTAACAGTTTGATTGTGATGGTCTCATATCATTGATTAGGATATCACAATTTCTTATGTATTAAATATTTACTCTTCTGGGTATTTTTTTTAATGTAGTCCAGCATTCAGAGGTTCCTCGCTACTTCTTTAAAAAATGCAGTGTTTTCTAAAAATTCTTGAATAGCGCTATAAGCTTTAACACAATCACTCAAATGAAAATGAATTTTCCTGAAGAGTTATCTTTTGCTGTTGTATTTTAGACTACAACTGCATTCACAAAAAACGAATCCATGAAATTTTCCAGAATTTATCCTATAGCTTATAAGTAGGGAACAAACTCATTCATGAAGGTCAGTGAAGATGTGTTAAGACTTCTGTGAAGGACAAGATAAGTGTGTCTTTATGTAAAATATACATGGAATTCTGTCATTATAATGAAACTGCAATTTCAGTAAATTACTAGTAAATAGTAATTCCCTCAGCAGATCTAAAGAAAATACTTTTTCTGAAGCTGGTATTTGAGGTATATAAGTGTGTGGAAGTGATTCTTCATTGATGTTTATAGAAGTTTCTTCCCAATACAAATACCAGCTTTAGAGGAGGATTTCCCTTAGAATTCCTTGTTTCTTTCCATCTATCATGAACTTGATGAAGATCATGAACAAAGCTCACCAGAATCACTCCAAGGCTCAGTTTTGTCCTTCACGATTGTGTTTTGTTTTTTTCACGTTGGGCATTCAGATCCTTCTGGGTGGCTCTCAAGCAGAAAACAGCTATTTACAGACATCCTTATCGATCACTTCAAAATTAATATTGAATAGTACTATATGTAAAAGAGACTTGCTTGGTGGAAGCTAAACCAAGAACAGGTAGTTCTGAGCTGAAATACAGTTATGACAACAACCAATAACTGCTCAACTTCAAGGCCATGAAGCTGAAAATAAGCAAACAAGTTTAAACTGTTTGGGGTGTAAAAGGGGAATTTTGCCCATTCTCATGCTATTAACACATCAATATGCAATTAGCACATCAATATAGCTTTATTGTGGCTTGCAATAAAGATACTTATCTAGCCATGCCATGCATCTGAAAATTTAAATATTCAATTGCTAACAGGATCATCTCCACCTATGAGCACCTTTGTATTCTCAAAAACATGAAAAATTTGGAGACTCCTTCATGTTTTATTTTCATATAGGCTTGTTAGTGCCCCCCCTTTTGGTTACCTTTTTAAAAAAATCAATTTCCATTAGATACATTCTAAACTGACTATCCTATAGTTTCCAGGATTTATTCCTTGGACCCTTTTTAAAAAATTGTTGTTCACATTTGAGACTGATTTGAGGACAAATTGCATATTTTTGTAGTAGGTCCGGAATTTCAATTTTGAGTTAAGGTGTTTTGTGGTTAATTTTGATCCCTCTCTAACCGGGATTCTATAAAACTTACATAATAAGCACATAATCATATTTAAAGCTATGTATAGCATGGGCTTGAGTATAAAACAAAATACAGTAATTGTGTCAGGACTCCAATTCAAATCATAAGTCTCTAGTTGCATCTCAGAGGAAAAAAGATTGATTTATTAGGAGTTATGTCGGCATTTCCCGGTTGCAGCCGACTCTGACACATCATTCATTTCACCCTTGAACCCTGGTCTTCCCCCCACCCCCTGGATGTATATTCTCCAATGAGACACATCCAAAGCCAAAAGTCATCAATCATGCTCTCCAGTAATAATTTTGTGGGCCAGAAGCTTTGGCTGCCAAAGCAATTATCTGAAGCATTTAAGGAATGCACTACTTTCCCCCACTCCCTTTCTGCTGGCAACTAAAAAGACCAAAGAAATATTTTTTAGTTGACAAATTGTGGTTGTTGTTGTTTTTAAATGTTACGCATTCTATATGCATATTACAAGCATCAGTCCTAAGACATATAGTGGGCTGAGAGAGAATGCCTGTCTCAAAGTCACCCAATGACTGAAGATAGAATATCACCTGAATGAGTTCAAAACTTACACTATTATACCACAGTGGCTCTCTTCTATATTAAGCCTCTTTTGGAACATAACTTGGAAGGAAGAAAGATATTCGCATTCAAGCCCTTCCTTATCCTCCAACCTCATTAGCTGCCTCTTGGCCCAGTGCTCTCATCCAATCTAACAAGTTTAGTTTGCTTTACTTTATTGTCATTGCACCTCGTACAACGAAATTAAATGAGCTGAATTGCTATTGTGGAAATAAAATTAAGAAATCCCACATAATCTTTTTTTTTTTTTTTTTGCAATTTGGGGAAAAGATGTCAATTATTTAAATAAATAAGTGTTTTGCTTCTCTTTCAGATTCTTCCCTTCCTGGAAACAAGTCCCTTTATTCTCATGACATCTGCAGGACAGTGCCTGCAACTGGCGTTTTCCTCACCTGTACCCATAACCATATAGCAACTTCTGGTGCTGCAACAAAAGTCTCTCTGCCCCAGACTAATAAGGTAGTAGAGTCAGAGCCTGCCCTGAATTGCCACCCTGTGCATCCTCTTCTGCACATCAATACACTGTATGAAGATCATGAAGAAGAAGGATCAAGCCTTATAGAAGATTCTTTAGACAACAGAATTCACTCTCCAGCAGAAAGCGGAGACGTCATTTCTATGCCTTCCACAAAACAAATCATGCTGGCAACTTTTGATGAACCTTTGGCAATAGTGAATTCTGCAGAATATTGACGCACAATCCAGAACTATTGTTGATCAAAGTTTGAACCTGATGTTCCACCTACAGCAGTATGAACCTTATT
This sequence comes from Laticauda colubrina, assembly GCA_015471245.1. Taxonomy (NCBI): domain Eukaryota; kingdom Metazoa; phylum Chordata; class Lepidosauria; order Squamata; family Elapidae; genus Laticauda; species Laticauda colubrina. The sequence continues at coordinate 4,365,864 of BLBF01000037.1, forward strand.
CTCCCACAAACTACTGCATGAGCATGGAGTGCTGAAATATAAACCCCAGGGTTTGCAATACTCCACATCGGTTATTCAGGGTAGTGTCTTGGCTAATGTCAATCGCTTGCAAAATATGACAATAATAACAAACCAATCAAATTATTCTATGCTTGGAAACACATGCAATAAAGCACAAGAAACATTAGCTGTAGCTTGAAGAATTCACTTTGGATTACAACAACTATCCAAAATATTTGAAGTGCTTGAATGCATGTCACACCGTGTTTCTTAAAACACATACAGCCTTGAAATTCCAGCTCACTATGTAAAGTAGCAACAGACGTAAATGTGTAGGATATTTATTCTTCCATTTAAAAAAAAAAAAAGCAGGTGTAAAATTGTGGTTTGTCTCTAAGATTTTTTTTTAATGATAATTTTTTAAATGATGAAAATGTGTTTCACGGGTATCCATGGCTCCCTCCCATCCCTGACATTAGCATAAAGAAGAAATCAGGAGCTCGATCTTAATCATTACTATGTTTTTATGTGCCAAGAGATGATGAAAATTAAGAGTTTATTTTTTTATTGCCTATTTTATTGTGAATGAGAGTTTTTGAATCAGATACTCTCTTTCCAGTGTGGGAAGAGGGTTGCCTATTGCTGCATATTTTTGTTAATCGAGTGAGGTTTGTAAAACCAGGTTAAAAACTTTCTATGATAAAGCTTTACAGATGTGAAGAGTATTCAAATAGTGCTGCTAAAATATTACATCAGTTAATTTGCAATTTTAGATGATGGATATTTATATCTTTTTAAGGACTTGCCTACACTACAGCATAACACAAGCCAAATACACACTTTTGACACATCTAACATGATGATTTATTCCAATGGTTGTATCTTGGAAGACTGCGAAGGAAAGAAAAGCTGGCTCAAACATGCAAAAGTATGATGTAGTACAAACCAAAGCATTTTTTCTAGGAAAATTAATGCAACCAATGAAGTTCTCAGTTCTCAGAAGTTCCTTCAGAGAGAGAGGGAGGGAGAGAAAGAGAGAGAGAGAAATAAAAAACTTGGCTGTCCCATTGTCCCCAAACCAAGGTGGGGATGAAGTCGTATGGAAGTTGCAAAGTTAAATCCAGTTTACTGCCACTCTGGCTAGTGAGCTCCATCCAAGAATGTGTGGAGAAATTTCTCCTTCAACTTGAGAAATGTTGTCCATGGTAGAAGTTCAAATAGCTAAATGTGCAAGTTCTAGGCAGGCTTTCCATGATACATAACTTGAATTGGATGATGAAGAGTTTGTTTTAGAATAATTTCCCCCTTTTAAAAAAAATAAAATAAAAGTCTTCCTGTATGAAATTTAATAAAAGCCTATTAATTTCCGTTCTTACCCTGAAAAGCCAGAAGTTGATAGGAAGTATAAGATTGCTTTGTGTATAAATTCTAATCAAATTTTGACACTATTAACTGGGATTCAAATTTGTAATTGCTATGGTTCCATATAGATTACGTTCATCCTGGAATTAGATAATGAAATTAACTATTGAAATTTGCTAGTTTGAGTTGACAGTAACTTCTAGACTTACAAACTGTTCACCATATCAAAAGCTGCCAGTTTAATGGAGTATGATACAATCCTGTCCCAACATATTTGAAATGTATCCAATGTTTGAAAATTCATTTATTGTTGTTTGGAATGCTTATCATTGCTGCCTTCCCACCTCCTTGCTGTTTAGCATCCTTCAAAAAGCAATTTATTTGCTTCTCTTCCCATCTTTTGTACTAATGGGATCTGTATTGCCTTTAAAAGTGCTGAAGGGAAGACCCATTAGTAATCAAAATGATGTATCTCAAAAGTGGAAGAAAAGATTAGCAACCTAAAGCTAAGGGCTACTGATATTCAGGGGAGTTCTCAACTACAAGTAGAAGAAAAATGAGCTTTAAATAGAAGACCTCCTAAATAACCCGTATTGATTTTTTTTGGCTTGGACCTTTCACAAACCAGGTATCACCCGGTGGTACATCTTAAGTGGGGAGGGATTGGTGTCAATAGAAATCAAGATGATGGTTGCACAACACAAATCCCACTCTTCTTGAACACAAATTGATATTGCACATATACAAGGGCAAGACTTTATTTCTGCTTTTGCCAATTTGACATTTTTTAACTCTTTTTGAATGAGCCCATCCCAAGCAAAAATGGAAGAAAAGACAATTCAGCTCAATTGATAATAACTATTACAGTGGCAAAAATAAATAAATAAATAGGGTTTTATCTCCATATGATTTTATTCTTTTTTTCCTCCAATGTAAGTACTACAGGTCAGCTTCTGCTTCAGCAGTTTCCACTAAGCACATGCCTGTGTTAAGCTGTCAGGGGGTGAAGTCTAATGTAGCAGATCACTTTATGCCTTCCTGGGCTTTAAACATAGGCGTAGCATTTAAAGCTAAAACCCACAAACTTGTGCACCATCAAAACTCAGTTTTAATGGCATATTTGTTAAAGATGAAGCAACATACCTGCCAGCACTTTGCTATTCCAGACCGTACATTAAAGAGATAATAAGAATGTAGTAAGCATTGTTGTTTTCCTACAATGTTTACCTTGCTTGGCCTAAAGTGCATCCTTATGGCATATTTCTTCCTGTAATTTTGATGTGATGTTCTTAAGAATAGCTCTAGTGTGATTTTCAAAAAGCATATTGGAAAAATTAGCACGCAATAACCATTCTTTACCAATTTCCAACAAAACACAAGGTTTTAATACTACTTGAAGGAACGTGGAAGGAAATATAATGTTTCTGTTTGATGGTTATGAAACAATGCTGCATAAATTTATAGGTTTAGATTCTTGATTGTTAATTTATTTTACCTCAGACGAATATGACATAGTATTATTGAAAATAACACTGAAAGCAAATAAATATTCTCAATACACTTAATGTTGACTGTTCTGTATTCAAAATGGTTGTTAGATTTTATAAATAATATTTATAATAGCACTTATATAATATAGTAAGCAGCTCTGAAGGACCAGGTTAGGGACAGATTGTCATGGAGAAAATCTATGTGGTCAGCTTGATGGCACATAATCAGATATTTAAAAGCTCTATATATTAGTTAGTAATATGGTTTATTACAAATGGTGCTGGGCATGATGCAAAAATGATTTTAAAAGTGCCCAGAAAAGTTTATCCAGAGAACATAACATCTCCAATTAGTTTCTTGGGCTTCAAAACATAGGTCACTTAGAAAGTTTTAGCATATTTTCTAAAAAGCAAATTCAAAATGCTGTGCAATATATTCTCTGCCAAATTCCAGTGAAATTATTTAAAGGATTGAACTGACAATCAAACGAAAAGTGCTAGCATTACTGTAGGTAATAATGAAAACCACCCAGTCATTGAGAGTGTGCTACTTTGCAGAAAAGTTAAGTCCTGGTTAGATAGCTATAAATATCCTCTTGCAGAGGTGTCAAACTGGTGTACCGCGGGCCTGATACGTCACACATAGACCACGGCCATCCCAGTTCCACGAAGGGAAAAAACATCGCAATACGCCACATGACAGCAACGTGATGCCGTGAGTTTGACACCCGTGCTCTAGAGTTTAAACTTTAGAGCTTTTTCTTCCCATCCTTCCAGGGTAATGGATATAAGCTGATCTCTCAATGACTTCAGAACATAGTTAAGTTTTCCCTAGCCTTTATCTAGGAGGTGGTGTTGTTATTTTAGTGAGGAATAGGTGTACAATCGTATGCACAATTATCTAGAAATAAGGTGCACAAATATTGGCAACTGAACTGAACAATCATTAATCAACACCGCTAGTTTAATTCATAACTGGATTTGATTTAAAAATCAAGTATAACCAGAAATAAAATTTAATGAATTCAGTGGGAATCCAGATAAACAGACAAACCTCAACAAGGAAGGAGGCAAATCAACAAGTTCAAATGTTAAATCTGAGGAGACATTAGGAGGAAATTTCCTGATAATGCAAAAAAAAATCAAAATCAAACATAGTTGATTTTATTCTTACTAATGAAGTGCTTATTCATGCATCATGAAGCTCACTTCAACCATCCTGATTCTGAAGATGCCTCTGCTCTGATATTCTGGTCTGATATGAGACTGGACAGCCATCTTGTCAGAAATGGTATTGGATCTCCCGCTTGAGTTGAGGGTTGGGCTAGATTACCTACAAGGTCTCTTCCAATTCTATTATTCTGTGCCATTACATTGATGCTTTCTAGATATCTCCTGAAATATTCAAACACTGGTTTTCGGGCATCCCCCAAAATTGTTTTCTCGTGTTACACTTTACCTCAAGAACAAACATGCCTGTTCCCACATTTTTCCTCTATTGGTGTTCTTTTTCAATAAAACTGCCCTCTACATGTTTCGGAGCTCTGGGGGAAGTCCTAAACATTTCTTGGAGTCTCCATGCAAGAAAAAAAAAAAAAAAAAGACAATGGCATAAAAAATATTCTAAGGTGAGTTCGCCTCAGTGGAGAGTCATTCAGCAGAATTCATTATCTGAATAAAAGTCTTATTCCTGACTTGAAAAGCTACCATCCTTGCCATCCATCCTTCATTAGCTGAAGGATGGACCCCACAAAGATGTGCTTCTGTTAGGAAGGGCTTAAGTAGGAAATGGTGTGGAGGCTGAGTTGGGGAAACCTGCTGTTTGGTTCCTTCTGTTGGGCCACTTGCTCAGTCTCCCCTGCATTTTCCAGTTATTCTGTGGCATTCAAATGTAATAGAGTACATGTTGAGGTAAGATTTAGTTGCCAGTTGCCTTCACTTCTGTGGGTGAAAGAGAAGGTGAGGGTTGTTCACATTTTCCCAACTGGCGTTTTGGATCAGCTTTAGCATGTGCCTGATGATTATATTTCTAAAACTATACAAGACTGTTAAAATTGGAAGGACTGGGAGTATCATAAATCCAGTGCATATCATAAATCCAGGATGTACATTTTTATTCTTGTTGAAATCAACAGCAAAATTCCTCTTGATTTCAATGTATTAAGAAAGACGTCAAAATCTATAAATCAACGTATCTGAAAAATAATTAGGGTATCATTTTCATTAAATAATGGAATGTCATGAGAACTAGGAAGTACATTCATTTGTCATGGTATTTGTCCTATGGGATACCACACCATCTCCCCCCACACCTTTGACTTCCTATGGCCCCAACCCTGCTAACCTTTCTGTTATTATTGTAAATTGATGTAATTGCTCCAACTAAACTGGGCTTTGCATACACATATAATTAATACACACTCTCATTTAGTGTGTATAAATTTAGTGTGTATAAAAAAAGCTTCACGCTATTTTAATTGCAAGTCCATTGTGGGATAGATTTGATTATTTGTTTGTTAAGATTTATGTGCAACCCACCTATTCTAAAGGTGACAAGGTGGAGATTCAAGTCTATTTTCTGTCATAGATAACTCTGGACCTCTCATTTTTGACCTACAAGGCTATGTATTTTATATAAGCTCATGCCTCAGCCCATAATATCATAATTAAACTTAGAATTTCACCCTCCCTTGCTTCAAAATTGAGCTTAAGTAGATTCTTATCCAGCGAAGGAGGTGGTGGTGTTATTTTAGTGAGGAATAGGTGTACAATTTTATGCACAATTATCTAGAAATAAGGTGCACAAACTATCATTAATCAACACCACTAGTTTAATTCATAACTGGATTTGATTTAAAATTCAAGTATAACCAGAAATAAAATTTAATGAATTCAGTGGGAATCCAGATAAACAGACAAACCTCAACAAGGAAGGAGGCAAATCAACAAGTTCAAATGTTAAATCTGAGGAGACATTAGGAGGAAATTTCCTGATAATGCAAAAAAAAAAAAAATCAAACATAGATGATTTTATTCTTACTAATGAAGTACTTATCCAAAGCATAGGTGGTCATATGTCAGGATTCAGGAGAATTTTTGAATGTTCTAGCATTACATCAAGAGGTGAGATTATTTCAACTTGAGGTCAGTTCTAACCTGGATCTCAAAAAGAAAGCCTTCTTTTGCAAATATTCTCTTATTTTCCAGATATAGTAACTTCTCAGGGCATGCAAAATTGCAATGATTATGTTTACCACAACAACCAGTTTTGCTGCAATAACTAATAAACTGGAATTGAACTTCTATTAAATTCTAACAATCACATTAAACAAGCTGTTCTTGGCTCCCTCTGGTGACTAAACTGATTTTTTTTTTAACAGGGAACTTTTAAAATAAACTATTACTCCTTTGTTCTACATAACTTGGGAACATAAAATCTAATTGTCATAGAATGCCCTTGATCTTATCTATTTTTAGTTCTTGACTGTTTCCAGTTCTCACCAGAAGGAAAGTGTCAGCAACTACACATCACTTTCTTCAGAATTTTAGAATAATTACAGCTTAAACATAGATGTTTCTATATTTGTTCCAGCCTTAAAATGTGTAAGTATGCTTGATCTTAGAAAAATAAATGTTTAGATAAGTCATACACAATATATCTACTCACGTGTCTTCTAGATCCTTAATATATTGTGCTATGTCCATGATGGCGAATTTATGACATGTCTGCCAGAAGTGGCATGCAGAACCATCTCTCCAGGCACATCAGCCATCACCTGTTCTGGGTTCTGGCAGTCTTCACATGTGCGGGATTGCCAGAAACCAGAAGAGTAGCTTCCTGTCGTGTCTGCGTGCGCTGAAAACTGATCTTCCAGTTTCTGGCATGCGCTTACACACTGGCCAGCTGGTTTTCATGCATGATTGTGCACCAGCAACCAGAAACCCAGGTGGCCAACGGGCATGAGTGCACCAGGGAATTGCTGTTTTGGTTTCTGGCGCGTACACACTGTGGAGTTCTCTTCCGGTTTCTGGTGTTCCCCCACGCATGCGCATGCTCCCATTTCGGCACTCGGTACCAAAAAGGTTCGCCAACACTCTGCTATGTCAACTTAAATGGGATCCAAATGCCTCCCACTCTGAGGACATTTTGGAAAGCCTGGAAGATGGCTGTTTTCCCAGGCATTGGAGACTGCAGGCACTGCTAGAATCTCTGGGACATTTTGGATTGTCTGCTGGATTCACCATCCTGTTCTTTTTCCTCCTTTCTATTTTGGTTTTCGTTGTATCTCTGTTTTTGCTATGTTGTTTTCATTCTCCTTAGTACAGTGTGACCCACCCTGAAGTCAGGCAGCCACAAGTCAAATCAACAAATAAATACTCAAGAGTAACAGGCAGAGGAAGCTAGACCTAATTAGGCCCAGTTGAGTCAAAGTTGGCTGGTATTTCAGGAGCAGCTTGTCTTGAGAAAGATCACTAATAAAAAATTAGTAAAGTAGAATGACAGTAATCTTTTTGGCCTCAGAGTCTCAAAAATTCAGAAAATGACAAAGTTGACTCCGCTGCAAAGGTAGTATTCAGCAGGTTCTGACCTGTTCTGGAGAACTGGTAGCGGAAATTTTGAGTAGTTTGGAGAACCAGCAAATACAACCTCTGACTGGCCCCGCCCCATCTATTCTCCGCCTCCCGAGTCCTAACTGATTGGCTGGGTCTTCTTTTGTTGCTCTGCACAGGAGAACGGAGCTGGAAAGCAGGTTAGTGGGGTGGGGAGGGAATGGAGATTTTATAGTATCCTCCCCCTGCCACACCCACCAAGCCACACCCACAGAATTGGTAGTAAAGTTTTTGAATCCTACCACTGCTCTGCTGGTGTGTTTTTTATTCACTCTCACTGTGCTCACACACACACATACATGAGAAACAATTCTCTATCTCAGTGCCAGTATCCCACAATCTCTAATCTCGGTGACTCCAAAAAGCAGCACTTAGCCGCAGAGGCCCAGGCCACTCAAAAAGGCCACCTTGCACTGTTCCCTGAGGAGTCAGAGCCTTGGGGAATGGTGCAATTGCCCCCCTGGGCCAGCATTGCCCAGCATCTGGCACACAGTGCAGATGCTTCAGGCGGTTTTGTCTTTCTCTTGACAGCTCCAGAGGCTTCCCTAAGTCTGGTTCCCGTCACATGAAACCTTCATTCTTGAAGCAGCTTCAGCGAAGGTTCCTCCACAGCCTCTGCAACCTCTGAATACTATGTGGTAACGGGGCATGCTTTTGAGAATAATTGTTGCCAAGGGTGGGTAAACATTGGCATGTCACCCAAAACATCTCAGCATCTTTGGGTGTCATAGGTTCACCATCACTAACATAGTCTATGAATTTTCCTCTCATCCTTGTTTGCCATGAGTTTGCCAATAGGTGTATGTTAATTGGATTCGATTCACAACTTCCAGATAAGCCCAAAAATATTTAGCATGCTGTTGTGGTTCACCGGCAGCATGTGTGGATGGCTGAGGGCTCGGCGACGTAAGACTCAGATGAGGGGCCTGTGTGTGGTGCACGGATGGGGCCAGGACCATCAGGGGCTGGAATGCTACCTTTGAAGATTGTGGAGGCTGGCACCAGCCATGAAGAGGTCCCTGAGGAGCTTGTGCCCAGTGCATGTGTGTGCAGGGCTGCTCGAGGAGCTCGACTCAGGAGTAAGGCAACAAGGTAATGGCCCCTCCCTGAGGAGATAAAAGCCAGCTGAGAGACTGCAGTTCTTTGCAGAAGGCAAAGTAGTTTTACTCTCAAGTCTGGTGGACGTTAGGAATATCTGAGTTAGTGTTTGGAGACTCTTTGTGATGGAATTACTGCTTAGTAACTTTATCTGTTGCTCTTGGCAGCCTTGCAAAACCTTGGCAAGGCTCTTTCTTATCGGCGCTAAGTGGTTTGAAGCAGCCTATGAAGGAATGGGATTTGAAAAGAAACATTAAAAGGTTGTGCTGTTACCTTTGTCTCATGTTTGCTTCCTTAGAAACAGGTTTGGGTCAGAACACATACAGAATAAATGCTTCCATTCATATGGCCCGGATATTATATCGCACAGTGGATATTTCCTGAGACATCATATTAAACTTTGGCTGTCCCCAATTGTTACTATTTTAACTCCAGTGTGTGGGGGGGGAGGGTACTTTGAAATAGCACAGAAATGCATTTGGGATTAACACTTTCTCTGAGTCAATATATAAAACTGAATAAGGAACTGTGCAACGCACAATAATAATATTTCAGCCAGCCTAATTAATGCAATATGAATGAATCCATCTGGCCCAACACTGTGTTTGGACACACAGTTATATAAAGAAGCGATAGATATTCTGATGCTCTCATATTATCCTTGGATAGTGGCAGTAGAAGTTAAGTTCAAAACATCTGGATGACATCACAATCTCTCTTGTGCCTTAAAAAGTTGCTTGCATGCCAAAACTAGTCAACGAATAAGGAATAATAATAGTAAAACTAGTCAGAATATCCCACATACACAGCATCACATCTCTACAGCTTCAGAACAGTGCTCTTTGCAACATGATGTAAAAAATTGTAGAACAATGCTTTAACCCAGTGGTGTCAAACTCATGTGACAATGGCATCATGTGACATATTGGGACTTCCCCCCCCCCTTCACTCAACCAGGCATGGACGTGGCCAGCGCATGATGCATCTGGCCTGTGGGCCAGGAGTTTGACAGCCCTGCTTCAGCCCAATGTTTTTCAAGCTTGGTAGATTGAAGATGAATGGACTTCAAATCCCCAAATTCCCCAGCTAGCACAGCTGACTGGGGAATTCTGAGAGTTGAAGTCCACATATCTTCAAGTTTTAACCAACAGCAAAACAAGCATGACGTCTCCAAGTAACAACAAAAGGCAGCAAAACTAATAAGAAAATAAAAAAATTCATCTAACCCTGCTTTTTATAAACAAATATGAATTTTATAATACTCCATCAAAACAGTTTTATTTTTATTATGTCACTTGAGTGTAGTTTTCTTTGAATCCTCAATAACATGTCAATTTTTAAATGTTAAATTATCAGCTATGACTACAGATCAAGAAGTATTTAATAAAGGATGCCAGATGGGGCTGAATAAATTGTAATTGAATTCAGTGCCCTATCAAGCTTTGTTTAAGAATAGCTTCAGCAAATAGTCACTTTTAATTAGTTCTCATATGTTGATTTATAATGTTTTGATTTGTTTATTTAAAAAAGAAGAAACATACAACTCTTGAGGCACATTGATGAGAGAAGTTTAGCATAGACGACTAGCCTAAGAATAATTTTATGGTCCAGGAATAGCTTTAATGAAATGCAGATGGTTGATATTTACAACTGTAGTGTTTCCATAGGCATAAATATTAGTTAAGTACTAAACAGGTTGAACAGAGAGCAATTTTTGAAGAAAAATATTAAAGTCAGTTGGGTTGGTAAAATACACTGCTCAAAAAAATAAAGGGAACACAAAAATAAGACATCCTAGTTCTCAATGAATGAAATATTCTTATTAAATACTTTGTTCACTACATAGTTGAATGTGCTGACAACAAAATCACACAAAAATTATCAATGGAAATCAAATTTAGCAACCCATGGAGGTCTGGATTTGGAGTTACACTCAAAATTAAAGTGGAAAAAAACACTACAGGCTGATCCAACTTTGATGTAATGTCCTTCAAACAAGTCAAAATGAGGCTCAGTAGTGTGTGTGGCCTCCACATGCCTGTATGACCTCCCTACAATGCCTGGACATGCTCCTGATGAGGGGGCGGATGGTCTCCTGAGGGATATCCTCCCACACCTGGACTAAAGCATCCCCCAACTCCTGGACAGTCTGTGGTTCAACGTGGCATTGGTGGATGGAGCAAGACATGATGTCCCAGATGTGCTCAATTGGATTCAGGTCTGGGGAACGGGCAGGCCAGTCCAGAGCATCAATGCCTTCATCTTGCAGGAACTGCTGACACACTCCAGCCACATGAGGTCTAGCATTGTCTTGCATTAGGAGGAACCCAGGGCCAACCGCACCAGCATATGGTCTCACAAGGGGTCTGAGGATCTCATCTCAGTACCTAATGGCAGTCAGGCTACCTCTGGCGAGCACATGGAGGGCTGTGTGGCCCCCTAAAGAAATGCTACCCCACACCATTACTGACCCACTGCCAAACCGGACATGCTGGAGGAAGTTGCAGGCAGCAGAACGTTCTCCATGGCATCTCCAGACCCTGTAACATATGTCACATGTGCTCAGTGTGAACCTGCTTTCATCTATGAAGAGCACAGGGCACCAGTGGCGAAGTTGCCAATCTTGGTGTTCTCTGGCAAATGCCAAACATCCTGCACGGTGTTGGGTTGAAAGCACAACCCACACCTGTGGACGTCGGGCCCTCATACCACCCTCATGGAATCTGTTTCTGACCATTTGAGCAGCCACATGCACATTTGTGGCCCGCTGGAGGTCATTTTGCAGGGCTCTGGCAGTGCTCCTCCTGTCCCTCCTTGCACAAAGGCTGAGGTAGCGGTCCTGATGCTGGGTTGTTGCCCTTCTACAGCCTCCTTCACCTCTCCTGATGTACTGGCCTGTCTCCTAGTAGTGCCTCCATGCTCTGGACACTATGCTGACAGACACAGCAAACCTTCTTGCCACAGCTCGCATTGATGTGCCATCCTGGATGAGCTGCACGACATGAGCCACTTGTGTGGGTTGTAGACTCTGTCTCATGCTACCACTAGAGTGAAAGCACCGCCAGCATTCAAAATTGACCAAACCATCAGCCAGAAAGCAACGGAACTGAGAAGTGGTCTGTGGTCACCACCTGCAGAACCACTCCTTTATTGGGGATGTCTTGCAAACTGCCTCTGCTTTCCACTTGTGGTCTATTCCATTTGCACAACAGCATGTGGAATTGATTGTCAATCAGTGTTGCTATCTGAGTGGACAGTTTGATTTCACAGAAGTGTGAATGACTTGGAGTTGTGTTGTTTAAATATTCCCTTTATTTTTTTGAGCAGTGTACATTGTTATAAATATACATGTGTACTTTCAGTTTGCATTCAAGTTACATAAATATTATATATATTTATGTTACAGTGTTTATACATATATGAATATATACATATTCATAATACAGTGATTATGAATACATCTGACTACCAAACCAAGTTAACCAACCTACTCCAAGACCCCACATACAAACCCCTAAACACTGACCCTACCACGTACCTAGAAAAAACCACCAGATCCAAAATAAAAGCCTCCCC
>BLBF01000037.1:4383000-4426847 GCA_015471245.1 Laticauda colubrina
TTTCTTCTGTCTGTTTTGTGGCTTTGATTGGCTGGCAACAGTCTGTTCTTGTGTTGGAGGCTTTTAGTGCAGCTTGGCTCCGTGTGAAGGGACGGCTCCTCCAACACAAGAACAGACTGTTGCCAGCCAATCAAAGCCACAAAACAGACAGAAGAAACCAGGAACACCAATCAATCAAACTCCAAGTCCAATGAAACAGGTCCAGGCTCCCAACCAATCAGAATGGACCAGCCTCAAATTGAAAACCAGGAGCTATAAGACCCATATCCATACAGAAGCCTGAAGATGGCAGATGAGATTCTGCTGAAATGTTGCTACAACTTTAACAGAACTACAATGACGTGGGATAATACCCGAAGGAAGCTAAACAGCACACACACACACATATATATATATATATACACACACACGTATACATACAGACATACATACATATATAAATCAATTTAGAAAGTAAATCGCAAACTATACTTTAAAGCATTGTACACACTAAGTTGTGATTTAAATGTCATTTAATTCATTCCAAGCTGTTTTCTTCCATTTCCCCGCATGTAGGAAATATGAATGCCATCTTAGAGTAGAAAGAAGCACTGTTTGATGTCAAGAAGAGAATATTTAGCAAATGTACTGATAAATTAAAGATTTGTTTTCAAGAAAAAGGAATATCTTGCCAGGACTACCTCAAAAGGTGTAGTCTTATGTTAAGGGAGAAATGTTGCTGATTAAGCAAACAGTCCCTCTTTCTTTTGGATGGGCTGAATACAATCTAGTTATTCTGCAGAGTCATCTGATACCTTGTGGTTCATTACTATAATCTAATTATTTTGAGCAAAAAGAAAAAAAAACCTAGGGCAGCAAAGCTCTTTAGAAAAATAAAATTCAGATTAACATAGTGAATAAAGGCACCATTACCAAAGACCTGGTTGATTGTGACATAGTAGTAAAAAGTTTTTTCCCCCCTCAGCATATTTTAGCTGCCATGTAGTGAATATCTCAATTTTTACAGCTTGGTCTGCAAAACCCTTAAGGGAGCACCTCAAAGTCTGAAAATAATTATAGTCTTAACTATGTTGTTAGTTCCATATGATATCAACTATGCAATTCTACTTCTTTTTAAAATCAGATTGTTGAATAATTTTCTCTGGCAACCAATAGGAATGAAAATGTGAAATGCAGAGAGACAAGCAAACAAGTCCTTTGTATAAAAATGGAAACCTTCTTTTCCTTCAACTGGAAAAAAAATTTTACAATCAGAAATCTCTTTGGAGAATTTATCCCTTAAACAAATGCAGATAAATTTGGGCATCAGGAAGTGCTTCAGCTTGTAGACTCCATCTGAAGTCTGAAATAATAATTAAAACTGGATGATTTGTATAGTTGCAAATAGCAAGTTACATGTTTGAAGTCCAGCTTATATTTACTTCAGCTGTTGACCTTCTTTGACATTTCTGTGGTTCAGAAGCAAAGTCTACAAACCACATGAAACTGACAAAACCCAAGACTGGATTATTTCCATTAGTTCCAAGAGTTATTCTACTAAAATATTTTTATTCCACTGTTTTAACACAAAAGACAAAAATCGTTTTGCTAGCACTGTGTTTTGTAAACATTGATGTCAATATTCAGGGTGTTTTCTTGCATGAAATTAAAATTACCCTCTTCCACTAGCATTCTTTAGACAGACAGATTGAAAGTAAATACTCTTGTTGCTGTTTTATTTTTAGTTCCAGCTGAATAATAATATGCACTTTCAATAAGACACAGACAAAGAGTCAGAGAAAAATTCCTTTTTCGTTGTCAAAAGTTTCTTGACATGAATATGATTGCTTCTTCTATTGTAGGCACTTTGGTGTCTTATCTGTGCAAATCTGAAGCCATTTGTTGGTTTTGAGATAGATAAGAAAAATAACATTGTAATGCTTCAATAGTAAGAATCTTTTATTCCCCCCCCCCCCCAATGTGACTGGCTGAAAAGAAATCCTTATAATATCTTTCCTCCAAGCAGTTCACTATTGTCCATTGCCCTGGACCTGCGGGAAGTACCACCCTCCCCCAGAGAATGAAATATTTGGAGGAATATTAAAAGAGGCAGAATATTATATTTCCCCCAAAGGAGAAATGGAGAAAAAATTTAACAAAGGCAGAAAGCATCCCCAGTCTTCCTGCCATAGGAAAACAGCTTCAAACCAAGAAGCTTGAAGAGGCTGGCCTTCAGGAATGCAGATTTTGATTCCGTTCAGAAAGACTGGGTCAATATATTCATAAACAAGATGCTTTCAGCCACAGCTCCCACAGAAGGCTGGAGTTTCTGGGATTAAAAAGTAGAAAAACAAAGACTCTTCAAATCTGCATTCGCCCACCCAAATTCTAAGGACAGGGCATGACCTTTAGGACATAATAAGATTTATTTACCAACAGTAGAATAGCAAGAGACACAAGGCTCGCTACATTGCACAACCCTCTGGAGCATCTCAATCACAAAATTCCAGGACCCTATAAAAATCCCTCCACTCACCCAGCCAATTGGTCAGTCACACGAGAAACATGCTGCTGTAAAAAAAAGTTTCAGGGAAACCAAATAAACAGAGATCTTTCCTTTCAAACAAGCCTCCATTTTATTTCTAGCATCTTTCTCCCAGTTTGGAACCGGATTGGATTTTCTTCCAACATCAACCTCTTCCTCTTTTTGCAGTTCCTTTGCCTTTCTTGAGTCATACAAAATCAATCATTTGCCCTTTAGAGGCATGAATCTGATTATTTGTTCATTTCTATTATTAATAACAATCACACTAAAATTGTTCGGTATCAATATCTGAATATTAATATTAATACTGCTTAAACTTAACACTGATTTATCATTGTTCATCAATATTAATAATTCAATTGCTCACTCTTATTGATCACAGAATTATGATACAGCATTTGCTTTATAAGCAAAACTTCCTGGCTTACTTCTTGACACAGCCAGTTGGGAAAGTGGCCATAGTGACTTTTGGTACAGCAAGTTAAAACAATAGCAGGTTGTATAAAGAATCTCATTTTCTGCATTCTACATACCCCTTTTGATTGTATCCATATCTTAACCACTCACACATCATCACAAAATCTCCAGAACTGGAAAGCCTACAAACTTGAAATTTGGCACTCTTGGCTTTTTGGTGCTCACTAAGAAAGGATTTTTCAAAATGACCATCACAGCATTAGTATTCCTATATTATTAACACACCCTGATGCTAAGGAGTTCTACTCCCCTTTACTACCTGGAAAGAAATCTATTCCAAATGCAAAACACAAGCAGAGGAAAGGAATTTCCGTTTTAGTTTCAGCACCAAGCAGCTTTAGTACAGAACAGTTGAGATAGGCCACGGCAGGCTCCTTACTGTCTCCTTCTTGCTCACACATAAAATACTGTTTCAGTTACCAAACAGCCCTCAACTCTCTCACACACTGACAGGACACTTACCAGATGAATACTGATGGATGTTGGCAGGCAGAATTTTTCCCCCTTATTTTTCTTCCCCAAAACTAAAGCCCATGTCACACTGAACCAACGGATGCAAAAAGGATGTAAAACGGACAAAAAACCTTGCCATCCGTTCGAAAATGTGATGTACTCACTGCCTCCGTTTTGCTTCCTCTCTATCCGTCCAGCATCCATTTATTGACGTTTCATCTGCTCCAAAAGTTTTGGGCTGCCTAAAACTTTTGCACGGAAAATGTATCCGGTTCGTGCGTTCTGCATCCGCTACGCATCCGCTACGCATCCATTACGCATCCGTTGCTCATCCGTTACTCATCCGCTATATCCGCTTGGCGGATGCAAAGCTCCAGCCAAGTTGGGGTCCACTTATTTCAACTACAAGGGCTTCTTCAGCATCGTCCTCTTTGCCATGGTCGATGCTGACTACAAGTTCATGTACATCGATGCTTCAGGCTACGGCTCATCTTCAGATGCCCAGGTATACAACGCCAGTCACCTCAAGGAGGGGCTGGAAGGCAACCTCATTGTGGGCTTCCCAGATCCAGACCCCCTGCCCAATGACCCGCAAGATGTGCCCTACTTCATCATGGAGGATGACGCCTTCTCCCTCACAACCTACCTCATGAAGCCATACACTTCCAGACTCCTGACCCATGAAGAGAGGATCTTCAACTACAGGCTGTCCAGGGCAAGGCGGGTAGTGGAGAACGGCTTTGGCATCCTAGCCAACAGGTTCCAGGTACTTCTCACCACCATGCAGCATCGCCCACAGACCATGAGGAGGATCGTGGAAGCTTGCTGCATCCTGCACAATCTCATGCGCACCCGCTACCCAGTCTTGCAGAACAGGCTTGTGGACCATCAACAAGGCAATGGGGACATGGAGCCTGGGGAATGGAGGCAAGGGCGAAACCTAATCAACACTCAGGATGTGCAAGGCCACAACAGAGCCTCACGGGAAGGGAAGAAGCAGCGCAACCTCCTGAAACACTGGTGCAACTCCCCAGCTGGAGCGGTGGAGTGGCAAGACAGGATGGTAGATGCTTAATGGATGCTTCCTTCAGCCTGTCTCATCACACGGATGAGATTGGGCCATGTATGTTGGGTGGGCCTACAATGAACAGGGCATTTAATAAAGAGTTATGTTTGTGTTCAAATATGTGGATCAATGCTTACATTGTTATTGATAAAAAAGGGCCCTAGGTGTGGCACCTGGGAGGATAGACCATACAGTCCCACTATGCTTGCACTGGAGGTTTATCTATCCCACAGCTATTAGCCATCCCAAAGGCATCCCTGGTCATTCCACAGATATCCCTGCCCACCCCACTGCTATCTTAACCCATCCCACAAGCATGCAAAGGCTTAAGCCAATTCTAAAAGTTTCCACCAAGACTTTAAAAAAAAAAACAAATGAAGCAAGTGTGTGAATCAAAGATAAACTTTATTGAACAACAATCTGTAAAAAAAAATGACCCAAATCAAGTGTCCAAATAAAGTCCACAGGTAACCAGCTACCCGGTCTCTGGCACTCTTCTTGGTCACTCGGAGGTGTGCCCAGTCTCAGGGGTGAAGGATCCAGGTACTGTGGTGGTGGGTGGTGCTGGAGTGCCTGGCCTCGAGAGGACAACAGGGGATGGTGTGTTGAGAAAGCTCTCGGACAGCTGGCTCAGCCCCGTGATGCTGAGAGGTCCTTCCTCCATACCATGGGGTGTCAGCCCCAGTACTGATGACAGATGTACTGAGGCCGGGCTTGGCTGTGGGGTGGAGGAAGGAGTAGTGTAGTGGGGCTGTCTGGTCTGCAGCTGGGTGAGGACTGGCCTGGGTGGCATCATTGGTGTGGGTGGCATCGCTGTCGTGGGTGGCATCATTGTCGTGGGTGGCATCAGTGGCATCAGTAGAACAGGTGGCAACGGTGTCACCCGATGACTCTGTGCCTGGACTGGGAAGGGCTGCTGCCTGTGCTGCTGAACCTCCTGGTAGCCGTAGCCCTGGTAGGTGAGGGCTTGTGGGAAGCCTTGGAATGGAAGGGACATCACCTGGGGTGGAGGAGCAGACCTGGACTGGGTGGGAGCAGGTTCCTCTGGGTCTGGAGGGTTGTGAAGCAGCTTGGTGATCTGGTCCTTCACCAGCTAGTACTGTGGATCCGCCATTTCCCTGAGGGTCTGGTTGACATAGGTGAGGAAGGGCTTGCGGTTGGAGGATGAGGAGTCGGTGTTGACCAGCTGAGAGAGGAGAACTATGCTGGTGCAGATGGTGTCTCTGATCTCCTGCAGGACAGTGTGGCTCTGCCCCTCCAGCTGTCCGGCTCTCTGCCTTTCTGCGGAGGCGGAGCTGGGGGGGGGTGGATGCGGCTAGGACTGTGGTGGACTCAATGTCTCCTTTCTCCCACCACACCAGGGAGTCCTCTACGCACTCCACCACACTTACCACACCTGTCTGTGGGTTCTCCGCCGTGGCACGCTCCACAGAAACCTGCCTGGAGAAAGGGACTGACTCTCGGCCGGAAGAGGACTGGCTCTCAGCAGGCTGCCGGAGAGAGAGAGGGTCGTGAGAGGGGCTGCTGGTGCTCCTCGGTGGCGGACCTCACCCTCCAGGAAGCTGCACCTGGCCATGACGTAGGTCTCTCTGTCTGTCAGCTTCACAGTGGCCTGGCCAGATTTCTTCAGGTGCAGCTTCCCGTACCAGGTGTGCATGTGCTTCCACCAGCCGAGGAGCACCTCCAAAGTGTAACCCATACTCTCTGCCCTCTCTCTCCAAGCAGCCTGCTTCCGCTTGGTGTCCCTGTGCAGCCGGTGTCCCTTCTGCCACAGATAGTTGTTCTCTCTCAGCCACTCCAGCACTTCATCCTCGTGCGCCTCCTCAATATAGTATTGCCTCCTCTCCCGTTGTCGCATATGCCTCTTCCTCCCTTTGGCTGGACCAGATGGGTCCTCATCAGAGGGGCTCCCAGGTAGTAGGGGCTGCTCCTCCACACCACCAGCAGCAGCAGCACCAACAGAATCATCATCATCATCATCATCATCCTCACCAGCAGGATCATAATCAGCATCATCATCCTCACCAGCAGGATCACAATCAGCATCATCAGCATCATCATCATCATCAGCAGCAGCAGCAGCGGCAGCAGGATCATCAGCAGCAACATGACCAGCAGGACCAGGATCAGCAGCAGTAGAGTAAGCACCAGCAGGGCCAGCAAGTCCAGGAGCACGAGCAGGACCAGGACCAGGAGCACGAGCAGGACGAGCAAGTCCAGGAGCACGAGCAGGTCGAGCAGGACCAGCAGGACCAGGAGCAGCTTCAACAGAGTAAGCACCAGCAGAAGCCCCAGCACCAGCAGAAGCACCACTGCCAGGAGCAGCTTCAGCAGAAGCCCCAGCAGAAGCAGAGTCAGGGGCAGGGGGCGGGAGGTTGGCCCTGTCCCTCTTGCCAGGGATGGCGGCAGGTTGCTGAGGCTTTCGCTTCCTCCCCATGGTTGTGGGGTTGCTGGCTGGCAGGGAGGCTGGCAGGCACCAAGGCTGGCAGGAAGGCTGGCAGGAAGCCTGGCAGGAAGGTAGGCAGGAAGGCTGGCAGAAAGGCTGGCAGGAAGGCAGGAAGGCAGGCAGGCACCAAGGCTGGCTGGAAGGCAGGCTGGCAGGGCAGGCAAGGAACTTGAAGTGTCCAGCAGCAGGTCTTTCCTCGGAATGCTGGCCACATGCGAGCTGCTTCCCTTTTTTTCCGGGGGTCTTACGTAATACTTCCCCCCCCCGCATGCGCAATTAACGGTCGGCATCCGTTCCGCTTCCGCTGTGCATCCTCTAGGCTTCCTCTGTTCATCCGCTTTATCCGTTGTGCATCTGCTGTGCATCCGCTTCATCTGCTCGGCGTCCGCTCTGCATCCGCTTTATCCGTTCCACGTCCGCTTTGCTGAGGTCCCCCGGGAAGCCCTGCGGATGTGCCATCCACTCCAATCCGCTTCCATCCGCTGGGCTTCCGTTCCGCATCCGCTTTGCATCTGCCCTGCATCCTCCCCGCATCCGTGTTATCCGCTCCGGTTATGCAATTTTTTGCCCCTTTTAAGAGCGGATAACAACGGATGGAACATTTTGCTCATCCGCTGTGTCCTTTTTGCATCCGTTGGCCAGTGTGACATGGGCTTAAGCCTGACCACATAGTTTCATAATAAAGCACGGGTCTCGAGCTCATCTTGGTTATTTCTGTCAAAAATAAAATGATTACAGGCAGTATGAGAACCATTTTCCTGTTGGTTGAAATGAAATGACTCATTTCAAAGTCATACTGTCTTTGCTAGCAAGTTTCTATTGGTGTTGATTTTGTAAATAAGAAAGTATTTTAAATTGGTAATTATGTATTTGTAACATATTGCACTACAACAAAAACAAAGAAAGTATATGCAAGGAATAAATAGATGACATATTGCATAAGGACTCGGGAATAGAGCTCAAGGCTCCTTGAGTTATGTCAAAGCTAGAGATATTTATCCTGTAACCCTTGCTTTGGAGAGGAATCCTGTTCATTGTTTAGTTCTGTAAGCTTGGATTAGCAACTGTTCTGATGATGGTAATGCTGGTGGCTTTTTTTGGAAGAAAAAAATTGAAGTGGTTTCCTATTTCTGTGGGTCCTATAATCTCTTCCACTTTGACTTTCAAAGGAAACATAGTCTGGCCAACATATTAAAAGAGGGATTAAATGTGAATGGTGGCATTGTCAGATACTCTGAGCTGAGCCATAGCCAGGAGTCTAAAAGAAATCCAGTGAATAGGATCTATTGAAACCCTTTCCCAGTGACATTTGATGGCCTTTAGAAATTGGTTTTTGACAAGAGCAAGCTGAACTGATGGAAAAACAAATGATGTGAACTATGCAAAGAATACTGAGAAGTATAAGATGCCAAGAAAACTATATAAACATGTGCAGGTAATCACCAGGAAATGGGCTCGATTTCAAGGAGTTTTTACCTTTTAGAGTATAGGTAGTGCTTGGTTAGCAGCCCCTGTTCAGTGACTGATCTTTTCACACTTGTGACCATCACAGAGCCCACAAGTCATGTGATCGTGATCCGGGCACTTGTCAATCAGCATGGATTTCCAACTGCCACAAGGTTCTGCGATCATACAATCTGTGACTTTTCTACCAGCTTCCCACAAGCAAAGTCAATGGGGAAGCTGGTAGGAAGTTGGAAGTCATGGTCAGGTGAGGTCCTTGCTTAATAACTTGTGATAATTCACTTAGTAATGGTAATCAGGGGATTGCCAGAATTGCTGTCACCAAAAAGCATGATCATGCAACCATATCGCTTAAGCCCATGTCACACTGAACCAACGGATGCAAAGAGGATGTAAAATGGACAAAAAAGCTTGCCATCCGTTGGAAAACGCAATGCATCCATTGTGTACTCACTGCGTACGTCTTTCATACGCTCTATCCGTGAAACATCCATCTACTGCTATTTCATCCACTCAAAAAGTTTTGAGCTGCACAAAACTTTTTGAGCAGATGAACTTTCCACCGCGTACGATTTACATCCGTGACACATACGGGCAACAAACGTTCTACGTCCGTTGTCATCCATTACACGTCCGATGTATCCTCTCAGCATCCTCTGGCCATCCGCGCAACTCACATCCGCTGCAGCGGAAAATGGAAAGAGGGAGGAAGCGAAAGATACGTGGAACGTCCACACAGCGTTAGTAGCACAAACATAGAAAGGATGAAAGCGGATGCAGCTCGCATACAAAGCATTAAAATGGAAAAAAACGTTTGTATAGGGGACGTATCTTGGATATTAAGGATGTCTGGAGGATGTCAAGAGTATGTGGAAGGACACCTAGCGGAAAACCAACATTTCCTATAAAAAGGGGGATGAAATCACCTGGATCTCACTATCAGTCCAGCAGCCCTGGTGTGCAGACCACTTCAGCCTTGCTCTTGCTCTTCCACATCATCCATTGATCTCCACCATGGATCATCGCACACTCCTTTTGGTAGCCGCCATCATTCAACACCAGAACCAAGCCCTCTTCAGACTGTTTCACCTTTTCTACGCAAGGGGAAGAAGGAGAAGTCCAAGAGCTGTCCGGGTCCAAAGATGGATCAGGAGAAGAGTGGAGTATGGACTCTATGACAAGCTGATGGCGGAGCTGAGGAATGAAGACACTCGTGCATTCTAGCACTTCATGAGGATGCCACCAGCCATGTTTGACGAAGTTGTGGAGCGTCTGAGACCCAGGTTGACCAAGGCAAACACCAACTTCCATCCCAGCCTGGACCCTGGATGGAAGGTGGCACTGACTCTGCGCCACCTGGCCTCTGGAACCACATACAGAAACATGCAGTATGCCTGGAGGGTGCCACACAACACCATCAGCATTGTGGTCAGAGAAGTGGTGCAGGCCATCATCGAAGAATACTGGGAGGAGTTCCTCCAGTGTCCCACCACTGAAGAAGGCTGGAGGAAAGTTGCAGAGCAGTGGTATCAGAGGTGGAACTTTCCCCACACCATTGGAGCCATAGATGGGAAGCACGTGGCCTGCAAAGCTCCACCCAACTCAGGGTCCAATTATTAAAACTACAAGGGCTTCTTCAGCATCATCCTCTTTGCCATGGTTGATGCTGACTACAAGTTCATGTACATCGATGCTTCAGGCAACGGGTCATCTTCAGATGCCCAGGTATACAATGCCAGTGACCTCAAGGAGGGGCTGGAAGGCAACTTCATCATGGGTTTCCCAGATCCAGACCCCCTACCCAACGACACACAAGATGTGCCCTACTTCATCGTGGGGGATGACGCCTTCTCCCTCACAACCTACCTCATGAAGCCATACACTTCCAGATACCTCACCCGTGAAGAGAGGATCTTCAACGACAGGCTGTCCAGGGCAAGACAGGTGGTGGAGAACGCCTTTGGCATCCTGGCCAACAGATTCCAGGTACTTCTCACCACCATGCAGCATTGCCCACAGACCGTGAGGAGCATTGTGGAAGCTTGCTGCATCCTGCACAATCTCATGCGCACCTGCTACCCAGTGTTGCAGAACAGGCTTGTGGACTATCAACAAGGCAATGGGGACATGGAGCCTGGTGAATGGAGGCAAGGGCGAAACCTGATAGACACTGTGGATGTGCAAGGCCCCAACAGAGCTTCACGTGAAGGGAAGAAGCAGCGCAACCTCCTGAAACACTGGTGCAACTCCCCAGCTGGAGCAGTGGAATGGCAAGACACTTAATGCTTAAGTGGTAGATGCTTAATGGATGCTTCCTTCAGCCTGTCTCATCACATTGATGCGATTGTGCCATGCATGTTGAGTGGCCTTACAATGAATTGGGCATTAATAAAGAGTTTTGTTTATGTTGAAATCTGTGGATCAATGATTAAATTGTTATTGATAATAAAGGGCCATATGTGTGGCAGCTGGGAGGGTGGACCATACAGTCCCACTATGCTTGCACTGGAGGTTTATCTATCCCACAACTATCCTTATCCCACAGCTATCCTTACCCATCCCACAAGCATGCAAAGACTTAACCCTTTTTTCAAAGTTTTCCCCAACACTTTATTAAGGAAAACAAAATTAACCAAGTGTGTGAAGCAAAGATAACCTTTATTAATTACAAACTGTATGACTTTATTAAAAAGCAAAATGACCCAAGTAAAGTGTCTTTAAGCAAAGATAAGGTGAACAGGTAACAACTCAGTCTCTGGCACTCTTCTCAGTCACTCTGAGGCGTGCCCGTGGTCTCAGATGTAAAGGGGCCAGGGACTGTGGAGATGGCTGTTGCTGGAGTGCTGGTCTGAGGTGCCATTGGGATGCCTGGCCCCGAGAGTACAACAGGAGATGGTGTGTGCAGGAAGCTCTCAGAGAGCTGACTCAGTCCCATGAGGTTGAGAAGCACTTCCTCAAGGACCTGGGATGTGAGGCCCAAGACTGATGACAGATGTTCTGAGGAAGGGCTTGGCTGTGGGGTGGAGGAAGGAGGAATGTAGTGGGGCTGTCTGGTCTGCAGCTGGGTCAGCTGAGGCGTCTGTGGCGTCTGTGGCGTCCGAGGAACCTGGGTGTGGACTGGGAAGGGCTGCCTTTGCTGTGGGAAGTCCTGGTAGTGGTAAGCTTGGTAGGCAAGGGGTTGCTGAAATCCATGGAAGGGCTGTGACATCGGCTGGGGTGGAGGATCAGACCTGGAGTGGGTAGCATCAGATTCAGCTGGGCCTGGAGGGTGGTGCAGAAGAGCTGTGATCCTCTCCTTCATCGCCTGGTACTGGGCCTCGGGCATGTCCATGAGGGTCTGGCTCACGTACGTGATGAAGGGCTTGCGGTTGGAGGATGTTATGTCGAAGTGGACCAGCTGGAAGAGGAGATCTGTGCTGGCTTTTATTGTGTCCCTGATCTCCAAGAGGACAGTGGCTTTTTCCCTCTGGTCTGCCTCTCTGCCTGCTTTCTGTGGAGGTGGAGGTGGGGGTGGGGGTGGGTTGGTCTCTGGTGGCTGCTTCTTCTTGCTCCATCTGAGACAGGGGATCCTCCACATTCTCTGGCATGGGGAGTGCAGCTGTCGGGGGGGTCTCTGTCATGGGGCCCTCCAAAGATACCTGCCTGTCTCCTGGCTGGAAGAGGAGTGGCTCTCTGTGGGCTGTCTGAGGGAGAGGCTTGACAGAGGGGCTGCTCCTCGGTGGTGAATCTCACCCTCCAGGAAGCTGCACCTGGCCATGACATAGGTCTCCCGGTCAGTGAGCTTGACAGCGGCCTGCCCGGATTTCTTCAGGTGCAGCTTGCCATACCAGGTGTGCATATGCTTCCACCATCCCAGGAGGACATCTGAAGTGTAGCCCAGGCTCTCCGCCTTCTCTCTCCATGCTGCCTGCTTCCACTTGGTGTTGCGATAGAGCCTGTGGCCTTCCTCCACAGGTACTCGTTCTCCCTCAGCCATTCTAGCACCTCCTCCTCATGGTCTTCGGAAATGGAGTACTGTTTCCTCTCCCCCTTCTCCTTGCCTTGCCTCTTCCTCCCTCTGGCAGGGGCTTCAGGGCCTTCAGCAGCAGGGCTTTGAGGGCCTTGGGGCTGGTCCACCACAGCAGCAGCAGCAGGAGAAGCACCAGCAGCAGCAGCAGGAGAAACACCACCAGCAGCATCAGGAGAAGCACCACCAGCACCAGCAGCACCAGTAGGAGAAGCACCAGTAGCAGCAACACCAGGAGCACCAGCAGCAGCAGCAGAAGCACCAGCAGCTTCAGAGTCAGCGCCAGGGGGTGGGATGGTGGTTCTGTCCTTCTTGCCAGGGCTGGCAGGAGTAGGCACAGGCTTTGTTAGGGATAACATTGTTCACCCTAACTGTTTTAGGTGAAATACTAAACTATGAATCATAGTTAGTGTATGCAGCTTTAAATGTAAAATAGCAATTGTGGGTGTGGTTATGAAAACCATATAAAAGTAGCAAGGCTACAGCTTGCTCTCTCTCTCTCTGGCTTTGATGATCCCTGATTACTGCTTGGAAGCAATACTGCATTGCTCGAACGGGAGAGACAACAACGGACTGATTTATGTGAACTGACAAAAGGATATTCTACATGGACTTTGCTAACTGAATATCCCTGAATGGACTGACTACATGGTAAATGAATATTGGACTGTTTTTGACTATGCTATAAACTTATACTGGAATAAAATATATTCTTGATAGCACAAGCGTATCTGTTATTTTTACTGTATGTTAATAAACATACAAGCTTAGCTCACTCATTTATCTGTGTGCCTATCTGACTAACGCTGCACATTCTGTTTAGCTTGTCTACCTAACCCTGGTTGGGGAACCCAGGCTTAACAGGCTTCCTCTTCTTCCCCATGGTGTTCTCTCAAGATGTCTCTGGCAGCAGGTCTTTCCTCTGAATGGTGACCTGCTTGAGAGCTGCATCCTTTTATATCCATGGAGCTTCCGCAATTCATCCTCCCTGCATGCGCAGTGAATGCTTTGCATCCGCTACGCATCCGATATTCATCCTATAGGCGTCCGTGATGCATCCGTGTCATCCGCTATGCATTCGCTACGCATCCGCTACGCATCCGTTCCTTCTGCTACGCGTCCGCTTCGCTATTATCTCCCGGAAGCCCTGCGGATGTGTCATCCGCTTCCATCCGCTAGGCTTCCTACGAACATCCGCTTTACATCCCTGCTACATCTTCCCCCCGTCTGTTCCTTTCCATTGTTGGCCACTCTGTTTATGCAAATTCGAGGCACTTTTGAGAGCGGATAACAACGGATGGAAATTTTGCTCATCCGCTGTGTCCTTTTTGCATACGTTTTGCATCCATTGGCCAGTGTGACCTAGCCTTTAGCAATGGAAATTCCTTCCCCAATTACTGCAACATGTGCATTTTGCTTAACATTGAGCTCAGAAAGACAATTGGGTGTAGCAGTTAAGAGACCAGGCTAGAAACCGGGAGACTGTGAATTCTAGTCCTGCCTTTGGCACAAAACCAATTGGGTGACATTGCATCAATCATTCTCTCTCAACCCTAGGAAGCAGACAACAGCAAACCACTTTTGAAAAACATTGCAAAGAAAACTGCATGTTATTGCACTGTTGCCTGGAGTCAACACTGACTTGAAGGTACACACAAACACACACACACACACACATTGAACACAAGTGTAGTAATGTTTTTCTTCCCCCATTGTTTTGAAGAAGTCTTTTCTGAGCACGCTGAAGCCAAGATCTAATCTTTTGTATTTTACTATTTCTCATTTTAAAATCTGCACAAAATGTTTGCCTTTTTGGGGACAGACTCCTCTGATTCTTTTTGATTAAGAAAAGCTTCGGCTTCCTGTCAGATAAAGTTATGCACAGTGTGATTAATCTTAGAAAGAAGCACATTGTTTAATGAAGTTGCTGTTGTGATGCAATCTGAAGGGCTTTATGCAGATGTCTATTGTCCTTCATCCAAAGAATTATGTGCACAGCAGGCAAGAGGACAGGTCCTTGCACAATGCTTTGTCATAAACTTCATTGATAAAGATACTTAAAAGGTAAAGGTTCCCCTCGCACATACGTGCCAGTTGTTTCCAGCTCTTAGGGGGTGGTACTCGTCTCCATTACAAAGCCGAAGAGCCAGCGCTGTCTAAAGATGTCTCCGTGGTCATGTGACCGGCATGACTAAATGCCAAAGGCGCATGGAACACTGTTGCTTCCCATCAAAGGGGTCCCTATTTTTCTACTTCCATTTTTACATGCTTTCAAACTGCTTGGTTGGCAGAAGCTGGGATAAGTAACAGGAGCTCACTCCATTACACGATGCTAGGGTTTCGAACCACCAAACTGTCAGCCTTTCTGATCGATGAGCTCAGCGTCTTAGCTACTATGTCCCTAAAGTTTCTTAGATAAAGATACTGTATTTAGGTGGCTGCAATGTCTAAGCAAATTTTAACTGTGTGAAACAAAAAATGTAAGAATTGTTTCCTGATCTGGTCTACTTCAAAGGGCTGACATCAGGCAAACAACATCCCCTCCTCCCCAAGGAATGGTTTTCTTTCATTTTATACCAGAAAATAAGAATTCAAAGCACCTAAGATTTGCAACAACAATGTTCATAGTCATTTGTATATTGACTCCCTTCCTTATTTTTAATAGTGCTCTGTAGCTTTCTAAACCCTCACCTACTCCATGCAGAGATAATTATTTTGGGGAAAATCTTCCTCTTCCTATTTGGGAAATGCTGCAGTCTCTAACATTTCTTTCAATTAGTAGCTCTTCTCGTCTAACAAGAAAGCAGCAAGCCAGTAAGTCATAAATTTTATTTTTAGTATTCTTTCAATTAACAACCCCATCCCTGTGGCCATTTTATTTTTCTGTAGGCACTGAAAACCACCCACTCAGTAAAATGAAGCACCTATTTGAAATGCTTCTCTCTCTCTCTGTCTCTCTGTCTCTCTCTTTCTTTTTAACTTCCCTTTTTGGGGCTGCCACTTTCTCGTACATCAGAGATGATATCTTGGTGATAAAATGAAGGAGACTGCTAATTATGGAATCTGCAGGAAGAGGCAATGGAGGGGACAGCGTTATGACATTGCAATGCAGGCCCTGTTCCCTCTTAACATGCATTATGATGCCATGTGTACGTGCAAGAAGGCTGTAGCTCAGGGATGGGATCCAACTACCAGTTCTGTTGCTCTGTGTCACGTGAGTACAATTTACAACCTGCTGAGTTGCCCAGACAGCTGAACAGTGCTGTGTGCAAGTGCGCAGCAGTTGGAAAAGACCTTTTTTCCTGCTTTTTCAACTGCAGCTGTGTGGTGCAAAGCAGCTACAGTTGAAAAAGCAGGAAATAAAGGTCAGGTAAGAGCCCGGGCAGATGGGTGAGCCAAAACAGCAGCAGAGATAGAGCCGGTTCTATCTCTGCTGCTCTTCAGAACTACCGGTTCTATAGAGGTGGACAGAACCAGTAGAATCCCACCCCTGGTATAGCTTGCCCTGGGACTGCATAGTGCTGCTTTTGTCATTTTGATGTTAGCTGTTAAGCTCTGGTAGATGCTTCATAACTGCTGGTGCTTCTTAAATTTGTGAATTGCAGGATATTATAGCATCTCACAAAAAATGTGGACAAAATACATCCCCAAAGTTTTAAAAAACAGGCTAAGTAATAAAGACATTGCATTTTTAAATGCTACAGGACACAAGGGTGTGCCTCAGTGGTGGGATTCAAATTTTTTTACTACTGGTTCTGTGGACGTGGCTTGGTGAGTGTGGCTTGGTGGGCATGCCAGGGGAAGGATGCTGTAAAATCCCATTCCCTCCCCAACCCACTAACCTGCTTTCCAGCTCCGTTCTCCTGTGCAGAGCAACCAAAGAAGACCCAGCAGGTGAGCTGGGACTTGATGGGAAGCAGAAAAGAGATGGGGATGAGAGCAGTCAGAGGTGGTATTTGCCGGTTCTCCAAACTACTCAAAATTTCCACTACCTGTTCTCCAGAATTGGCCAGAACCTGCTGAATACAGAGGTGTCTGGTGTGCCTAAGGCACAAGCGGCCAACAAAATCCAGGGGATTAATCGAACCAACATGGTATTAGCAATCCTTTTATTCATGTAATTTCACATGCCTTAGCAGCATTTGGGTGTGAAGCATGGGAGTGCACTGTTACTTGCACAGTTCCGCCTACTGTGCATGAGTTGTAGCTTCTCCACAGAAAATAAGTTTAAAAAAAAAAATACCAGCAGTTTACAAAGCAAGAGAGAAGGCCCAGAGCTGTGAACAATCTTCTCCCACCTGCCAGAAATATAGCTATCGGTTTCCCCTTGATACACTTTTCTATCACTCAGATAAAAGCAATAGTTCAGAATTTGTTTGACTTTTGTTGCTCTGATATTTGTCCAAATGCTCAACACAGCTGCTTCAGGGTTGAAATTTTCAGAGTTGAAATGTCCCTGGATTGTGCAAAGTGATTTAAGACATTTCAGCACAATCACAAACCAAACATTATGGCTGGTGCAAAATGCAGCAACCTGGACATTAGTGGATAAAAACCACTACAATAACATAACATCTACTGCAGGGGTGGGATCCGAGGTGTAACTACCAGTTCGGTGATTTTACGTTTTGGTTTATTCTTCCAAACTTTTAGGCTCATAGTGGAGCCCATCATCAGGAACTTTTCTCTCTCCAGAATGTGTGCACAAAAGTTTAGCTTTTGTTGTTCCCCACCCCAGTGGTGGGAAATCAAACCACTGATTTTCATCTGTCTTCTGTCCAGAAGACAATTTAAGAAATGGACCACATTCAGGCCTTATTTTTAAACTCATATGATATAAACATTTAAAGAGTTTTGAAACATAGATCCTATGGTTTGAAAGACCAGACCGGATGATCATGATAGTAATGATTTTACTACATTTTGTCTACCTAACAAAATGATTCTACTTTAATTGTATCTATGTATGTCACGCTATTACTTCAGAATTAAATGAGAGGAAACACAGAAGGTTTGGAAGTTTTCAAGATGGTTACGACATATAGTCATATACTACATTTCATATACAAACATGAAATCTCCCATTGGTCAGAGGTGAAAATAGTAAACATAGACATGAGTTACAAGTCCTTTCCTATTTTTTTATTTATTTTTAATGAATTTTATTGATTTTTAAAAAACAAACATGAACAAACAAAACATAAAAACATCAAACTATTTTCCATAGATATACAAACAGTGTGCTGGTTGGTTTACAAATTATTTTGTGCATCCATTTCATAGTCTTCGATTACAGTTACATTACATAGAAGCTCATATTATAAATCAAGAATTAAGTACCTTAGTATCATTATCAATCAATCATTTGACTATAATTTTATTCATTAATATTTTACGAGGTAACCATAATTTACTTAATTTATTTTATAACAGTTCATATTATCATCCCAAATCTATGCTAAAATCATTTTGTAGTTATAAAAAGAAGTACATCTTTATATATTTGTTATTTTCTAAAAATCTACATATTACATTACTGTATTTTATTATCTAACCATTGATAAAAAAGATCCCAAATTTCATAAAATTGTTTATCCTCTTGTTCTCTAATTTCAAATGTTAATCTACTCATTTCAGCACATTCTAATATTTTCTTAATAATTTCCTCCTGCAATGGTATTTTCTCATTTTTCCAGTTTTTAGCAAATACAATCCTAGCCGCTGTTAATACATTTACAATCAAGTATTTCAAGTCTTTTCTGTATGTTTCAGGTAAAATTTCCAATAAAAATATCTCTGGTTTCAAATCTATATGTTTTTTTGTCATTTTTTCCAACCACGTGTGGATTTTAGTCCAGTATTTTTTAGCGTCCGCACAAGTCCACCACATATGGTAATATGAGCCAGGTGTCTGATGACATTTCCAACATTTTTCGGATTTATTCTTGAACATTCTTGCTATTCTTGTTGGGGGAAAATGCCACCTGTAAAACATCTTATACAAATTTTCTTTATAAGCTGTTGACATTATCATTTTATAATTTTGAGACCACAATTTTTGCCATTTCTCTAGATCAATCCCATATCCAAAATTCTTCCCCCAAGCAATCATAGTTTCTTTAACTTGTTCTTCTTCTAGTTTAATTTCTAGTAAATATCCAGACAATTTTTTAATCACCTTTTCATCAGTACCTGTCAAAATCTTATCCAGGTCAGTCAATTTATCATAGAAACGTTCTATTTTAGAATCTTCAACATACCTTGAGTGTATTTTGCGCATATGAAAACCAATTCATCTTTATACCTTGTTCCTCTAGTTTTTGAATAGATTTAAGTTCACCCTTTTCATTTAGTATTTCACCATATTTAACTGTTTGTTCCTTTTTATATATTATAGGGTAAGAAAATGCTTCAATAGTCGATAACCAGACTGGAATTTTCAAATAATATTGTCTTTTAATCTTATCCCAGTTGAACCACAGAGACTCCCGTATATGATGTCTTCTAAAATATCCCTGTAAATATCCCATAAAAAAGCATGCCACCCCAACAACAAATCATGTTCTTCTAATGTCAACAATCTAGAATTTCTTAATGTTATCCATTCCTTGACCCACATCAAATTTTTAGCTTGGTAGTACAACTCCCAATTAGGCAAGCCAAATCCTCCTCTAATTCTAGCATCTTGCAACAGTTTTAACTTTATTCTCGCTTTCTTATCTTGCCATATATATTTTAACACAATTTTATTTAATTCTTCGAAATAATCTTTTCCAAGCCTAATTGGAATTGTTTGAAACAAATATAAAATTCTGGGTAGTATATTCATTTTGATTGTTGAGATTCTCCCTATTAGTGACAATTGTAAATTTTCCCATTTCACCAAATCTGATGCTATCTGCTGTTTAAGTTTGATATAATTATTCTCTTTTAATGTACTACATCTTACTGTCAAATATATCCCCAGATACTTGAACTTATTCGTGACTTGAATTTTCAATAGATCTGCCAATTCTTCCTTTTGTCTTAATAACATATTTTTTGTCGAAATCTTTGTCTTGTCTTTATTTATTTTCAAGCCAGCCACCTTGCCATATGTCTCTATCTTTTCCAACAATTTTGGTGCTGTTTCTAAAGGGTCTTCTAAAATAAAAACCAAGTCATCTGCAAAAGCTTGAAGCTTAAATTCTTCCTTTTTAATTTTCATTCCTTTTATACTCTTTTCATCTCTAATAATTCTGTTTAGTACTTCCAAAGTTAACACAAATAGCAAAGGTGATAGTGGGCACCCTTGTCTTGTTCATTTTCTTATATTAATAGAGTCTGTCAGTTCTCCCTCTATCATTACCTTTGCCGTTTCTTGTAATATAAAGCTTCTATTGCTTGAATAAAATTTCTGGCAAAACCCATCTGTTCCAACAATAATAACATGAATTGCCAATTCACATTGTCAAATGCCTTTTGTGCATCTAAAAATACCAAAGCCATTTGTTTTTCAGGGTGTGCCTCATAGTATTCCAAAGTATCCAAAATTACTCTCATATTATCTTTAATTTGTCTCTTTGGCAGAAATCCATTTTGGTCAGGATCTATAAAGTTATTTAAATATTTTTTAAGTCTTTTTACTAGGATTGAAGCAAAAATTTTATAATCTGCATTTAGTAGAGAAATAGGTCTGTAATTCTTAATTTGCAATGGATCGGGCTCCTCTTTTGGAATAAGTGTAATATAGACTTCTGACCATGATTTAGGTATCTTCTTCTTTAACATAACTTCATTCATAACTTCTAACAATGAAAGATTCAACGATTCTTGTAATGTTTTATAAAAATCTGCCGGAAGTCCATCTGGGCCTGGTGCCTTTCCATTGTTTTGCTTCTTTAGTGCTTCAGTTAGCTCCATGATGGTTATATTGCTTTCTAACATTTTTTTAGTCTCTTTAGGTATTTTAGGTAAATTAGCATTCTGTAAGAACTGCTTAACTCTTTCCTCATCAATATTCTCTTGCTTATATAATTTTCCATAAAAATCTTGAATAATTTCCTTCTTCTCTTTACTGCCATAGCAAATTTGATCTTGATCATTTATTAACTGCAATATTTTCCTTGCTTATTTCTCCTTTCTCAGTTTATATGCTAACCATCTTTCCATATTAACATACTCCTAATAGGCTATTCCTATTGGACAAGAATACCCGATGCTGATTGGCCAATAATAGCAAGCCTATGATTGGCCAATTCAAGCGGCGGGAAAAACAAGTAGCTGTCATTGGACACTAGCCGCGAGCAGCTTCTCTATATAAAGAGCTGCCATGGCTCCTGGTTAAGACGGACTTTCTGCACGAAATAAAATAGCTGAAGTTACACTGGTCTCCGAGTCTCCTTCTTCCATGAACACAACACTGGTGACGAAGGTGGGATACTGAGAGAGGAGACCAATTGGTCACGAGGCATCGAGAACCGAACAGACGAAATGGCTGGAACCAACTCGCCACCCACACCATTCAACCCAGCAACAGAGGACTGGGAATTCTACATCGATAGATTCCTCATGTTCCTGGAGAGTAACAATCTACAAGGAATCTCGGATAACCAAAAAAGAGCTGTGTTCCTGATGCACTGTGGGCCCACAGTGTTCAAGATGGCCAAGGCACTAGCGAAACCAGACAATGTGAAACAGATGGCCTGGCCAGATCTAGAGAAGCTGCTGAAGGCTCACTACGCACCGACCATCTCCAGCCTCATCAGGAGACACAAGTTTTACAAATGAGACCAGAGAGAAGGTGAGAGCATCGTAAATTTTGTAGCAGCTCTCAGGAACATTGGAGGAGTATGCAAATTCCTAAACATGGACGAAGCCATGAGGGATCGCTTGGTCCTCAGACGAAGAGATCTTACCCTACAAAGCTGGCTGCTAACCTGGCCAAAGATTACCGTTACCGAGGCTATTGCTGAAGCCACGGCAGCAGAAGCAACCAAAAAATCAGCAGCAAAGATGCAGCAGATGAATGCCGACTCACCCAAGACACTGACCAAAAAAAATCAGAGCACTGAGAAAAAGGCAGAAAGCGCACACAAAACCACCGCATGGTTTGCAGACGGTGGATCGTCCAGAATCGATGATGACGACAAAGAGGAGATCCACAGATTCCAGGCTGAGTGAGAGCGGCAACTGAAAAATGGTCGTAAGTTGGAGTTTCAGTGTGCCTGGTGCGGAGGAGACCACCCCCGTTCTGAGTGCCGATTCTTAGACGCCGTGTGCCGGTACTGCGGGAAGCGGGGTCACATCGCACGAGTATGCCGAAACCAGAAAAGCTTCAGCCCCAGATGTAGGGACAACACACCACCAAGAAATAAAGAAAGGACAACATGGAGCCATGAGAGTCGTGAAAGCAAAGGAAAGCGGCCAAACGAAAACTATAGGAAAGAGGAAACTCATCAAACCATCACCATCGGTCACTCTAACGCAACTAATGGCCGAAAGGTACATGTGGCAGTCCGGATCGAGGGCCAAGAATGTAAGATGGAGGTCGATTCCAGATCGTACCTATCGATGGTATCATGGGATACCATCAAAAGACTAGTACTGCATATTGGCAGAGCTGAATTAGAACACCAATCACTAATTTTAAAAGACTACCAAGGAAACAGAATACCAGTAGTCGGACTTGGACACTTCCAGATAAGTTTCAAAAAACACCAAAAGATATTGCCTCTAACCATTGTTGACTGAAACTGACCAAGTCTATTGGGACTCGAGTGGTTCAAACCTCTAGGAATCAGAGTAACTGGCATTAACCGCATCACTGACGCAGACTGGGAGGAGAACCTGATGAGAGACTTCCAGGACGTCTTCTATGGAAAGTTAGGCAAGTACTGAGGGTCCCCTATTTCATTCAATTTAGACCCAACAATTGCTCCAATTAGGTTAAAGGCGAGGCGAGTCCCCTTCGCACTAAAACTCAAAATTGATGAAGAATTAAATAAACTAATAGCACAAGGTATTTTGGAACCAATTGACCATGCCAAAAGGGAGACCCCAATCATGACCCCAGTTAAGCCAGATGGGTCCGTGAGAATCTGTGGGGATTACAAGGCTACCATGAACCATGCGCTACAACAAAGTGCATATCCTGTCCCAGTAGTACAACATCTACTACACTCATTGGGGAAAGGCAAGGTCTTTGCAAAGCTCAACCTTGCCCAAGCCTACCAACAATTGCCAGTAGACCCTGAAACAGCAGAGGCACAAACGATTGTGACGCATAAGGGAGCATTCAAATGCACAAGATTACAATTTGGAGTCAGTGTAGCCCAGGGGGTCTTCCAAAGCCTAATGGAGTGGTTATTACAAGGAAGAAAAGGAGTAGTCCCATACTTTGATGATGTGCTTGTCTCAGCTAACGATGAGAAACAATTAGAAGCCCGCCTCAGAGAGGTCCTGCAAAGGTTCCAAAAAGCGGGACTCAAGGTAAAAAAAGAAAAGTGTAAATTGGCCACATCAAAAGTTGAATTCCTGGGGTACCAAATCGATAAAGAGGGCATCCACCCCACAGAGAAAAAAATTAAGGCAATCAAAGAAGCGCCTAGACCTAAAAACAAAGTAGAGTTACAAGCATTATTGGGACTTATAAATTTTTACCACATTCTTCTGCTACAGAAGGCAACAATGGCAGAACCACTACATAGACTATTAGACAAATCAGCCATCTGGACCTGGGGACGATGTGAAGAGACAGCATTCCAGCAGATAAAAGACCTCATCACCTCCAACTCGGTATTGATGCAATACAGCGAGACATTACCATTAACAGTCACCTACGACGCATCACTGTTGGGCATTGGAGCCGTACTTAGCCACATCCTGCCTGATGGGAGAGAAGCCCCCATCGCCTTTTACTCAAAGACTCTTTCAAAAACTGAATGGAACTATAGCCAATTGGACAGAGAGGCATTAGCGGCAATATCCGGCATAAATACCTTTATGGTAGGACTTTTACCCTTTTTACCAATCACAAACCTCTATTGGGAATACTAGCGGGAAACAGAGCCACCCCAAATATACTATCCCCGAGAATGACAAGGTGGTCCAAGTTCCTGGCAGCCTATAACTATAGACTGATCCACCGACCCGGTAAAGACATTTCCCACGCCAATGCCTTGAGCCGCACTCCCCTACCAGACATAGAAACTGACCCGGCACCAACCATGTCCACCCTACAAATTGAGACTCTGTCAACCTACCAATAACCGCAACTGACATTGCCAGAATGACCACAAGAGACAAAACATTGTCACAAGTATTAAACTAGGTAGGAAAAGGGTGGCCAGAAAATGAAACAGACATTACTTTTAAACCTTTCAAGAATAGTCAAACTGAACTGTCATTGCTAAAAGGTTGCATCCTATGGGGTGATCGGGTAATAATACCAGAACCATTACAAGAACAGGTACTGTGCATGTTGCAGGAAGGCCACCCGGGCATCGTGCGAATGAAATCCTTGGCCAGGAGCTATGTATGGTGGCCAGGGATGGACAAAGACATTGGGAAATGGGTTGAAACCTGTGGGAAATGCCAAAACTCCCACCCTGCACCCCCTTCAGCACCTGTCCTAGACTGGGAAACACCAAGGGGTCCCTGGTCACGAATACATATAGACTTTGCGGGGCCAACAAAAGGACATACATTTCTAATCGTAGTAGTTGCTTACTCCAATTGGTTGGAAGTAAGCCTCATGAACTCAACTACCACAGAAGCGGTCATTAAACAATTGCGAAAACTATTCACCACACACTAGTTACCGGACATGCTCATCTCAAATAACGGCCCACAGTTTACTGCATTACCATTCGAAAAATTCCTCGCTGAACATGGCATACGACATGCCTTGAAAAGCACCATGTAACTGGCGACAAATGGAAGGGCGGAACGCATGGTTCGGTATACCAAAGAAACTTTAGACAAATTAGACACAGGGGACATTCAGGAAAGAATTGAAAAAATGCTCACCATACAGTACATAAAACCAAACTCCACTACAAATAAAAGCCCAGCAGAATTACTAATGGGTAGAAAACTACAATCACAATTAAGATAGATTACACCCAACATATGCCGCTGAAAAACCAACCAACTCATCCAGCAAGTATTGCAAATTCAAACCAGGAAACTTAATCTATGCAAAGAATCTCACTGGCCACCCATTGTGGGTACCGGAGAAGATAACACAAATAACAGGACCATGGTCCTATAGACTAGAAACAGACAATGGCCAAATCTGGCGGAGATACATTGACCAGTTACGGTCATGAATGCTAGAATGCACCACCGACACACCCAGACACAAAGAACAACATACACACACACCAGCAACAACACAAACATTACACAAAAATATCACCAGACCAACCAGAGAAGGGGGAGAATCCTCAATAATAAATAAGAGGGGGGGAGCCCTCTGGTAGAAAAAGAAACCTCTCCGGTAGAAAAAGAAAACCTTCCGGTAGAAAAAGAAAACCCACAAAACCAAAACATATACAATAAAAAACATTTGCAAATAAATGCAAATAAAAACAATGACCTACCCGCAGAAGTCTTCGGTGAAGAGCAGGAGGCACAAGAAGACCTGGATGCCTTGTCGGAAAGGAGCAACTGAGCCGACTCTACCAGTCCGAGTAGGCCAGGAGGGAGTGGCATGGCTGACTCTACCTTCTAGGAGGTTTGACAGAGGACAGGAGAAACAGTGTTCCCGTCTGAACCCGCTGAAGACGATGACACAACTAAACTGCGCAGGGCAACTAGGCAACCTAGAAGCCCCGCCTACTTACGTGACTATATACGGTAGGACCATACCAAGAGGGGAGGAGTGTTCCATATTAACATACTCCTAATAGGCTATTCCTATTGGACAATAAATACCCAACGCTGATTGGCTACTTTACTTGACGCTGATTGGCCAATAATAGCAAGCCTATGATTGGCCAATTCAAGCAGCGGAAAAAACAAGTGTCCATCATTGGACACTAGCCACAAGCAGCTTCTCTATATAAAGAGTTGCCGCGGCTCCTGGTTAAGACGGATTTTCTGCACTAAATAAAAGAGCTGAAGTTACGCTGGTCTCCGAGTCTCCTTCTTCTGCGAACATAACACCATCTATCTGGTTTATTTGCATCTTCAAAGTAGTTCTGTTTAGCACTTCTAATTTTCTGTGCTAGTTCTTCTTTTTCTATTTGACCCATTTTGTGTTTAATTATGTCCATTTTTAACTTAATATCTTTTTTCTGTGGCATTTTCTGTAGCTCTTTTTCAAGTGTTTTATGCTCATCCTCTCAGGCCTTTTCCTAGTATTCCTTTTCTTTGTATAATCTATTATCAAGCCTCTAGCATATTCCTTCATTGTATCCCATA
This sequence comes from Laticauda colubrina, assembly GCA_015471245.1. Lineage (NCBI taxonomy): Eukaryota > Metazoa > Chordata > Lepidosauria > Squamata > Elapidae > Laticauda > Laticauda colubrina. The sequence goes on from BLBF01000037.1 coordinate 4,408,844, forward strand.
CATTCTGGATTGATGTATCTTCTTTGTTATTTTCTCTAAAGAAAAAGACCAGTTTTTTCTCCATCCACTGTATGAAGTCTTTTTCCTTTAAAATAGTTGTTAGGGATAACATTGTTTACCCTAACTGATTTAGGTGAAATAATAACTATGATTCATAGTTAGTGTATGTTAAAGTGTCTACAGCTTTAACTGTGGAAAAGTAATTAAGGGAGTGGTTATGAAAACACTATAAAAGTAGCAAGTCTACAGCTTGCTCACGCTGGCTTTGATGATCCCTGATTACTGCTTGGAATCAAGACTGCATTGCTCGAACGGGAGAGACAACAAAGGACTGATTTGTAAGTGAACTGACATAGGATATTCTACATGGACTTTGCTAACTGAATATCCCTGAATGGACTGACTACATGATACATGACTATTGGACTGTTATTTGACTATGCTATTAACTTATAATGGAATAAACTATATTATTGATAGCACAAGCGTATCTGTTATTTTTACTGTATGTTAATAAACATACAAGATTAGCTCACTCATTTATCTGTGTGCCTATCTGACTAACGCTGCACATTCTGTTTAGCTTGTCTACCTAACCCTGGTTGGGGAACCCAGGCTTACCACTGGTTATGGGCCCAGAGGCTGCAAAGTCAGTTTAACTAGGTTAAACAGATTTATGTAAAAAGTGAGAGTTTGTGTTGTTATACATTACAGTAAACAGACAGCTGTGTTTTATTAATTATATTTTTATATCCATATAAGAAAACATGGCACAAGTCAATCTACAAAGTTTGTCCCTTATATCCAAGCTGGATGGAACAAACTATGTATCATGGTCTACAAAATGTAGTCTATTTCTACGAAGAGAAGGTCTGTGGAACATAATTGAAAATCCACCAAACGTAGAAGAATGGGATCCAGAGGATGAGGAAGACAGACTAAAGATAGAAGAATTTATGCATAAAAATCAACAAGCCATTTGCATAATTGGGTTAACCTTAACTGCTCAACAGCTTGTTAATATCCACGGAGAGAAAACGGCTGTTGGGTGTTGGCAGAAGCTGAAGAGGATTTATGTTCGAGATAATGTTGGTGCTCACATAAATCTAACACGGAAGCTTTTCAGGACGCATCTCCAAACAAATGGTGATATGCTGAGTCATTTGAAAACTATGCAAAGCATTTTTTAAAGAATTGCACGAGAAAGAGCTTATATTCTCTGAACTACACCAAGTTTACATAATTCTATCTTCCCTTGATGAAAGTTATGATAACTACGTAACTTCACTTGAAATTTTGCCAAAGGAAAATTTAACTTTAACCGATATAACTGGCAGATTGATCGAAGAGGCCAGAAGAAGGCATGAAAGAGATGAATTAAGGAGGAAGCAACCTCAAAAAGAAGATAATGAATCTCCTACTGCATACGCAATTAAAAAGTGTTTTAATTGTGGAGGAAGAGGACATTTGGCAAGATTTTGTAAAAAGGCAAAGCGCCACAATGCTGGCCAGAATACTAAAAATCATCAAAAAATAAATAAAAATTTAGAGTTAGCCATGTATACTAACGGAGCTGTAAAAAATAATTTATGGGTGGTTGACAGTGGAGCATCCCATTGTATAACAAATGATAACAAAAATTTTATTAAAATGTCCCAGAGTACACAGCAGATATCGTTAGCCAATGGCTGGAAACTGAAAGCTAAAGGTGAAGGTATAGCATATTGTTCTTTTATAAAAGAGAATGTAAAAATGTTATATGTACCACAACTTAAGTTTAATTTAATTTCAGTTAGAATTTTGGTTAAACTAGGATATGTAGTTACATTTAAGGGAGATAACTGCATAATTGAAAAAGAAGATAAGAGAATTACTGCATCTTTAAGAGGTGGATTATATGTGTTAAATGATGATGGTTTAAAGGTGGCTAACACAATTTATGAAAATAAGAAACCTCATGACGAATGTATTCACTTGTTACATCGAAGGCTAGGGCATTTAAATTTTAAAATGCTTAAGAAAACTGTTGAATTATCTAAGGGAATAAGTTTGAAATCTTGTAATAAGTATTTGCAATGTAATGCCTGTAATCAAAGTAAGAGCAGAGTTATACCAGCTAATAGAGTTGATGGATTTACTACTAAAGAGCCTTTAGAAGTAGTATTTGCTGATTTAATAGGTCCGAAAAAACCAAGTGTAGGAGGAGCTCGCTATATACTAAGTATAATGGACCACTATTCTAGATATGGGTTTTGCTATTTAATGAAGAGCAAAACTGAAACATATCAAAATTTATTTAATTGGTTCAAATTTGCAGAAAGAAAAACTAAAAAGAAATTAGTAACTCTCATCACAGATAATGGTACAGAATTTACAAATAATAAATTTCAAAACAGACTAAGAATGTTAGGTATTCAACATAAAATGTCTGCACCATATAGGCCACAACATAATGCCTTTATAGAGAGAAGAGGCCAAACATTACAATCAATGGCACGAACTATGATGTCTGATTCAGGATTACCTGACAATTTATGGGGAGAAGCAATAATGTGTGGTAATCATATATTAAATAATGTTGTTAATTCAACAACAGGTGAATTACCATTCACACTGTGGCATGGTACAAAACCTGATTTAAGTTACATGCACACATTTGGAGCACCAGCATGGGTGCATATCCCTACACAACTTAGACACAAAGGACAGCATAGAGCTAAAAGATTATTTTTTGTAGGATATACATCTAATCATAGATCTTATAGATTCTGGGAACCAGGAACATCTAGAGTATACACCAGTGCTAGTGCAAAATTCCTAGAACATGTAGGATGGAATAGATTAGAGCAAGATTTAAATAATGAAGTAATTATTGAACCCTACAAAAGGCAGAAAGATCAGATTAGCTATAAGAAGAGTCCAATTAAAGAAGTCCACGAAGAGCAAATAGGACCAGAACAAGAGGAAATAGTTGATCAGGAAGAGTTACATAATCAAGAACAATTAATAAATGAAAGCCCACCTGTAAGTCCTATAATACCTAGACGTACTACACGTGTAACTAGACCACCTGATAGGTATCAAGCAAGTATAGTTTGCCAAGTAACTAAAGTTCCAACTAGTGTAGAAGAACTTAGGATGTATCCTGCTAAGGATCAGGAGAATTGGCAAAAGGCAATGGAAAAAGAACTAAATTCATTAAAGGTAATGAAAGTGTATGAAGATGCCAAATTACCTCCAGGAGAAAAATCCATTGGGTGCAAATGGATATTTAAAATAAAAACTGGAAATGATGGGACTGTTACCCATAAAGCTAGGTTAGTAGCTCAAGGATTTAATCAAACTGCATCTGATTACGATGAAGTTTTTGCACCAAGCCTTAAAGCTACATCTTTAAGAGCAGCATTAGTGTGGGCAGCTAAGAAAAACTATGTCATTAACCATTTAGATGTAGAAACTGCTTATCTACATGCACCATTACAGCACACTATATATTTAAGAAAACCAATTGGTATAAAAGACAATAAAGTAAAGAGTAATGATTGTTGGAAACTCAAAAAGAGTCTTTACGGGTTGAAACAATCTGGGTTTGAGTGGAACCAATATATTGTGAAAGAGTTAAACAATATAGGTTTTAAATCTGGTTTAGCAGATCCGTGTGTGTTTAAAAGAGAAAATAATGGAACAGTGTCATTATTGTTATTATTTACAGATGATATTGCTTTGATAACTAAGACTAATAATGAAGCTAATGAGATTATATCATTATTAGCCAAAAAGATAAAAATAAAGCATTTAGGTGAAATTAAAAGGTATCTAGGATTGACAATTAATAAAACAAATAATGGTTTTAAGATATCTCAAGAAGATAAAATTTGCCAATTAATTAAAACGTATAAAATGGAACTTTGTAAACTGGCAAAGACTCCAGTGAGTCAGGAAGTTTGCCAAACTAATGATCAAAGTCCCAAATTTGATAAGTCCATATATCAATCTTTGATTGGTAGCTTATCATATATAAGCAATTGGTCAAGGCCAGATATAGCTTATAGTGTAAATCAGCTGGCACGTTTTAATTCAGATCCAAAACAATGTCATTGGCAATCCTTAAAAAGAATTTTAAGATATCTTAAAGGAACACTGAACCATGCATTGTATATAGAACCAAAGGGTGATTTGTGTCTTAGTGCCTATACAGATGCAAGTTTTGCAACTGATATAAACACTAGAAAATCAACATCTGGGATGGCTATATTATTTGGTAAGACACTAATAGGGTGGAGGTCAATCAGACAACAGCATATTAGCTTGTCCACGATGGAAGCTGAATTTTCATGTCTGTCATTATTATGCACTGACTTGATTTTCTACAAACAGTTATTATTAGACATGGGTATAACTGTAAAAGATTCCATTATTGTGTACGAGGATAACCAAGCAGCTATAAAGTTAGCTACTAGTATTGCTGTAAAAACTAGATCAAAGCATACTGATTTAAGATATTTAAACGTTAGAGAATCAGTGAAGAGTGAACTAATTAAATTGAAATACTGCATGTCAGAAGAAAACATTGCAGACCAATTTACAAAAGCTCAAGGAGCAATTAAGTTTAAAGAAAGTTGTGAAAAATATAATTTAAAGATGTAAATGATTCATAGTTAGTGTATGTTAAAGTGTCTGCAGCTTTAACTGTGGAAAAGTAATTAAGGGAGTGGTTATGAAAACACTATAAAAGTAGCAAGTCTACAGCTTGCTCACGCTGGCTTTGATGATCCCTGATTACTGCTTGGAATCAAGACTGCATTGCTCGAACGGGAGAGACAACAAAGGACTGATTTGTAAGTGAACTGACATAGGATATTCTACATGGACTTTGCTAACTGAATATCTCTGAATGGACTGACTACATGATACATGACTATTGGACTGTTATTTGACTATGCTATTAACTTATAATGGAATAAACTATATTATTGATAGCACAAGCGTATCTGTTATTTTTACTGTATGTTAATAAGCATACAAGCTTAGCTCACTCATTTATCTGTGTGCCTATCTGACTAACGCTGCACATTCTGTTTAGCTTGTCTCCCTAACCCTGGTTGGGGAACCCAGGCTTAACAATAGTGTTTTAATGTCCATCTCGACCTTCTTTTTTGTCCTTTCAAATTAATTGTCATTGGGTTGTGGTCTGTCCAAGTGCTTGTTTCAATATTTATTTCTTGGATGTTAGATATTAATTCTGTTGACATCCATATTGTGTCTATTCTGGACCATGATAGATGTCTATTTGAATAGAAGGTGTATTGTTTAATTTTAGCATTTCTTTCTCTCCGTGTATCTTTTAAGTTCATTTCATCAACCATTTTATAAAAGGATTTTGGGAGAGTCCTTCTGTTTTGCTTTACAAGTCCTATCCTATTTTTACATGCATTGCACCTGGATTTGATCCCCATTATTGCAAATACATGCCAATTTAAAAAAAAAATTGAGTGAGTGCTGCTTTTATTTTATTTTTAATTGCACTGTTTTGTGGGATAATTTGATCTGGCTTTTATGCTTGAACCATGCAAAGATCAAAATGAATCTTGCTGTTGGAATAAACTTTGTGAGAGTCCAGTATCTGGTATGCATAAATACAAGTATACTTCTGAACAAATGGAGGAAGAGAAAGCAGCATAATATGTAAGCAGGAGTGGGCTGCGACCAGTTCACACTGGTTTGGGTGAACTGATATCTAATTTTATGGCCAGTTCAGTGAACTGGCAAATCTCACCCCCGCTGGCCCTGCCCGCCCTCCCAAGAGTCCCTACACGGCCTGTTTTGGGTCATAGGTAAGCATAGAGGCTCAGGAAGGGCAAAAAATGAGCCTACCAGAAGTTCCAGAAGACCAGAAACAGGGCTGTTTTTGACCTCCAGAGAGCCTCCGGAGCCCAGGGAGGCCATTTTCCCTCTCCCAGGGGATCAAGGAAAGCCTCTGGAGTCTGGGGAGGTTGAAAATGCCCCCACTCCCCACAGCCCATTTTCACTCCCAGACCTGGGTGGTGCAGGAGGCTGACTAGACTATGCCCACCATGGCCACAGCCACCCAGTAACCAGGCAGAGAACCGGTTGCTAATTTTTTTGAAGCACACCCCTGCATGCAAGCACACTGGGGATGGGGGGGGGGGCAGAACCATGATCCCCTGAATGTTGTCACAAAAAGTCTTAATGTAGTGAACTTCAACACTGATGCATTTCAGTAGTTTGATTAACAGGCTTTCAATTCCATCTCTTCAGAAGCCCACTTTGAAACTGCTTTAACACATATTCTATACACAGAAAGGCAGAAGTGATAATTAGACTAGACATTTCTGAGGAAGATTGGCCTTTCACTACTTGTCCATTTTTAATTCAAACTGCACAGAATGGAAAATTCTAATGTGGCTGTTAATGTCAGAACATTAAAAATCTGAGAATGGTTTGGAAAGGGAATAAATTGGTTAAGCTATTTTTTTTTCCATCCCATTTGCTTTTTTTTCTGCTGATACATAATTTGATCGTTCCCCCTCACTTCTCACCAAATGGTCCTATTTGCTTCATGGCGAATGGAATGTAAAAAGTTTCAAACTTCATTGTAACCCACTGTGTGGTACATTTAAGCTTGGCTTTTCATGCTGTGGTCTGTCAACATATTTATGGCTTCTTCAACAAAACTGTTAAAGCATACCAGGGCTTAGTGATGTATGGGATCCAATGATATTCTCCAATGGCAGAACACAGTACCCAAATACCTGCACCAGTTACTGAAAGTTCCTTCGTTTTTAGCTGAATGGAAAAATAGTAAAATGTTGCAAGAAACATGGTGTCTTGCTATGGGGCATTCAGAGATTCTGCTTTATATCCATCTACAAAATATGCTGAGCAGATCCATTGAAATCATTGGGTAAATGAACTTCTTCTGGAAAGGTTATGTATATCATTATATATGTGACGCTGTAAAAGGAATGGCGCAGGAGAAGAAAAATTCTGAACAGCATAATGTTGCATATATTGCTTTACATGATGGAAAGAAGCAGCCATATGCAATTTTGGTTTTGCAACTAATGGATTGTCATTTATTTGGAGCATATTTACCCAGATTCCTTGCCTTAGCACAAATACAGCTCATTAAAATTTTCCTGAGCACACATTCCCATCCTGTATCTCAGTATCCTTCCAACAGATGAAGTAGCTTAAAGACAACTTAAGGAGCTTTGCTCCTGAAGAGCTGTTTTTCTTAATATTTCAATGAGTGGTAGGATTCAAAAATTTTTACTACTGTTTCTGTGGGCACGGCTTGGTGGGTGTGGTGTGGCCTTATGGGCGTGTCAGGGGAAGGATACTGCAAAATCCCCATTACCTCCCCATCCAACTAACCTGCTTTCCAGCTCCGTTCTCCCATGCAGGGCAACAAAAGAGGAGCCAGCCAATCAGCTGTGGCAAAAGAGGGCAGATGAGGGAGGAGATGAGGTCAGGGCCAATCAGAGGTGGAATTTGCCAGTTCTCTGAACGACTCAAAATTTCCGCTACTGGTTCTCCAGAACTGGTTAGAACCTGCTGAACTCCACCTCTGATTTCGGCTCACGGACTATGTATGGACAATGTAGAGTGTGTTGATATCCATTGGGAAGCCAACCAGTAATGACAGACTCCATACTGGGACTCCTGTTGCTCTGACTGGTTCTGCCAGTTCCCTAGGGTATCACCTCTTTCACTTCAGTCCATAACTTTTTCACACACTGCAGTCCTCTTTTGGGTCTGAGAGACTGGTGCCCTCTGCCGCTTTCTTTTCCTTTCACAAAGGGTTGATTCAGCAGTGGTCTAGCCAATGCACAGAGCATGAACACATTGGACACTGACTGTACTATTCTCAGTTTCACAAAGAAAGGGTGACTGGGAGAGAAAAAGATTCTTTGTCTTAATAGGCATGAGATTTGTTTGCCTCTTTACATGGTTAACTCACTGAAGAAGCAATCGGGAGGCATCCAACATAGACAAACCTGATGTCTTTGCTGTCACTTAATTGGCTCATAGCTATATTAGGTATATAGAGAGAGGGGTATTAAACAATTCAGTTGACAATATGAGTTTAGGAAGTTAGTACCCACCCCTCTCCTAGAAGAATGAATATTTAATATTTTGAGAAATAATAAAAAGACAGAATGTTATATTTCCTTGGATGAGAAATGGAGAAACATGCTCTTGGAAAGCATCTTTCTTAATAGCCCTCCGAAGATGTCAGCACTTAAGAGATAAAGAGACAGATAGCTCTATTCATAAGCAAATGCCCCCACCCAAGATCCAACAAAGGATTCCTCAGCCACAGTAGGAATTGCCCAAAGCCCCTTCATTGCATCATCTCAGTTGCACCACCCCCAGCAGTTCAAACTTCAACCAAACTTAGCTCAGACAAACTCCTAGGATTTGTACATGGCCCCATGGGAGTCTGACAACAGCCAATAAAATACATGTTCTTGCACAGGAACAGGAAGTTCAAGTGCAAAGTCTAAAAGAAGGTATAAATACCCCCACACACTCTCAACTCCATGTGGTCAGCTGCCCAGAACCACCCATATACAAGGGACAAAAATTATCCAGACAGGTTGCGTCCAATAATGATTTCTTGAGAAGGAGGCAGATTAAGCTAGGAACACCCCTTTCCATGTATTGATCACCTGGGCTCACCTGAAGGTCATTGTCCTGGAGACTTTCACCAAGTCAGGAAGAATAAGAATCAAACACACGTACACGTGTGAACATACACATGCACACAAAAAGAGAGAGAGGAAGAGCAGGGTAGAGGGAGAGAGAGCACAAGTCATTTTTAAATAGAGTTGCAATTTGCAGGGATGAATTTATTTTCCAGGCATAAAGAATCCCTTTGCAAAAATTGTTGATTTCTTTAAAAAGTACATTGTTTCTTGTGTTACAACATAAAATACACAATTGTAGAAATATAGAAATAGAAAGGAAAATGCAACTTTTTAAAAATTGCCATATATGATAAATTTTAGGAACTGTTATATCACGGTTATTTACTTATTAGACATACACAATAGAATATGGCAAGCTGCCCACCCCTACAATAATTACGAATAAAAATGTAATATCATAAACATTACCATAATTCCTTCAAATGTATTTGTAAGCTAAGCTCACTGTTCATAGCAACACATGACATTTAAAAACTAGACAGTTCATATGCTATACTTTCACTGAATTATACCACTATACTTTTTTGCTCTCCTTCTTCAGCTTGATCATTTCAGTTTGCGAGCATTAGAGAGATTTATTTTTTTAATTAGGCAGTCGTTTTAATGATTAGAAATGTAATACTGTTATCCTGAAGCTGTTTAAACTTTTTTTTTTACAAACTTGACCACTGTAAAATGTGTGGATTTCAACTCCCAAAATTCCTTAGCCAGCATTGACTAAAGATAAGTTCCTGGGTACTGAACAGAATACGAAAGTCTGTGAAAATCAAACCACTTGAATAGTCAGATATAAATGTAGCCATACTAGTCATTGAGAAATTATTACCCATTGATTTCTCTGGCAATTTGTAATTTAAAAGAAACTGAATCAAACAGAATAATTCCTCTAAATAACAAAATAAGAAAGGATAGTGACTAAACGTCTCTTTTTCTGTCTTAGATAGCAAGATCTTACTCTGGAAGATAACACACATTTTTCTCTTTGTGAAAATTTCCAGGAAAAAGAATCTAACTTCATTTACTTCTGACAAGATCAGCAACTTTAATGCCCACAGCTACTTATTAGCTCTTATGGAAGGAAAACCCCCACATTTGCAAATGACATATCACATGAGTAGTTTAACTTTGAAGAGTTAACCTCAGGAAAAACATGTGCCAAAGATGAGATAGCTAAATTATCCATGTTATTAGAAGGCCACCAAAAGTTTTCTCTGTCCATCCCATTATGATGATGAATATGCTTTACAAGGAAAGGCAATAGAAAGAAAAGCAATAGAAAGAAAAGCAATAGAAAGAAAGGCTGTGAAGAAATACAAAGAAAACTCTGATATATAACATTACTAAATAGGGAAATGTGTTTCCATGCTAATTAAAACAAAATCCAAAATTACAGTCGAAGTTTTTAAATTTTGTAATGGTCACATACAGTACTTAATGTATGCTGATATCAGTTTAAGATAAAATATTAGGTACCAGGTAGACAGGCTAGACTAGAGCAACCTCTTAAGCCCTATAACTACATCTTTAAAAAATGTGGATAAATTACTTGTCAGAATACCATTTAAAGGAAGAACTGAATTTATGACCTATAACATGATATCAAAGAGACTTTTCATGAGCGCATGAGGATTGCTATTTAGGTTGCAATCCAATGGATCTCCTTCAGAATAAACTCTATTGAAATAACAGGTCCTGTTCCTAGGCTGAAGTGCATGTAGCATTATTTTTTTTCAAGAAACATTACTGTATACTATGATTGAATTTTAATAAGTTACAATCCCTCCTCCACATTCCTATCATAATACTGGGAGTAACTTCTAACCTTAATCTGTGTTATCTTCTCAATTCTCTCCACTCCCCTTCTCCAGCAACCTGTTATCACAAAAGTTTCACTGGCTGACACAAGAAAAAAAAAAGGAGGTTTTGTTCTTCCTAGCACTGTTGATAGAAAAAGTAGTTTTTAAAAGGCATCCAACTGAGAATAGCTTTACAGTTTAATTATCTGTGAAGTGAGCCAAAAACTCTCCAGATGAATTAGAGAAGGGCTGCCAATTCCGGTTGCTTAAAGGTATTAAAATGGAAGCTAATTGGAAAAAAAGTTCTAGAAGACAGAATAGCATTGTTCTATCTTATGAGAAAGGAGAACAAGGAAAAACATTAAGTAGTTTCTTGCCATGGTGACATGGATAAAAAAATGGAGAATAAGGAGAATGAACCACTGAAGAATCAGGAATGCTATGGTAGATGGAGCAAAGGATTCTACAAGAGTCTGATATGCAACAATCCAACAGATGTGGGAGAATTTGGTCCTGCAGAGTGAAGTTTATGGAAGAAGACTACAGTGCCTTGGAAGAAGGAAGGCTCTCAGGACTCCATATTCATTGTGGGGTGGTCCCTGCGGATGATTCTGCCTGTGGTAGGATACGTGCAGCCAGGAGGCAAGAAAGGATGATCCCCACAATTTGCATGATGGCCAGTCCAAGTGCAGCTGAGGCAATGTAGAACATATTGTAGCTGACAAAGTCATGCACCTTGCTGAAGCATCCATTGTGGTAAATACCTCTGGCATCGGAAGGGAGCGGAGCATGCAAGCAACCTTTTCGGGTCCTGCAACAGCTGATGGGCACAGAGCCATTAGGTCCCTGTTGCTCCACCGACCAGGGTGAGGAAAACCAGTCGCGGTAACTCTCTATGCCACAGCAATTCAGGTTGCGCTGAATGAAATCCAGGGCCTCTGCTTTTTCCTCATCCTTGGTGTAGGAATTGATGGCTTCTCGCAGTCCATTCTGGAAACCCTCAGCAATATTCTCACGGTAAAACAAGCTAGACAGCCCTGCTGTCAGTCCTGCAGCCAAGACAGCCAGCTGGAAACCCCCATAAGTGCGCAGGAGGCAACGATGTTCCGTGGCAGCACTAAAGCAACCCAGAAAGCCCCATAGGATGATAGTGATGCCAGCAGCCAACAAAATGAAGGGGTTGGGAGGGTATTGATTGGTTGACAGCATCAAGTAGGTACCTAATGAAATCTTGGCCCAGATACCAATGGTGAGCATAATTAGACCAGCTGCCCAGAAGACAAAGCTGAAAGCCATGAGAAAAAGTTTGAGGAGAGCCATGGTACCTTTTGGATGATGAGAGAAGGATTTTTTAGGTGCTTCCAGTTATTGATCTCAGGTAGTACTCCTTGTATGCTGTCACTGGGTGCTCCTGAGCTCTCCTTTTATTCTCCACCTTGTCAACTGGATAGTCTTAGTTGCCTCACCAGAGATTCTTGAGGAATGCTGATAATACTATGGCAAGATGTTCTAGTTAGAAAAACATGCTGGAGAATATTGCTGCTATGTTTTAGGGCTGTTCTCACAGAGTAGGAAAAAAAAGAGAGCTAGTAATTGGTTCAACCTGGTCAGAATCCAAAATGCAAACTTGCTAGTCTGTAGAGTTGTCTGCCATCAGCGCAACACAAACGCAGTTGGATTGTTTCCCTGATCAACTGTGTAGCTGGACTGATTCAACCTTGGGATTGCAGTACAAGCTGTTTCTAACGTTCCAGAGAATTGCCTGCCTCTCAAATTGTCACTCAAGGGCTCCTGTCCCTGTTTCTCCTGTTACCTGCCCCACCTTGATATCCAAGTTGCTAATTGGTTTGTCATGGTTCTCTGGTTTCCCAATGCTAGGAAGGTTTTAAACATCAAAGGTTGCTTCTTACTGAACTGCCAGACAGAACTGCCAGACAGGGCTCTTCCATGAGAGCCCTGATTTACTTATTTAGCAAGCTGATGGGGCTTTCCCTTATTCCCCTCCACCCCAGAATATAAATTTCTATTTAAATAAAATATGCTTTTCCCCCACTGCAAAGCTAAATCCATCATTTTTCAACATACTCTTTACCAGCAATGTAACATCCCAGCATGGCATTCTGCTTTCAACTCAAAATGTGCTCAAAATATTTCTGTGACATGCCACAATCTGAAAAAACATCACCCCTTTTAAAATACAAGGCACTGTTGATGGAGATGAATGTGGATTTTGCAACCAACCTTAGCAAGAATTTCCTTTATTATGCATTCATTTAAGAAAAAGTGTTTAGAAGTTACACAGCAAGCCCTGAGTTATTATTCAGTCCTCTTGCACTTTTGCAACTACTTTTATGCAGAAAGAGATACAAGATTCCAGAAGAGGTGATAGACAATTCAGGTTTCCATCCAGTAGATTTACTCCATACTGTAATGTATCTAGGTAATGTGTAAGAGAGAACATTTCCTCTTGTTTAATTGGAGCTCATAAAATGAAAGCATTTTGCAGCTGGGACAGAAAATTAATCTTGGACACAATACCTGGCAGAACAATATTACATTTTTTAAAACCACACTTATAAACCCAGTACATAAAAGAAACCAGTACAATCTATTTTTGAGCAGTTCTTAATAATCAAATCTCCCAAAATTGCTTCCCCAGTCTTTTGTTAACAAATTGACATCAGTCCCAATTTTTCCTTCTGTATGTTTTCATGGAAGAGGTATTGTGTCTCAGAATGTAGTGGGATTTTCTAGGCCAGTATTTCTCAACCTTGCAACTTTAAGATGTGTGGATGTCTGCTCCAATGATTCTCCAGCCAGAAATCTACACATCTTAAAGTTGCCAAGGTTTAAAAATACCTTTTTAGAAAAACAGTTAATTGGGGTGTTTCCAGGTGGACCACAAAGAATTCTGTAACAAGCCCAGCCTTTTCTCTTCACCATATTAAGGAAAAGGAGGAACAGTGTAGTTGAGACAAACTAAGGGAAAGCAATAATTATTCCACTGCATTTCTGACTTTCAAGGAACATTTTTATGTAATTTTTTTAAAAAAGCAGCCTGGGTGTGTGAATGTCTATGGAGATTCTCAATCAACCAGGTCATGGTTTTCCCAAAGATCCTTTTTCAAAAGCAAATGGATTTTTGCTTTCTCTTTGAAGACATAAATGAACACCACAGTCATTAAGTGAACAAATAGTTAATTATGAGCCGTTTTTTCTGAAAATAAATGCCAGTTTTCAGCAAAAACATCATATAACGTGGACACATGACTGGGGACTCTGCACATGGCCAGAAATGCTGAATGGACCTGTTGCCCGGACTTGACTGCAAGGAAGAAGTAGCTGTCTGTATTCAGAACTGAGTCATAAGTACCCCAGGAAAGTCCATTGTAACTTCAAATGATCCTAAGCAACCTATTGTAAGTTGAGGACTCCCTGTAGTTGCTAAAGCTATATGTTACATAGTATTAGAACATGAAATGTAACTTCCAAATTATGAGATTTAAACTCAGGATGAAAAGAAATCTAGTGCAGTGGTCACCAACCAGTGGGCCGTGGCCCACTGGTGGACTGTGAGAAAATTTTGGAGGGCTGCAGAGAAATCTCACCCCCAGAGCACCCCCCAAAGCAATTAATCCAGGCTGCACAGAAACACAAGGCTGCACAGACCACATGGCCCGTGGGAACCCTCCCCCCCCCCACTAACTCCTTACCAAGCAAATTTGCCTGCTAAATTGCTATTTTTCCTTTTTTCCAACCATCATCTGTTCAGCTGTGCCAGGAAATTTAGATTAGCTAAGAACCAGGAAATGGTTGGATGTCTTGCTTTCTAGCTTGTCTTTAGATCTTCGGCTCTGCTTTTAAGCACAGCCGAACCTCCCTTAGGACTGAAGGTTCTATTATTCAGTGCAGACTCATGGCAAGCAAATTTTATGTGACAGACTGAGCTAGCCGATGGCAGATAGATAGATCACTATTCACTATTCTGTGAGCAACTCAATCTGCCTGCCTGCTTTGCCTGATTTTGGGTAAAAGTTGTTCTTCTTTTATAAAAAAAAAAAAATCAATATTTACATACATGGTGTGTTGTCAATTAATTTTGTGAGTTTGCTTGCAAGCAAATTTTATGTGACAGACTGAGCTAGCCGATGGCAGATAGATAGATTTCTGAATGAATCTGTGATTTTATGAGCAACTCAATCTGCCTGCCTGCTTTGCCTGATTTTGGGTAAAAGTTGCTTTTTATGAAAAATTCAATATTTAAAGAAATATTTACAATATTTACATACAAACCATGCCTAGCCAGTCATATGACCACCAAGCCACACCCACAATTTAGGCCACGCCTACAGAACCAGTTAGTGGTCCCTGGGATTTAAAATTATAAGTTTGGTGGTCCCTGAGGTCCAAAAGGTTGGGGACCCCTAAACTAGTCAACTATTTAAATTGAAAGTTATTAGTCATAAAAACTAATCTAAATAGAAATTCATATCAAAGGGAATATTAAACAGCAAGATTAATTTGTCAATTAAATAAGTACACCGTGAAAATATGTGAAAAAGCAATTCGTGCATTCTCTGATTGATAAAGCTGAAGTTTAACATACATTTTAAGATAAAATTATGATTTTATATTTTCAGTTTATGCCAAATTGCTTGATTTTGATACTTGGGTTCATGAAGCTTGAAGTACTGATTCATGATTAAATGAGGATTAAATTAAGGTCACCTATGGATTGTGGACAGATTGTTTTCCTCATTTTTCCATCACATGGTTGGGGGTTATAAATTAAAGTAATAAAATGCCTCTAACTGTTATAAAATATATAAAGTGATCGGAAAATTTCTGTCAATCTGTATTTGAGATCAGCCATTTGTACTATTCATAGGAAACACAAGAAATCTATGTGGATTAATAATTTACATGTAACTTGCTTTAAGCTAAACACAATACACTGGTTGCCCTCTACATTTTACTCTGTGAGAAGAATCCCAGGGCTGTGTTACAAGGCTTGGTTTTTTTGGGAGAAACAATGGAAGCTGACAGTATTTTAAAATATTTGTTTTGAAATATTTGAGATACAAGAATATCAGAGAGACAAAATGTTTCCTGTCTTTATATTAGGTTAAAGCCCATGTCACACTGCACCAACGGATGGAAAGAGGATGTAAAACAGAGAGAAACACTTGCCATCTGTTGGTTAACGCGATGCATCCGTTCTGTACTCACTGCATATGTTTTTCATACTCTCTATCCGTCCAGCATCCGTCTACTGACATTTCATCCGTTCAAAAACTTTTGAGCTGCTCAAAACTTTTTGAGCGGATAAAGTATCCAACGCGTCCATTATACATCTGCTATGCATACGGGAAACATCTGTTATACGTCCGTCGTCATCCGTTTCATGTCCGCTATATCCACTAGGCATCCGCTGTGCATCCGCACAACTCACATCCGCTCCAGCAGAAAATGGACACAGGGAGGAAGGAAACGGACGCAGAAAGGACACGCAGCGTTAGTAGCATGGACATAGAAAGGATGTAAGCAGATGCAGCTCGAATATAAAGCATTAAAATGGAAAAAACGTTGGTATAGGGGACATATCTCGGATATTTAGGATGTCTGCAGGATGTCTAGAGGATGCAGAAGGACACCTAGCGGAAAAACGATATTTCCTATAAAAAGGGGGAGAAATCACCTGGATCTCACTTTCAATCCAGCAGCCCTGCTGTGCAGACCTCTTCAGCCTTGATCTTGCTCTTGCTCTTGCTCTTGCTCTTCCACAGCATCCAGTCATCTCCACCATGGATCGTCGCACACTCGTATTGGTAGCCGCCATCATTCTACAACAGTGCGAAGCCCTCTACAGGCTCTTTCACCTGTTCTATACAAGGAAAAGGAGGCATCCAAGAAGTGTCTGGGTCCGAAGATGGTTCGCCAGAAGAGCAGAGGACGGACTGTACAACAAGCTGATGGTGGAGCTCAGGAACGAAGACACTCGGGCGTTCCAGAACTTCATGAGGATGCCGCCAGCCATGTTTGATGAAGTTGTGGAGTGGCTAAGACCCAGGTTGACCAAGGCAAACACCAACTTCCGGCCCAGCCTGCACCCTGGGCTCAAGGTGGCACTGACTCTGCGCCACCTGCCTCAGGGACCACATACAGGAACATGCAGTACGCCTGGAGGGTGCCACACAACACCATCAGCATTGTGGTCAGAGAAGTGGTGCAGGCCATCATCAAAGAATACCTGGAGGAGCTCCTCCAGTGCCCCTCCACTGAAGAAGGCTTGAAGAAAGTTGCAGAGCAGTGATATCAGAAGTGGAACTTCCCCCACACCGTTGGAGCCATAGATGGGAAGCACATGGCCTGCAAGGTTCCAGCCAACTCAGGGTCCACTTATTTCAACTACAACAGCTTCTTCAGCATCATCCTCTTCGCCATGGTCGATGCTGACTACAAGTTCAGCTACATCGATGCTTCAGGCAACGGGTCAGCTTCAGATGCCCAGGTATACAAAGCCAGTCACCTCAAGGAGGGGCTGGAACGCAACCTCATCATGGGCTTCCCAGATCCAGACCCCCTGCCCAATGACACACAAGATGTGCCCGACTTCATCATGGGGGATGACGCCTTCTCCCTCACAACCTACCTCATGAAGCCCTACACTTCCAGATGCCTCACCTGTGAAGAGAGGATCTTCAACTGCAGGCTGTCCAAGGCAAGGCGGCAGGTACTTCTCACCACCATGCAGCATCGCCCACAGACCATGAGGAGCATCGTGGAAGCTTGCTTCATCCTGCACAATCTCATGCGCACCTGCGACCCAGTGTTGCAGAACAGGCTTGTGGACTGTCAACAAGGCAATGGGGACATGGAGCCTGGTGAATGGAGGCAAGGGCGAAACCTGATAGACACTGTGGATGTGCAAGGCCCCAACAGAGCTTCACGTGAAGGGAAGAAGCAGCGCAACCTCCTGAAACACTGGTGCAACTCCCCAGCTGGAGCAGTGGAGTGGCAAGACAGGATGGTTGATGCTTAATGGATGCTTCCTTCAGCCTGTCTCATAACACTGATGAGATTGTGCCATGTATGTTGAGTGGCCCTACAATGAACAGGGCACTTAATAAAGAGTTGTGTTTATGTTGAAATGTGTTGATGAATGAATACATTGTTACTGATAATATATCCCACTATGCTTGCACTGGAGGCTTATCTATCCCACAGCTATCCTAACCCATCCCACAGCTATTACCCATCCCACAGGTATCCCTGCCCATCCCACAGCTATTACCCATCCCACAGGTATCCCTGCCCATCCCACTGCTATCCTTACCCATCCCACAAGCATGCAAAGGCTTAAACCATTTCTAAAAGTTTCCACCAAGACTTTATTTACTAAAACAACTGAACCAAGTGGGTGAAACAAAGATAACCTTTATTAATAACAAACTGTAAAAGCAAAATGACCCA
>BLBF01000037.1:4441847-4464078 GCA_015471245.1 Laticauda colubrina
TGGGTCATTTTGCTTTTACAGTTTGTTATTAATAAAGGTTATCTTTGCTTCACACACTTGGTTCAGTTCTTTTAGTAAATAAAGTCTTGGTGGAAACTTTTAGAAATGGTTTAAGCCTTTGCATGCTTGTGGGATGGGTAAGGATACCTATGGGATGGGCAGCGATAGCTGTGGAATGGGTAATAGCTGTGGGATGGGTTAGGATAGCAGTGGGAAAGATAAACCTCCAGTGCAAGCATAGTGGGACCGTATGGTCCACCCTCCCAGGTGCCACACCTATGGCCCTTTATTATCAATAACAATGGAATCATTCATCAACACATTTCAACATAAACACAACTCTTTATTAAACGCCCTGTTCATTGTAGGGCCACTCAACATACATGGCACAATCTCATCCCTGTGATGAGACAGGCTGAAGGAAGCATCCATTAAGCATCTACCATCCTGTCTTGCCATTCCACTGCTCCAGCTGGGGAGTTGCACCAGTGTTTCAGGAGGTTGCGCTGCTTCTTCCCTTCATGTGAAGCTCTGTTGGGGGCTTGCACATCCACAGCATCTATCAGGTTTCGCCCTTGCCTCCATTCACCAGGCTCCATGTCCCCATTGCCTTGTTGGAGGTCCACGAGCCTGTTCTGCAAGACTGGGTAGCGGGTGCGCATGAGATTGTGCAGGATGCAGCAAGCTTCCACGATCCTCCTCACGGTCTGTGGACAATGCTGCATGGTGGTGAGAAGTACCTGGAACCTGTTGGCCAGGATGCCAAAGGCGTTCTCCACCACCCGCCTTGTCCTGGACAGCCTATAGTTGAAGATCCTCTCTTCACGGGTGAGGCAGCTGGAGGTGTTGGGCTTCATGAGGTAGGTTCTGAGGGAGAAAGCGTCATCCCCCACGATGAAGTAGGGCACATCTTGTGTGTCGTTGGGCAGGGGGTCTGGATCTGGGAAGCCCATGATGAGGTTGCGTTCCAGCCCCTCCTTGAGGTGGCTGGCATTATATACCTGGGCATCTGAAGCTGACCCGTTGCCTGAAGCATCGATGTACATGAACTTGTAGTCAGCATCGACCATGGCGAAGAGGATGATGCTGAAGAAGCCCTTGTAGTTGTGATAAGTGGACCCTGACTTGGCTGGAGCTTTGCAGGCCACGTGCTTCCCATCTGTGGCTCCAACGGTGTGGGGGAAGTTCCACCTCTGATACCACTGTTCTGCAACTTTCTTCCATCCTTCTTCAATGGAGGGGCACTGGAGGAGCTCCTCCAGGTATTCTTCGATGATGGCCTGCACCACTTCTCTGACCACAATGCTGATGGTGTTGTGTGGCACCCTCCAGCCGTACTGCATGCTCCTGTATGTGGTCCCTGAGGCCAGGTGGCGCAGAGTCAGTGCCACCTTCAGCCCAGGGTCCAGGCTGGGACGGAAGTTGGTGTTCGCCTTGGTCAACCTGGGTCTCAGCCGCTCCACAACTTCGTCAAACATGGCTGGCGGCATCCTCATGAAGTTCTGGAATGCACGAGAGTCTTTGTTCCTCAGCTCCACCATCAGCTTGTTATACAGTCCGTACTCTGCTCTTCTGGCGATCCATCTTCGGACCCAGACACTTCTTGGACGCCTCCTTTTCTTCCCATAGAACAGGTGAAAGAGCCTGTAGAGGGCTTTGTACTGTTGTAGAACAATGGCGGCTACCAAAAGGAGTGTGTGACGATCCATGGTGGAGATGACTGGATGCTGTGGAAGAGCAAGAGCAAGGCTGAAGAGGTCTGCACCGCAGGGCTGCTGGACTGAAAGTGAGATCCAGGTGATTTCTCCCCCTTTTTATGGGAAATATAGGTTTTCCGCTCGGTGTCCTTTTGCATCCTCTTGACATCCTGCAGACATCCTTAATATCCAAGATACATCCCCTATACGAACGTTTTTTCCATTTTAATGCTTTGTATGCGAGCTGCATCCGCTTTCATCCTTTCTACGTCCGTGCTAGTAACGCTGCGTGTCCATTCCACGTCCGTTTCGCTTCCTCCCTGTGTCCGTTTTCCGCTGGAGCGGATGTGAGTTGCGTGGATGCACAGCGGGTGCCTAGCAGATATAGCAGACACATAACGGATGACGACGGACGTATAACAGATATTCCCCGTATACGTAGCGGATGCAGAACGGACGCGTTGGATACATTTTCCACTCAAAAAGTTTTGTGCAGCTCAAAAGTTTTTGAGCGGATGAAATGTCAGTAAACGGATGCTGGACGGATAGAGAGGATAAAAAACAGACGCAGTGAGTACAGAACGGAAGCATCGCGTTAACCAACGGATGGCAAGTGTTTCTCTCCGTTTTACATCCTCTTTCCATCCATTGGTGCTGTGTGACATGGGCTATACATGGACTTCAGCGCCCAGAATACTTCAGCCAGAAGCTCTGCTGGGGAATTCTGGGAGTTGAAGTCCATACGTCTTCAAGGCGCTAAGCCGAGAACAGGCTTCTCTTTCCCCAACAATCCTTTACAGCAGTTGACAGCCGAGAAACGTTCCTAAAACCAGAGATGGGCCGCTGTACGGATTGAAGTCAACGGATAAACCATAAGCTCGCAGAACGCATATAGAATCCCGCCTTCCCCCCCCCCCCCCCAACCCATCCCCGGAGAAACTCCACCGCCAAAGCTGACCACTCTCCTCACCGAGAGCCAACGCACATGCGCCTTGCTCAGCACCTCGGGAGTTGTAGTTCTTGGCCTTTGCTAATCTCCGCCCTTTGCCGTTGCAGGGGAAAAGGAGGAGGAAGCGAGACGTGAACTACAGCTACCAGAATGCACAGCAGCGCACTTTCCCTCCACACACACACACACACACGCACGCACATACACGCACAAGCACACAAACACACACACCCGCCGTCAAAACTTCTCCACCTCCCGTATGAATGACTAATACAACGTGTTGTCAGGCTATTCTGCTGCGAGTCCCCGGAGGACTCGTTTTCCCTTTGGGGACTTTTTCTTCTCTAAGTTTGGTCCCGGAACCGCTTTGAGTTTCAGCTGGTGGTTCGTACGCACAAGGTTTCTCCCTGTCGGGGAGCGGCATAGCTTGGAAAGTAAGTAAGGGGCGAGGTAGTTAGTATTTCCTGCTTAATTTCTTTTTTTAATATTTTTTTTTTTGTTGTTGTTGCTTGGAGCTGTACGGAGTTGGCCGAGCCTCTCCTGGTGTAAATCTCCGGCATGTCGTGGGCTGTGCAATCGGGGGACAATATCGGTTTAATTTTCAGGCACCCCCTCCCCTCCGTCCTTTCTCCAAAATGGCCAAATGCCAAAGGGAGGGGAGAGGTGTGAAATTGATATTTAAAAAAAAAAAAAATAAAATAAAAAAATCCTGGTGGAAGTTTCTGAACAAGTGGGCTTCGCTTTATTGTGTATTATTTGTGATGGGATGCCTGCTTTGTCGTACCTTTCAACTTGTTTCCCCACCCCACCCCCTTCCTTACTAACATCCCCCAACTTACATCTAGGTAAAAGTCTCTTCGGGGCTTTTCCCACGAGGCAGCCTCATTGGAAAGTTGTGCAAAGGAACCCCCCCCTGCCAGTGACATATGGCGCTGGGGAGTTTTGATCGAATAAAAAACTTTTCTTCTTCTTCTTTTTTTTTCCCCTCTCCCAGAGACAGAAAATGTCAACATTGTAAGGTGTCACAGTGTAAAAAAAAAAAAAAAAAAAAGGACCTTACCTGCCTATTCTTAGCTCCCCCCCAAATATGTGTCATTTTGTAGAAACTGGAAAAGCAATTTTAGATTGCTCACAGTTGGAATGATGTAATTCCTTTTTGCCGTTTAGTAATTGCACTTTGAATGAAGAAAGACACCATTCTGTCAGAAACTGAATTGGAGCAAAATTCAGATTTTAAGAGAACAATATGCATTTAAATTCATATTGTTATTCATATGTTCCAAAAAAATCCAAGATCTCATCTCCTTACCAAAATAACTTTTTCATAAATAACAGGGAAAAGTTATTAATAACAGAGGCTTGTTTTGGAATTATTTGGGTAATTGATGCAGTGGCATGATAATATATCAATACTGTATCATTTTTAATGTGCCATTTTAATATGTATGCATATAGTGTGTGTGCCCATGTTCTATTTCATGAATGTTATATTAAAAGTAAGATATAGTCGCTTAAAACAATGTTAGATACAAGTCAGCAGGACTAGAAGGCAACGCCATGTGATCTAATTCGAGGGTTTGACTTTCCTTTGTTGTGCTCAAAGTTTACCATATGTATTTCAACCTTTGCTTTTTTGTGGCTAAATTTATATACATTAATTCATAATACAGTATACCGTATATTGTCCAGTATAAATTACTGAACATTAATAGGTCACCATGTAATTGACTATATTTGGAAAGGGTTGATACATGAAACTTATTTAAGTGTTCAGTTAATTAGAAAATGTTGCTATGGGAAGAATATTTTACAGAGGTACTTGCTAAACATGTCCTATAATTGTGAAGTGATTGTAATAGTCACTCACAGTCTGTGAAAGTGGCTGTAATACCTTTTTTGATTTGTCAGTAGAAGTTACTAAAAAACAGAAAACACATTTATCTCATTGCAGAGATGTGAGTCAACTGGAACCACTGGAACTTTACGTGGAAGTAGATAGTTTTCAGTAGGCCTGTTTAAGCATATAGTACTATATGAACTTTTGAAAAAGGTTCCAAATTTATAAAAGTCTTTGGCTTAAGAATTGGGAAAAAGGGGTGCTTATTTTGTTGGTCTATTACCACCACCTGGAAATTCATTTGTGATGTATGGGGTATATTGCAATGTTTTTTCTCCGATCTTACGTTCTCCAGATTTGTGAGAACTACAACTCCCATTTGTCTGACCAGTAGTCATCTTGGCATTAAAGGAACTTGTAATCCCAAATACCTGAACAATACCAAGTTGGGAAAGATTATTTTAACACATCAAATATACATGTTTTTTCCTCCCTGCATTTAAAGAATCAGAATTGACTCTTTAAACTATGAATGATCAAAATGAAGTATTTAGTTCCTTCTTGTGCATCTGGTGAGTTTAGTATTTTATGAAGTAACAGTTCTTTCCATCAGTAACTTAAAAGCTACTTAAGTTGAATTGTAGTCTAACAGGTTTCATGGTGACTGGAAAACACAGCAGATGATTGCATAAACTCCTGGAAGATGAGCTAGTTTGACAGGGTACAAATTCCAGCATCCAGTTATTTCTTGGTCCTGGATGTGAACTTTGGGCTCGTGACTACTCACTGTTTTGACTCCAGAATGAATGGTATAGCTGTCAACGTTTTTTTTTATGCTTTGGGATGACTTAATGCCTCAGAAAATTGATTTAAAAGCTGAATGTTCCTGTCAATGAAGTGGAATGTGCACTGAGATCTTATCCTTTGGCTATATAGTAAAATAAAAGAAAGTCGAAGCAGGTTAGTATTTTGCAGCCTATTATAACAAAAGAGTATACCATTATTGCTTTCATTGATCAAAAATACCAGCAGCTGATATGCTTCTGTTTTATTTAACTTGATCAATTCCAAAGCAATGAGATTATTTTTGTACAAAGCTTAGATTTAGACTAACTTTATTGTCACTTAGAATGTACACTAATCGGCATACATTAAAATGAAATTTTGTTGCATACAGTTCTCAAAGAGTCTCCACCTCTGAGAATAGTACGCTACTAAGTTTAGTTAAAAAATAATTATTTAGAGAATATTTCACTTTGTTTTGAAAACCCTTGTTTTCAAATAGTCTTCTATTTCAGTGGTTGGTAAAAGAGCAAGTATAATCTCAAGTACCCAAACTGATTTCAAATTGATTGGGAATGTGAGATTTTTATAGAAATATGTTATACCAATTATTATCACCTTTATCAATGGGGATAGCATTTATTTAATCTGGAGTCTCCAACCTTAGCAACTTTAAGATTTGTGGATTTCAACTCCCAGCTCCACAAGTCTTAAAGTTGCTTAAGGTTGGAGACTTCTCTTTACCCATTCATTTGTTAGGCATGTATTTCCTCCTGGAACTCAAAGCAGTCTAAAAACACAATTTTCTTCCTTTTTCCCCACAACTGTGACTGTCCCAAAGGTGAATTTCAGTGTCTGAGGGTAAACTTGAATATGTTCCTAGATCAGTTATACCAGAATGTTTCTTAGGGCAATTACATTTTTAACATTTTAAAAATTAAAACAAAATAATCCTTTTCTAAGATAAATTAATGTGGTGACTTTGAGAAAGTTAAATATCTCATTATCCATGTTTTGAAACATTTCAAATTCAACTAAAATATGTTAAAACTAATCAGCTGTACTGGACTAGGTCAGAGTCTGAAAAAGAAATAATAAAAAAAAATTGCATAGGTTGTTTTAAAACAAAAAAAATCAGATGTGAATAAATTAAAAATGTTAAGTAGATTCAGATATTTCTGTGGAGACAAGAAAATTGGATTTTCTCTGGTTTCATATATTCAAAAAACAAAAAATTGACTCACACTTGATCAGACATTAAAATTATAACTGAGATGAGTGAGAAGTATCCTTATTGTTGAAAATGTCAGTATCAAATAAGAAACTTTAGCTTGCTGATACAAATACAAATATTACAAATACTGGGAGATAATTAACAGTTGGAAAGAGTCCTGTTTCATAAAGAGCAAACTTATAGTAACTGTACCATGGATGTTTTATGCAAAGACAAATGGTGCTAAAACCAAACTTGCAGATGACAATTGGATCATGTTGGACTGTGGTGTTAAAATAAAAAGAGCATATCATATTAGAATAGCAAATATGCAAATACTAGGACAAATTCATGGAAATTGATCAAGTTTAACTGGATTTTGCAATAGTTTTCTGCTTTTTAGCAATATGATGTAATAATTCTGTTAATAGTTTTATTGTATTTTTTTATTGAAGAGGCATGAATTAAGTTTGATTTTATTCCATAGTTTATTAGGGACTAAGTACATTTAGGGATTTATACTCCCTATAATATACTCTATTTATAAATAAACAGAACAGCAGATTGCTATTTTCAAAGATGTCCAGCCTTAGAAAGCCAGTGGTGGATGATCACATACTGACTGATTTTCTATTGTTGCAACAGAGTGCAATTGAAGGTCACAGTACAGGTAGTCCTCTACTTACAATAATTCATTTAGTGACTGTTCAAAATTACAACGGCACTGAAAAAAATTGATTTATGACCATTTTTCAAACTTGCAACCTTATGGCATCCCTATGATCATGTGATCAAAATTCAGATGCTTGGCAACTGGTTCATAGTTATGACTGTAACTGTGTCCTAAGGTCATATGATCACCTTTTGCAACCTTTCAACATGCAAAATAATGGGGAAGACAGATTCACTTAACTATGTTATTAACTTATCAACTGCAATTATTCACTTAAAAACTGTGGCAAGAAAGATTGTAAAATGGGGCAAAACTCACTTAACAACTGTCTCAATAACAGAAATTTAGAGTTCAATTGTAATAAGTGGAGGACTTACCGACATAAATGTGAATTATTTAGCTAAAATTATACTTCCGTCTGTCATATTTGCAAGCCACAGTTAATAACTTCTTCCATCAAGTACTTATTAAATAGTACTTTTCAGATCTATAAAAACGAATTAAATAAAAGAGTGGGTGTACCGAAACATGAACAAAGTGAAATTCAGAGGGCTGAAATTAGTCAAATCTGTAGTGAAAATTTAAGCTTCTTCCTTAGCCAGGTCCTAGTTACACTTAACTCACATGTGCAAATTATTGTTTGCAATTTATTGTTTACAACTTGGGTTCCTTTGTACAGATTTATTCAGTAAGTTCCGGGACATTAGAAATTAAATTTGGAACAGAGCAGATCTAAAAATAGAATTATTCATAATGTTATGTCTTTCAGCAAAGGGGCATTCAGTAACAGTACTGATTTAAGTATGAGTATAAATGTTAAGTTGGTAATTAAATGAGAAAATTAAATGTATAAAGAACTGTATCTGTTTCTTCTTCATTGTTAATTTCTACTCTATGGCACCATCATCTTACAAATGAGTTTGGACATTTGATGTGCTATCAGTGGTATTATTTAAATTTGTTGTGTGCAATTAGTATTCTTAGTATTAGTACCAGTACTAGATAAAAGTATTTGATACTTTTATAATCTTGGAAAAAGTTCTTCCTGATGCAACTTTCATACACAATCTTTAAGGTATAATTATTCTTGAAGGATACGTTTTCCCCATGTTTTAAACTCCATTCTAATGACTATATTGCATCTATTTGTAGTTCAATCTGATTCCATAACTTTTTGGCTCATATGCCAAAAAACTATGTAGAAGGGGTGTGTACAACTTTAGTGTTTACTAGGCGAACTATCCTCAACTCCCAATGCACTGTTAAGTCACCTGAATAAAAGAGCGGGAAGTAGCATTGTACTGAATGCAATGGGAGTTGAAAGTGTGGATTTGCTGTCCATATCTATTCTTTTTCTTCCATTCATGAATGCTGCCCCACCACAACACTGACACCAATTGTATGATAGCAGTAAGCTATCATGGTCTCTTGTGAAAAATAGTTTGGCTTTAAAGGACTTGCAGAAATAAATACATAGTTAATTTCTTTGAGCACTTTCCAAGTTTTTAACTTTGAAAGAAATAGCCTTGTTGCTTAGCAGAAAGAAAGAGAAAATAATTTTGCAACACCTGAAGGCTAACACATTTAAGGTGACTTAGGCTTTTGTGGACTACAGCTATTTCAGCAGATGCATTTGTTGTTTACGCCTTGCATATTTTTGTGAGAAAATAGCCTTAGGTGTGGAGAAGATTCTGTTCTACCCTGTGATTTTAACTTGAGAATTTGATTTGGGGAAAAAAGTAGATGTCAGCCCTGCTGGTTAGGCCAAACTATGAAACCAATTCCACAGGAAGGCTAACATTATCAAAAATAATAATGATAATATAGGTTGTCCTTGATTTATAGCCACAACTGAGACCAGAATCTTGGTCATTGAACAAGGAGATGCCCACATGACTGCTTTATTCAATAACTGCAAAACCAGCACTCCAGGTTACACTTGTTAAATGATATCATAGCATTAAGTGGGCAGAATCCCAGATAAAGAGCCTTTCGGGAGAGGAAAACCCTGGGAGGCTCTAATCTGGAGCTCCTTGCCAAAATCCAGGCAGAATTTCTGAATGGAGAATGAAGAGACTCATATGCAACCTTTAACAAGTTTCCCAGGATTTATCTCACTCCTCTGAGCATCTTGTGCTCCTTACTGTGTTCCTTTCTATTCAGGAGCTGAAAATCTTCCCTGCTGAAATCCAAACAGGATTTTCAATCCCTGAGTGAAGAGAAATGTATGCATGACCTATGCTGAACTTCCCTTACATGGTTGAGACACCCTGAGCTCTTTACCTTCATGTGCTGCCTTTCTGCTTTCTGCTTGGATTTAGGCTCACTCTCATCTCTGGGAATTGGCTGAAAGAACTGCCTGCCGAAGGATTTCAGCTTTGGCAGGATACCACCATTAAGCAGACGTTTATGATTAGCTCTGATTAGTGGCTTGAGCTGGTATGTTTTGATACTTTAAATTTTGTCAATACAGTGTCCTGAGAGCTTCTCTTTTCTCTTCTGTAGGTCTCATTTGATTGGTAAGAATAAGAGACATTCCAGTGATGGAGGGGGATCAACAGCAAGAGGTAAATTTGCAAATTACAATATGTTTTGTAACTAGGAAAAATACTTCTGGTGGTATATTTAGCAGATGTTTGCAGCGGGTGCAGCGTACAAG
The DNA here is from genome assembly GCA_015471245.1 of Laticauda colubrina. Lineage (NCBI taxonomy): Eukaryota > Metazoa > Chordata > Lepidosauria > Squamata > Elapidae > Laticauda > Laticauda colubrina. The sequence continues at coordinate 4,451,659 of BLBF01000037.1, forward strand.
CAGAAGATGCAAGCTAACCTGAAAAACTCCAGATGTGGGGAACTTAAACTGTCATAACTCCCAGCAGGCAGAATCAAAGGCACTAAATTGGGGGAAAGGCTAGATTAGACAGATGTCTGATTGACTGATCTAAAGATAAGGTTATCCATCTATTAGGCCTTGAAAATCAGGTATCAGAAGCTACACTCTTGTGCATACTTGCCCTGTAGGGCACTATAAATTACCAAAGTACACACTATGACAGCAGAAACCCCCAATAGATCTTCCTTTCACCCTGAGAACTGTAGCCTTATATATTGCTGTTCTCAATTTTTTTTTTTTTTATTAATAAACCTTGAGCATTCATTTGAATTAAAAAATGGGTCTAAATCTTTTTTTTTTTAGCAGAACTCGCTTAATACAGCTACTTTATCATTGATTTGCCTTAAGGAAATAGCCTGTTGTTTCACATGGAGAGGGCAGGGTGTGCGTGATTTCCATCCAACAAATCTTTTGGTGGCAAATAGCCTAAAATGCATTTACACGAAAGGTTGAGAACCATCCTTTTAAAAACATTCACCTCTAAAAGGAAGAAAAAAAACTCGCCTGCCTCCATTGCCATATGCGCAGTACATTTATGGCTAACTGTTAATTAACATGTAACAGTATTGTTACTTTCGGGTAGGTACTATACAGGTAATCCTCAACTTATAACTAGTCACTTAGGACTGTTCAAATTTTCAGTTAATCTCCTCAGAGTGATGTGTGACTTATTTTCAAAGCTAGAATGGCTGCATGCCCCCCGGTCATGTGATCGCATTTCTGGCACTTGGCAATCAGCCCATATTTATAGCCGTTGGCAGAGTCCCATTGGCCACATGGCCACGAATCATGGCATTTTTTGCCAGAATATTGGCATTTACTTCTGGCTTCTGGCAAAAAAAATACCCACTATACCAATGGGTTTGCTTAACAACTACTGCTTCATTTAACAACCATGCGATAAAAGACAACTTGTAAAATCAGGCACCGTCAGCATACTTCTTCTGCTTGTTTACAGCCTCGACAGAGCAGGAGGCCGAGGGACGTGCTGGTGCTGCGGCACGAGGTGGGGTGGTGGTGGAGCTGCCCCATGTGCCCCATAGAGGCTTATCTTAGGGCCCCTGCAGCCAGGCCATTTAAGCCCCGACACCTGTCTCACTTTGCTGCTGAGGCACCTGCAACCATGTGAAGCAGGAATCTATGTGGTGGCTGGCCTACTTCTTCTGGTTTCTGGCAAAAAAATACCTACTGTACACAATAGGTTTGCTTAACAACCACTGTGTTCATTTAACAACCATGAGGAAAAAAGCCACAATCATGTGATCTCTTAGTGACTAGCGCAACCAGAAGTGATATTCAGCAGGTTCTGACTAGTTCTGGAGAACCAGTAACAGAAATTTTGAGTAGTTCGGAGAACCGGTAAATACCACCTCTGACTGGCCCTGCTCCCATCTATTCTCTGCCTCCCAAGTCCCAGCTTATTGGCTGGGTCTACTTTGGTTGCCCTGCATAGGAGAACAGAGCTGGAAAGCAGGTTTATGGGGTGGGGAGGGAATATGGATTTTGCAGTAACCTTCCCCCAGGAGTAGGGAGGAAATGGGGATTTTGCAGTATCCTTCCTCTGCCACGCCCACCAAGCCATACCACGAAACCATTCCCACAGAACCAGTAGTAAAAAATTTTGAATCCCACCACTGAGCGCAACCTTAAATTTAGGTCAGTTAATTGTAACTTGTTAGTTCATTGTTAACTATCCATATACTGTACACTTGGAATTGCCTGTGCTTTTCAATTACAGCCTGTTTCCAAGCAGTAAAATAATTGAAGTTGTAAGTTGACTTGTTCCTTAACCTACAACCAATGCCAACAGTGAATGTATTTGAGTGGTGTAAACTGGAATGTAAAAAAATAATTTTCAAAAATTCATTTTGCATTCTTTATTTTTATTCCATACAGATTGCTGCCGAACCAGGGCCTTTACCTAATGTAGAAGGCGACGGGCCAGAAGATGCTTCAGATATCGCATCCAATATTTGTATGTTTTATCCTATGGGATAAAAGCCAGTTTACTTCATAGTTTTTTTTCAAAGCCGTTTTGATTAGAGTTAGGGCTTCTCAGAGAAAGTTAAGTCTTGTTTACAACTGCTGTATCCTAAAGAGTCAGAGCTTGATGTGTTAGAACAGGGCTGTCAAACTCGCAACTCGCGGGCTGGATACGTCACATCGTGGCCACGGCCACACCTGATTTAGCAGAAAGGGAAAAAAAGTCCCCATACATCACATGAAGCCACCATGATGATGTGACTTTGACAACTCCGTGTTAAAAAGACTTCTAATTTGGATTAACCTATAAAAGTTGGCATATTAGACAAGGGTAGAAGAACCACATTTTGTTCTTGTAAAGTTATATGTTTGGGAAATTTCTGTGTGCACAACATATTACTGATACATTTTTATAACTTCCTTTGGTTAGAAAAAATAAACTTGTTATTGCAGGATTGTCTGAGACCTTTGTATTATTATTTGCTTAAAGTAATTTAAAGGTTAATTTAAAGGCACTTAGAATAATGTGTTAGCAGGAAGCTACTAAAAAAAATAGGATTTAATGGACAGTGGTTCCTATTAGCTTTGCTTTGTCTTTGGAGCTGTTGCTTTTGGTAACCTGGCTTTTTAATCTACTATATTTTGATGAAATAGAATATTTGTATCTAAAAAAACCCTAAATGAAATAATGACAAGTTTCATCAACAATGAATTTTTAAACTGACAGGTCTAGTATAGTAACAACTGTAAGGGTTAATTCCAAAAATGTGTTAGAGTTGTGATGAAGCACTGCTGATTCTGAGTATCTGTGGTTTCTTCCCCAAACCCCAAAAACTTTAACCTTAGACTGCCTACTATTGATCTCACCTCTTTCCTAAGAGTCTATAGGGGGTGTACATAAGCGCACTATCATGCCTACCATCCCTGTCCTATTGTTTCTTTTTTATTTTTCTTATATGTATCCATTTCATGTGTACATAACTGTTTATACTTATACCTGTTATAATTGCTTGACAAAATAAATAAATAAATAAATAGATATTTAAGAGCCAGATAGCTCAGAGGATGACATATTAGCAATTATTTGCAAGTTTTTGCATTTTGAGGAACACTGATGTAAACAGGATTTTTATAGTTATAATGCCCTCCTGAACAGAGATCTTATATTACAAATAACTCTTGGTGTTCTGCTTTCTGATTTAATGACTAGAGTAAAACAATTCTTGTGGGCAGGCTGCTTAAGTTGTTTGATGATATTTAAATTGTTGAGTGTTATATGAAAAATTGCCTGTGCAAACAGCAACTCTCTCCAATTTAGTGATTTGGACTAGAGAATGACAATGTGAATCATCTTGTTTTTGGTATGCCTTTTTTTATTGTTGACATGCAACAAAATTGGATTGTATAAAACTGTATTACATCTGTGAACTGTTTATGCCTTCAAAAAATCAGCTGGAATCCCTTAACCCAGCTTTTTTTTTTTTTTTTGATGGCACCGAAACAACAGGAGAGGATGCTAAGGCTTTTGCAAATAGATTCAAAATGCCACACAAAAAGGGTGAATGGCATGGAAAGATTTTAGGTATACATTCTGAAACCTTCCTGTTTTTGTCCCCAAAGTTCACAATCCAAAATGGAGGTTAATCTAGTAAAAGTAGTCCAGCAAACTTAACCTAGTTTAATCACTTCCATTGCATAGATGGTAGGATTGTGAAGGGTTAGCCAATGAATATTTGAAATGAATGTCACTGTTTTCATACACAAAGCTGATGCAGATGCCTTAAAGATACTTCTGGAGATGAAGATGAAGAAGAGACAAAAGAAACCCAGCCTTCCAAGCACTGTGACGGAATTTGCAACTGAAGAGGGCTCCAAAGTTTATGTCGTTGGCACGGCCCACTTCAGCGATAGCAGCAAAAAAGATGTAGTAAAGGTAATTATTGATATTTGCAGTGGATTTTTCTTTAATAGATGATCTTCTATGAAATCTTGCATATTTTTGTAAAATGTAAGAAAAAGAATTTCTTTATGGTGAAAAGAGAATGTACCTTTGTTTCAAGTTTCTATCAAATCATTTTTGTAACATAAATACGTAATCTATGAGTATATAGTTTGAGGATCTTTTTGTGGCTTTAATGCAACTCTGAAGCTTTAAAGGAAGAATGGAGTATGTGAAACCTTAGGACAAAAATCCTGATGTGAAAAAAAAAATCCTTTCTTTACATTAAAAGAAGTTGGTTGCCTTCTATCTCTTTTGTTAACTTCTATAAGAATTTTAGAAAGACGAGTACCTAAAAGTTCTTTTTAAAAAAGACTAAGTCATTTTAATAATGTAGTTACATTTAGTTGTGAATGCTCCAACACTGGAAGCTACTTTAAACTTGTAAAATTTTCATAACAGAACAGAAACATTTATTATACTTTATACTGTGTTTTTAAAGAGATCTCTGATGAAGCTATTCAGCACTCTAGTATAGAACGTTGCAGGTTGGTTCTTTTTAATTTTGTCGTAGGTTTGAGCCTAAATCCATCTCTTGCAGACAATACAGGAGGTTCAGCCTGATGTGGTTGTTGTTGAGCTGTGCCAGTATAGAGTTTCTATGTTAAAAATGGATGAAAGAACTTTGCTAAAGGAAGCCAAAGAAATTAATCTGGAGAAGCTTCAGCAAGCTATAAAGCAGGTATGTGTTCCTTGGTGATAAAGTCTACTTGTTTGGGGTCTGTGAGATAATTCTTCACAAAGAAATTCAAATCATAACTTTCCTACTTCTATAGTCAGCTGCCACTGAGGCTGGTGTTAAGTATATAATATGACATCAGCGTTTTTGTAGCTTTTTCCAAAGGTGTATAGCAATAGAGTACAGCTGTGAATACAAGCGTAAACTTGTGTAAGTTTAAATTTTCCAACTTTTTCTGAAATTCCTTCAGAAAAGGGTCAAGACCATTTTTTTTTTCATCTAAGTCATGGCTGTCCAAACTTGCTAACTTTTAAGACTCCTGGATTTCAACTCCCATAATCTGTGTCATGCCCTTTGTAGAGTCGGACTCTGAGGGAGAGGAGGAATAACCAACAGGGAGTGGCGGTGTGGCTCCGGAGGTTGTGGAGGAGGCTGGGGAAGGGCAGAGACCAGCTGGGCAGTCAGAGGAAGAACCAGGCCCATCCCCTCTGCATCCTAGGACACTCAGGGAGGAACGGAGAAGGCAACAACTTGCCTTGCAAGAGAGGAGGTAGCCATGATCCTCCTCATTGGTTGCAGCTGGGGAGACTAGTATATAAGAGACAATTACAACACAGAGTTGCCAGAAGTAAAATGTGTGTTACTTTGGGCTGAAGTTATCTTGGTTGGTATCCTTCCAACAGACTGTGCCTTCTTATCTCCTTGAAGTTTGTAATTACTTCTCTGGTTCTGCTGTGGAAATTCATCATTGTAGTTTGTTTGGTTTATTTCATCTCTATCTGCTCATTAAGTTTGGACTGTATTGGTTTTTTTTGAAGACTATTTTTTAGGAAGTTTTATTTCCAACTGAGAATTATTGAACAGTGGGGCCAAGTTGGAGGCATTAAAGGATTTTGTTACATTTGTGTTACACTCCGGGTCACCACAGTCCACAGATCTTAAAGTTGCCAAGGTTGGATACCCCTCACCCTAAACTTAAGTTTGGGGTCAACCCAAGAGCTTTCATCTTACAATCACTTCTTCATGTTCACTGCTTTTCAGAAGCGGTATGGAGGTGAATTGCAGTGTTGTGTGAAAGAGCTAATATGACTTGACCTCTTTTCTTCTGCTCAGCCACACTCTGGACATTGTGTCCGTTTTTTATTGTTTACAGTTGAAATGAGTCATTGCACAGGTTGAAAGAGGTTGGAAGTAAAACAAGGAGCAGAGAGAAGAGGAAAGACGAGTTTGTAGTCGTGGAGAAGGAAATACTCTCTAGAGTATGCAGGGGTATAAATAAGGCTTCTGCAGAATTGTTCAGCAGCCATTTGATCCTGGGAGACAAATGCTGATGCTTTAAAGGAGTTGCACACAGAAGCTACACTTGTACTCTCAAACCCTCTGAAGAACCTTTAACTCTTTAACAGTTCACATAGCCTTAAAATGCATAACCTAAATAGCAATAGCACTTATATTTATATACTGCTTTACAGAGTTTTACAGCCCTCTATAAGCGATATACTTAGTTATGTTATTGCCCCCAACAATCTGGGTCCTCATTTTACCCACCTCGGAAGGATGGAAGGCTGAGTCAACCTTGAGCTTGGTGAGATTCGACCTGCCAAATTGCAGGCAGCAGGCAGTTGGCAGAAGGAGCCTGCAGTACAGTACTCTAACCACTGAGCCACCGTGGCTCAAAATAGTTTAAGGGAGAGAGCCCCAAATGCAACTCAAGAAGATTTAAAAAAATGAAAATTTCAGTTAGGTGAAATCTTTTTGGAAGGACAATCTAATAAATCAACATTTTGAAATGTGATTATTTGGTGCAACTTCCAACAATGTGCAGACAGAGAACCAGGACATGTGATAAGTTTTTGATAATATTCTTGGCAGACTGGACTTCACATTCTAAACATTTTTATTTCTTCCTTACTGAGTATGAGCAGAGAATGAGTGATCAGTAACCTGTGACTCACCCTAAAGAAAAATTTCTGTTTCCTGTTACATATTGCAAATATTGCAACATTTAGAAGTTACAACAATGTCTACAAAATGATGTACCTTAAACAGAATGATTTGGAAATAGGAAATATTATCACTTTTTCTTTTGGGGGGAACGAGCAGAGTTCTTCTGTCAATAAAGAACTCTGATTTTAAAACAAAACCTGATAAAATATATAACAATGACATTATTTTAGGGGAAGCTGTTTGAAACGTTAGTATGGTCTGCAGTGCTATTCTCTGAGTGATTTAGTTCCTACAAACTGGCAATGTAGAACTTTGTTCAGTCTTTGTGTATGTATGCTAACATGCACCAAAGGGAGGTGAGGTGGTTGTGACTTAATGACTCCGGAGGTGTCTCAGCTCCGGCATTTCAAGCCCTAAGTACCATGTGGCAGAATAAGCTCCTGTCACTTGGCTTCTACTTAACAGTTTGAAAGCACATTCTGTGCAAGTAGATAAATAGGTACCATTTTGGTGGGGAGACGAGTTGGTACTCTCTGCAGGCAGGCAGATCACAGGTCTGAACCTTCCCATTTGTGGTCCATTTGTGAGGCAGTTCTTCATAAGGGAGGGGGGATTGGGCCTTCCCTGCAGGAAAAGCTACTCATCTTTCTATCTGGTGTGAAGCCAGTTTCTCCTCCTGTGGAGCATCTTGGCAAAATGCAGAAGCATGTCCTACCACAGGGCTGGTATCTTGGCAAGCCAAACTATTACTCTGTAACTGCATTGTGATCTGCTGGCTCTTGTAACAATGCCATATGCCAATAACAATAATGTATTGTTAATTTTTTACCAGTCCTGGACTGTGAATCGAATTGAAGATTAACCATAACAGCAACAGCAACATGCACCAATGACATTTAGAAATTCTGTCTCAATGTAAAAGTACAGTCTGATGGCAAAGGAATTCAACTAAGATCATACCATTATTAGCAAAGAAGCAGAATGCTACATAATTGTTTTTAAAGAGGAAAATCAGCAATTAAAAAAACCCTCTTTTTGTTTTAAGTAGCAAGAAAATAAACTATGTGTTGTGTTGGACTGTTCAATTGCTGATTTATTTAAGGAATTATTCTTACTGTTCCTTGACAAGAAGGTTGAAACAATAAACATTATTATGCTAGAACAAGTCAGATATTTTTAAAACTATTTTCTTCCCTTTTGATTCTTCAGGCAGGAAATTAACAGATGAGTAGAGTTTTTAGTAGCTTTTGGATTATATGCATATAATTATTAGTTTGAATCAGTCTACTGAAGGTTATACTGAAGGTTACGGATCATATACAGGAGGGCCTTTGCTCCACATTAGAGTGATATGCCAGTTGAAGCTTTGATGGATTGGAAGACTTTGTTCATAGTCATTCATGGTTTTGTTAGCTCTTGTATTGACTACTACAACGTACCAGCATGGGGCTGCCCATGAAGAGCATTCAGAACTTCACAGGAAGTAAAGGGTCTTGGATAATTTGACACATTGTAAGACAATTGCTTACTGAGCTATAAAGTTTACCAGTGTTTCCAGATGCAATTTAGGTTCCTGTTATCTATATATTACTAACATTCTCATTGTTATGTCCTTTTAACTGGGTGAAATGGCGCGTCCGGGGACAACAACTTTCTAATCAACATACCTCAAATGGGATAACTTATAGAATATGTCCAAAATCCATGACCCAGGACTTCCAAAGGAATGAAATTTGGGGAAATTGGTTCAGTACTATATAGGCTGATGCTACGCTGTTGCTGCAGTTCATCATCTTTCAATGTTTTGTAATAGTTTCTCTGCCAATCTGTCAAGCCTTGTCTGCTGTGAAGGGGAGGGGAACGAAGGGAGGAAGGTTTCTGCCTGAGTTCCACCAGCAAAGTCAATGGGGAAGCTGACTGGAAGTTAGAAGTTGCCACTGCTAGCACTGCTTCTCCCCCCCTCCAGCCACTTATGGTCACAATGTGATGCCACAATGACCAGCCACTTATGGTCATTCTGTTTAGTTAAAGAAACAATGACCGCATAGGCCATGGATAGTCTGGTCACCTGGAAAGCCTTCATGGCTTGGAGCCATGTTATCTTAGGGACTGTTTCTTCCTGGTTGTTTCTATCCTCCAATTCAGTCAGGTGGGTGGGGGTGTTACAGGTCCTGTTAGCAAAGGAATGTCAGGTAGCAAGAACCTGGAGACTTGCATTCTCTGCCATCGGGGTGGGCTTCAAAAATTTTAGCAAAGGGTTCTCTGCCCGGTTGCGGAATGGGCATGCCCATGGTGGGCATGGCCAAGTTGACTTCCTGCACCATGGCGGGGATGTGTGTTTTTTCCCTACCCAGACTCCAGGAGCTTTCCTTGAGCCTCCTGGGGGGGTGAAAATGGCCTCCCCAGGCTCTAGAGGCTCTCTGGAAGCCAGAAAGGGGCCCATTTCCGCCTTCCCAAACTTCCAGGAGGCCTGTTTTTCACCCTCCCTGAGCCTCCGCGCCCTCCCTGCACTTACCTTCATCCAAAAGAAGCCGCGTGGGGACTCCTGGGAGGGGAGGGGCAGGGTGGGCGGGGCCAGCCAGGAGTGGGATTTGCGGATTCTCCAAACTGCACAGAATCTTAGGGGCTGAAAGAGCCAACTTCTATAACTAAGGTAAGACTAGAACTTGTCACTGTGCTCTTCGATCACCATCATTACCACTGCAATAGCTCTGTGCATGTGTGGGTGTGCATACATGTACACACATGCACACACACACACACACACACACTTTATATATTTGTAGGAAATTTGGTAGAAAGCCAGCTCCAAATTGTAGAATAGCTATTTTCCTGCTTTCACAAGACTGTTAATGGAGTTATATTTGTCATTTCTTCTATTCAATTCACGTTCATTTTAATGATGTCTCTTCCTTCCTTATGTCAGAATGGGCTCATGTCTGGATTGATGCAAATGCTGCTGCTGAAAGTATCTGCACATATCACAGAACAATTAGGAATGGCTCCTGGAGGTGAATTCAGGGAAGCTTTCAAAGAGGTGAGCTTAAAATAAAAATAACAATACTTTTTTTTCCCTGAGGCAATACTATGAATTGCAAAAGACTGGCAGCTTCAAAAAAAGAAAGGAGATATCCATTTATTTCATCAGATTCTCCTGGGCCAATTTCTACTGTTTAAAAATGGGAAGAAATTCTTTTTTTAAAAAAACCACTTTAAAAAAAAAAAAAGTATCCATCAAACAGAATGCGACAACTCTCAGCGTCCAACTTGCTATGGAACAACTCACTGCTGGACCATTCAACAAATACAAAAGTTCATTTCAACCGAACTATGACCAAAAGTAATAAAATGAAGAAAGTCAATCCGGAAATGGACAAGTTACAGTAATTTCAATAAAAACGTGGTCACCAATAATGAAAGCATGTGATTAATACAGCGTTGAATAGTCCTGCAGCCAGTTGTCCCGCAGCGAATTGACTGCGGTGAGTTAGTCCCAGAACCCCAATGAAGTCTGTGCTCTGTTATGGGTTTCAATCTCAGTGCTAATGTCAAGGATCTGCCAGGATTGTGATTTGGCACATAGCCAAGGAATTTGAAAGAGATTTCAAAATACAGTTGGTCCTCAACTTACAACAGTTCATTTAGTTCATTTCAACAACACTGAAAAAAGTGACTTATGACCGTTTCACACAATTATAACTATTGCAGCATTCCCATGGTCATGTGATCAAAATTCAGATAGCAATAGCAGTAGCACTTAGACTTATATACTGCTTTTTACAGCCCTCTAAGCAGTTTACAAAGTCAGCATATTGTCCCTGACAATCTGGGCTCTCATTTTACCTACCTCGGAAGGATGGAAGGCTGATTCAACTTTGAGCCTGGTAAGATTTGAACTGCCATATTGCAGGCAGCTGGCAGTCAGCAGTAGTAGCCTGCAGTACTGCACTCTAACCACTGCACCACCACAGCTCTCATCTTGACAAATGATTCCTATTTATAATGGTGGCAACGTCAATGGAGAAGCCAGAAGTTGTTCACCTAAAAACCATGTTACTAGCTTAACAGCTATAGTGATTCGCTAAACAACTATGACAAGAAAAGTCATAAAATGAGGTAAAACTCACTTAACAAATGTTTCATTTAGCAACAGAAATTTTGGGCTCAATTGTGGTCATAAAATGAAGATAACCTGTATTCTGGCATATATCAGCATATAACTGTGATGCTCAATGTTTCTCAATGTTAGCAAAGTCCTATCTCCAGTAGTGTGATTGCTTGGGAATTCTGGGAATTGAAATCCCGATAGGTAGTCCTTGATTTACAACCAAGGGTAACAAAATGAGTCATCACATGATCGGACCTGATTTTATGACCATTTTTAATACAGTCTTCAAGCAAAACACCGCAGCTTCTTAAATCATGCAGTTAAGAGAATCACACCATCCTTAAATAAATTAGACTTTCCCGATTGATTTTGCTTGTTAGAATTCAATTCGGAAAGTCACAAATCATAATCACATAATCCCCCAAATGCTGCAACCACTGTAACACCCTAACATTGGTCACATGTGTGTGTAGGTGGTGCCATGGTCGTAACTCTAAGGATGGATCATAAGTTACTTTTTTCATAACTTTGAACTGTCAGTAAATAAATGGTTGTAAATTGAGAACTATCTGTCCATCTTAAAGTTTCTGAGATTTAGAAGCACTGTTGTTAGAACACACCTGGGCCCACAACTGTCCTCTTGTTTGCTTTGAAGACATGTTTCTCTTCATGCCAGTATTACTTCTGTGTATTTGGTGATCAGAAAGGTCGGCAGTTTGGTGGTTCGAATCCCTAGCGTTGCATAACAAGTGAGCTCCCGTTACTTGTCCCAGCTTCTGCCAACCTAGCAGTGCAAAAGCATGTAAAAAAAAATGCAAGTAGAAAAATAGGGACCACTTTGGTGGGAAGGTTACAGCATTCTGTGCGTCTTCGACATTTAGTCATGCCGGCCACATGACCACGGAGACGTCTTCGGACAGCGCTGGCTCTTTGGCTTTGTAAGGGAGATGAGCACTGCCCCCTAGAGTCGGAAATGATTAGCACATATGTGCGAGGGGAACCTTTACCTTTATTTGTAGATTAAAGCCTTTCTCGAACATTTAAGCTTAACAGGAATTTGTCTAAAATGTTGGTGAAAATTGAACCCTTGAATCTATCTGATGGATGATAACTAAAATGAAAGAGACAAATATAGGCAACATTCAGTTCGTTTAATTCGAACAGTGGTGTTGCCTTACTAAATTTTCAGGGATAATATTGGCAGCCACAATCCAAAAAGTTTTCCAGATTCGCTCAATGGATGAAATGAATCCTCCTGGTGTGGTTGATCCCACATATCTTAAGTTGCCAGTCTAGCTGCTTCTTCAGTCTGTATCGTATAAAAACAAAATATATGTGCACTCTTTAGTCACCTTCTGCTGACTCAAATCTAAACCATTTTAGCAATTTGGAAAGTCAGAAATGATTTTACTTGCAAAAAGGAGTTTTTAATTGCAACCACCCTCCTTCCCCCCACCAGTTCCCCATTCAAGACCCATTCAGTCTTTTCATTTGCCCAGGGCCTTAAACCCGCCCAGAAGTTTATTTTCAAAAATCTGGTTGTTGTTTTACTGCCAGGAAACCACATATATCAAAAGCTTTCTCTTGCACCTGGGTTGTGATTAGCTTCGGTATTCCGTAGAA
>BLBF01000037.1:4464088-4487827 GCA_015471245.1 Laticauda colubrina
TAATAATAATAATAATAATAATAATAATAATAATAATAATAATAATATATCATCATTATTATTATCATTATCATTATTATTGTTGTTGTTTGAATCATGACTGGATCTTCCAATGGGCAGCTTGTCTTTAATGATAAACGAACATAAAAATGAACAAAGACATTGATGTCAGTATTATTGTGTATCTTTGCTGTTAGAAACTTATGCAGTGCTAATCTGACTCCTGTTCTAGGCGAGTAAAGTGCCTTTCTGCAAGTTTCACCTTGGAGATAGACCTATTCCAGTCACATTCAAGAGAGCCATTGCTGCACTTTCTATCTGGCAAAAAATAAAGCTTGCCTGGGGCCTCTGTTTCCTGTCTGATCCAATCAGGTAGGCAATTAGTGAACAGACTGCATAGTTCTCAAGAGGTACTAAATACTTGTGCAAACATTGGTAAATGCATTGAAAGGGTAGATGAAAATAACATGTCTTTAGTGCTGGTTGTGTAGCAAAACCAGGGCAAGCGTTGAGCTAGGCAGGCTAAGGTTTGCTAAAGAGTTCCCAAATAGGATATAAATCTGTAGTTTAGACCAGGGGTTGCCAACCTTTTGGACCTCAGGGACTACCAAACTCATAATTTTAAATCCCAGGGACTGCTAACCAGTTCTGGGGGCATGGCCTAATTTGTGGGTGTGGCTTGGTAGTCATATGACTGGCTGGACATGGCTTGTATATAAATATTATAAATATTTATGTAAATATTGTATTTTTTATTTAAAAAAGAGCAATTTTTACCCAAAATTAGGCAAAGCGGGCAGGCAGATTGAGTTGCTCACAGAATCATTCAGTGATCTATCTATCTGCCATCAGCTAGCTCAGTCTGTCACATAAAATTTGCTTGCCGGGAGTCTGCACTGAATAATAGAACCTTCAATCCTAAGGGAGGTTCGGCTGTGCTTAAAAACAGAGCCGAAGATCTAAAGACTAGCTAGAAAGCAAGAAATCCAACCATTTCCTGCTTCATAGCTAATTTAAATCTCCCAACACAGCAGAACAGATGATGGTCAGAAAAATAGCAATTTAGCAGGCAAGTTTGCCAGGTAAGAAGTGAGTGGGCAGGGAGGGTTCACACGGGCCACGTGGGCGGCGCAGTGTTGCGCAGTCTGGATTAATTGCTTTGGGGGTGAGATTTCTCTGCGGCTCACCAAAATTATCTTGCGGCCCACCAGTTGGCGATTGCTGGTTTAGATAACAGAATTTATATTGCAACTCACAGGACAAATATAACAGTTCAGACGGTAAAACATATACTGCGTGGAAAAAGACATATTACAGCATGAACAGCAAAGTTCACCCAATAAACGGAACTTCAGAATATAAATAAAGAATTGCTGTGGTGGATGAGAGCATTGTTAAAAATTCAGCATATAAGAATGTTGCAGTCAGAGAAAATATTATTTTTAGAGGAGCCTGTCTGAGGAGTACTATTCTAGCACAATCTTAAGGAAAGTTGAAGTAGTGGAATGCTGCTAGACCAATAGAGACTATTGTATGCCTGAATTATCTTTTAACTACCGGTAATTGTGGAGATCATTGCCAAGATTAACAAGTTACCTTTCTTGTTTTTACTTCCAGGGGAAAAAAATCTACATTTAAAATTTAACTCAAAGCAGTACAGTATACTGTCTTTCAGCATTTCAAAATCTTCTGCAGGCAAGGGCACAATTAGCTAATTTGTATGATCTAATTATAAAAAATATAGTTGAGAAAGCCAGAAATTTCAGCCAAGATTTCCAAATTAGAACAGTTTATTTTATTCATTTTATGTATTTCCTTGAAATTAAAAGGGTAGGTTGAACTTGAAAGAAGAATGCGATACATAGAAGTTACACTAAAAATAGAGTCGCAGAAAAATTGTTAGTCTTCGGATCTTTTCAGAATGACCACTACCATGTCATTGGCTAGATGGAGCTCTTACTTCTCTGTGGACAGAGAAGTACTCTTACTCTTATTTCTCATGGACTTCTAGTGCTTTTAAAAATAGATTTGCTTTTACTTTTTGCAACTGTAATCTATTTTTATACTTAAGTCTTATTAGCTGATTGTGCGAGTGTGTTATCTAAGTTGTTTGATCTAGTTCATAAGCATCAATTGGTAAATGGTTGCACGCATTAGAACTGAGCTCCAGATCCCTATTTTTTTTCTACTGGCATCTCAGGCAGAATAGAGGAAAAAGTTCAGAGTGCACCTGAGATGGATGAGATATTGTGTGAACTGATATTCTCCAGGGCTTCCAGTGAGCCAGTTTGCCCAAGCAGAGTCGAAAAAATGGGAAGTTTTGCCTTAGTTGCTCCAAAAAAATCTTATAAAAGATATTAGACATTGGCACCTAATGAATAATTTAATTTTAGTCAATTCCTTTTTAGAAGAACATGAAAGGAACTGTAGTTTATGGATGAACATATCTCCCAATTTTTTATATATCTGCTTTTGTCTGTTTAGTTGGGCTCATTTAAATCTGAACTATATCGATCCATCCCAAGGAGGAGCATGGGCGGAGTTAAGGATTAAGGCTTGTGCCTTTTAGTCAATAATGCCTTTACAATCATTTTAATTACCTTTGGACATTAAAATATACCTTTGGATATTAAAAAGGAAACTGTGTTAAATAATGAAATAAAAAAGGCTAAGGACCTGTCATCCCACCATTCATACTCTCATTGAGCAATTTTCTCCCTATTACTCTTAAGAGTAAAGCAACCAGAATCAAATGTTTTAATCTGGATACAGAGTTGAGGAAAAATTTGACAAGGTGCTTCAGAAGAATCTAAAAACTGCTTTGGAGGCAAAGTAAGAGGTATGTTCTTGGAGTAGCCTCTGCAGCCTAGAGGTGGACCTCTTACCTCACAATCAGGAGGCTGTGAGTTCAATCTTAGGTAGAGAATTGGAATATTGGAATACATTCTCCTGCCCAAGCAGGGGGTTGGACTAGATGACCTCCAAGGTCCCTTCCAACTCTGTTATTCTATTCTAAAAGCATGAGAGGGACACCCTTGCCTATTTGTGTGGTGACATCTGATGCAATTCCCTAAATTGCAATATTTAACTCGTTGTTTTTTTTCTGTTACTACTCTATCGAGGCCTCTATATTCAAAAATTGCATCTTATTTCTTACTGTGGCTTTGTAACTCTCTGAATCAGATAGTAATGAAATTCTGTCACACTTAGCATAAACAGCACACTAGGCCCATTTGGATACTACCTTGGTTGTGCTGATATAGGAATCATCCTCATTTTCATTTAACGACCCCACAATCCTTTGCAGGTTGGAATCTGGGCAACTGAATGGAGCTAGCAGAGTGTTTTAATGGCTGGATGCCCTTCCTGTTGCCAATGCGGAGTTTTGTTCAGCAGATAAATTCTCAGTGTGCCCAGAGAGAGGGGAGAGACCTGCTTCTACCTAGGATTGAACCCACAGTCTCCTGATTGTGAGGCAAGATTTCCACCTCTAGGCCACCACACCATTCCCCTGTGCTGATGTGGGAATAATGTGAAATAATGTCTAATGATTAAGGAGTTGTGCTTAGTGGTCTTTTTGGTATCTCAGCTGTACCAAGTCTTCTGTTGTAACTTATGCGACATAAACGTAACAACCATGCGAGGCTGAACATCTTTCCAAAGAAATGACACCTTATAATTAGAATGTGTTTTGTTGTACTTTTAGTCATCCACACTTCCCACTCGCTCTGTGAGCATAGTAAGGAAACAGCTGTTTTATTAATTTTCTGTTGCCTGTTCTTGGCAATACCTACTAAGTTTGTTTACAAGTATGTTGTTGCCAACCGTTCTGGTCTAACTTGCTCCTGAGCCAGATTTCCACTGCATGCAAAGAATATGCACAATGGTTATTCAAAAGGTTGTTTCTTTTGCAGGAAGGTATTACATACATTCAGGTTCTATTGCTACCACCATAGTTAAAGAACATTTTTCTACCGTTGTGATGCCCAGATTGTGTTGGACACTAGTTGAAAGGGGAGGAGTCTTGCAAGATCAAGCCTTCAAAAGCAGTTGACAGTATTTCTTTCATCATCTGGTCCTTGCGTTGCCCTTAATTACTACAAGGAGTCCTGCATTCATTGATCACCATTCCAAAGTTACAATGAAAGTGACTTATGATCATTTTTCACACAATAGTTTCAGCATGCCCATGGTCACTTGCTTAAAATTTTTGGACGGCTGACAACTGATTCATATTTATGACAGCTGAAGTGTTCTAGGCTCATGTGATTTTGCAACCTTCTCACAAGCATAGCCAGTGAGGAAACCAGACTGACTTCACAACCATGTTCCTATCTTGACAACTGCAGTGATTTACTTAACAACTCTGGCAAAAAGGTTGTAAAATGGGCCAGAACTCATTTAACAACTGTCTCCCTTAGCAACAGAAATTGTGGACTCAATTGTGGTTTTCAGTTGAGGACTACCTGTACTTAATGTGATAGGTCAGTTTCTGAAGAAATTTGACATTTCTAAATCCCCTTTTAAAAAAGTAATTCTATTAATAAACAGCACCAGAAAAATAAACAACACAAATATCACAATTCCAATGTAAGGAGAACATTTAAAAGTGGACTGTGTAGATATAAATTATGTAAATAATTGATAGCAATCTTTCCCAAGGTCAGTAAAACGAGGAGCCAGATTGTTGATGCTTACATTTGTAAACCACTCAGAATGCTCTAAACCCCTGTGGAGTGATATATAAGTCTAAGTGTTAATAGATTTGATCTATCTATCAAATTTCTACACCAGCCATTTCACATAAGTGACTGGGCAGTTTACAATTTTGCTTGAGTTGAATGTTATAGAAGTCATTTGTTATCTTTTACAGCCTGTGGTAGATGATGAGTCCTTTAAAAAAGTGTACAGTTGGAATATTTTGGGATTGAAGTTGATATTGTACTAACTGTAGTTAGAACACCAGATGTTTCCTCAGTATTTTATAAAAAAGAACACGAGACCTTTTCCCCAATATTTTATAAAACATTACTTTGTAATTAATATTTTGTAAGTTGGAAGTGAACTCTGAACTCTTTTTTCAAAAAAATAAATAAATAGCTTAGTTACCTCAGTGAGAAAACAGTTATTGGTAAAAAAGTAGTATAATTTTGATACCATTTTAGATAGAATTATATATATATATATCTGTGTGTGTGTGTGTATGTGTGTGTGTGTGTGTGTTTTTAAGCTTTCGCGGTACTTACATGTGTGCTATTCAGCTTCCTTCGGGTATTATCCCATGTCATTTTAGTGCTTTCAAAGTTGTAGCAACGTTTCAGCAGAATCTCATCTGCCATCATCAGGCTTCTGTATGGATGTGGGTCTCACAGCTTTTGGTTTCAAATTCGAGGCTGGCCTATTCTGATTGGCTGGGAGTTTTGGTCTGTGTTCACTGAACTTGGAGTTTGACTGATTGGTGTTTCTGGTTTCTTCTGTCTGTTTTGTGGCTTTGATTGGCTGGCAACACTCTGTTCCTGTGTTGGAGGCTTTCGGTGCAGCTTGGCTTCGTGTGAAAGGATGGCTGCTATCCATTAGGAAGCCAGGTTTCACCTGGATGCCTGGTGGGGGGGTGTTTGGGTTGGAGCTATCAGAGGGAGTCTGTTTTTGCCCAGGTGTTTGCCTGGCTTGTGGCATGGAGATCTTTCTATTTGAGAGTGCAGGCTTCCAAATGATTGACAGTCTGCTGGAATCATCTCTTCTATTCATGCTTTCAGGTCTTTTTTCAATCTCTATGGCTTCTCTAATGATTCTGTGGCTGGGGTTTTCTATAGTGGCTAGGGTTTTAGTGCCATTGAAGTTGATGTTGTGACCTGTGGTTTTCATGTGTTGGACTAGTGAGGAGGTGTGTTCCATCTTTTTTTACTGCATTTTTGTGTTCATCTAGACGGGTACTTATTCTTCTATTGGTCTGCCCAATGTATGTGGCCGGGCATGATGCACAGGGAACTTCGTATATGCCTTGGTTTTCCAGGTCAATTTTGTCTTTGGGGTTTCTAAGGATGGCTGCTATTTTTTTGTCTGTTTTGAAGGCAGTCTTGATGTGATGCCTGTGTAGTATCTTACTGATTTTATCTGTAGTACCTCTTATGTAGGGCAAGAAGCTGTTCCATAGTTCTCTTGATCTTCTAGGTCTCTGTTATGTCTTGGTGTGTTTTTGTGGATCAAGTTGGTGATTTTGTTTTTGTGGAAGCCATTGGCTGTCAATACTTCAGTCAGGGTGCATAGTTCAGTCTTTATATGTGTCTTGTCTGCCAGGCGTTTGGTTCTGGTAATTAGTGTTTTAGCCATGGAATTTATCTGTGCTGGGTGGTGGTGGGATTGGGCGTTGAGGTAGCGGTTGGTGTGTGTTTTCTTCTGGCATATGGTGTTTCCCGGTGTCCCATCTGTTCTTTTGTAGATTAGTACATCTAGAAATGGTAGTTGTTTGTTTATTTCCGTTTCCATGGTGAACTTGATTTTGGGGTGTGTGCTGTTTAGGTGTGTTAGGAAATTGTTTAGGTTTTCTTTTCTATGGGGCCAAATCACAAATGTGTCATCGATGTATCTTAGCCATAGTTTGGGTTTGTGGGTGGCATTAGCCAGGGCTCTGGATTCAAATTCTTCCATGAACAGGTTTGCAATGACGGGTGACAGTGGTGATCCCATAGGGGCTCCTTCAATTTGCTTGTATCTTTGTCCTTTGTATATGAAATATGTGTTGGTTAGGCAGTGTTCTGTTAGTTCCATGAGGTCTTTAGTTGGTTGGTATTTATTTTTGATGATTTCAAGAGTTTCTTTTATCAGGACTTGAGTCAATAGTGAAACTCCCAGCCAATCAGAATAGGCCAGCCTCGGATTTGAAACCAAAAGCTGTGAGACCCACATCCATACAGAAGCCTGATGATGGCAGATGAGATTCTGCTGAAACGTTGCTACAACTTTGAAAGCACTAAAATGATGTGGGATAATACCCGAAGGAAGCTGAACAGCACATATATATATATATATTTGGTTATTTGGGTTTTCTCCCACGTAAAATTGGAAGTATTTAGGCGACGTTTCAATTAACTCTCATTCATCATCTTCAGGCTTGTTTCTTCGGCTCTGTGCTTCTCAGAGTAATGTGAGCTTGCAAGCTGCTTCTTCCTTTTAACTGCTAGTGGGGGTGTGACTTGATTGGGTGGGGGGCTTGGCTGTGTTCTGATTGGCTGGGGGTGTGTTCTCATTGGTTGGGGGTTTGGCTGTGTTCTGATTGGTAGGGGGTGTGTTCTCATCCAATCAGAACACAGCCAAGCCCCCACCCAATCAAGTCACCCCCCCCCACTAGCAGTTAAAAGGAAGAAGCAGCTGCAAGCTCACATTACTCTGAGAAGCACAGAGCCAAAGAAACAAGCCTGAAGATGATGAATGAGACTTCATCGGAACGTTGCCTAGATACTTCCAATTTTATGCGGGAGAAAACCCGAATAATCAAAGATCCACATACAAATACCCGCGAAAACCTCAGAAAACAAATATATATATATATATATTTGTAGAAACCTATTTATCAAGGTATTTAAGGTTTGTACCTGAAATAATTGGAATACGGAATAACAGAGTTGGAAGGGACCTTATACCATTTCAGACAAATGGTTATCTGGCCTCTTTTTGAAAGCCTCCAGTGATGGAAGATATACTACTTCTTTTTAATGATTAATAAACAAAAATGTCATATTTCTGACCTCAAACATATTAATCGGTAATTTTTCATTTGATATAATCCATCATAATCCTTTTTCTTTCTTAGAAGCCTCTAGATAACATCCAAAGCAGTTTACTCATTTCTTTTTGAC
Source organism: Laticauda colubrina (assembly GCA_015471245.1). Lineage (NCBI taxonomy): Eukaryota > Metazoa > Chordata > Lepidosauria > Squamata > Elapidae > Laticauda > Laticauda colubrina. The sequence continues at coordinate 4,471,945 of BLBF01000037.1, forward strand.
ATTCGTTATGCAGATTTTTAAAAAAAAAACTATAAAGGGAAAACACTGTCATAGTGCTCCACTCCAGGTGGTTAAGTGTTGCTTATTAAATGAATATCTTCCATTGTCTAAGGAAAGTGAATTTGCAATATAGCAGTAATCCTTTTTAAAAAGGAAGTTTACTAATATGTCATCTCAACCTGTTCTAATGTCTGTGATTGATTCCTACTTGTGCACTTATCATTAATTTCTCAATTACCGTATATACTCGCATATAAGCCAACTTTAGAATGCTTTTTTTGTTCAAATTTGGGGGTCGGCTTATATGCGCATAAATCTGATTTCTGACACAAATGACATGACGATATGACACCACTTCTCAGATCACGCAATATCGGTATTACCATACAGCGATATATACATACAGCACATTTCTTTTTACTCTGGGTGCCTCCATTTTGCTTTTTCTACCACCGGATATAACACGCTCTGATTGGTTAGTCATTCATGTGACCGCTTTAGTGTTTGCGATCGTCACATGCAACTTTGTGTCGTTTCTCTGCATTTAGTAAAGTTCCGTAGTAAAATTCATTAAAATATACCCATGTCTGATGTTAAAAGAAAAAGAATGTCTTATGCTGCTTCTTTTAAACTAAAAGTAGTGAAGGCTGCAGAGGAAACAAGCAACCTTGAAGCAGCAAGAACCTTTGGAGTGGATGAGAGCAATATTAGAAGATGGAGAAAGGATAGTACACTGGATTGCACCCCCAGTTCAAAACGTACAAAAAGAGGGCCCAAAGCTTTTATTTACTTAAATAAAAGTAAAACACAACAATAATGGCTTTTATTCTCATTTATACTCTTCTGCAAGCTGTTGCTACGATAAGTGCATATTTTACCATTATATAACATCAGATTCTTTACATACCGGGTAATTAACTTGATATTGTTTCCTACACAAATGTTTTGATAATGAACCTTCATCAGTGCATTGCATATTGATACTCTTTTGTTATTATCCCAAACAACACACCATGGTATTTTGGGGTCGGCTTATATGCAAGTTTTTGCAAAATATCTCATTTTGGGGCAGTTTTTTAAGGGTCGGTTTATATGCGAGATTGGCTTATATGCGAGTATATACGGTAGCTATCATTTCATTGTAACTGTTTTAGTTTCCAGTTTCCATTCTCTTTTTTTTTACTATGAGAACATAATGAGGACATTGAGACATTTTTGTTTCAGTAAAGATGATGTGGAGAAATGCAAACAAAAGGATTTACTAGAGCAAATGATGGCAGAAATGATTGGAGAATTTCCAGATCTTCACCGAACAATTGTTTCAGAAAGAGATATTTATTTGACCTATATGCTGAAGCAAGCTGCAAAACGGACAGAACTACCTCGTGCTTCTGAAGGTATGCTGAAGTGCATGAGCCCAAAATATACATTATACAGGGGTAGCAGCTCTTATGCTGTGTTGTTTCTCAGGAAGGCTAACCAATCTGCATAGATAACAGTTGAGTCAGCTTAAGCTAAGAGGTTAAATTATGGAGTGCATTAAAAACTTCCTTAAGCTAACAATTTTGATCTTTGTCAAGATTGTCGGAGTTGATTAAATCAAAATGTAATTTAAGTTTACATTCTTGGTCTTAGTCAAAAAGGCCAAGAAGCAATAAACTTAAATTTAAATTTAGAATCATTATGTGATTGTTCACATATTTAATAACTTATCATTTTAAGAATCATAATTGGACAGTCAGATCTGAAGCAACTCTGAGAGCATCCCCATGTCTATATATAATCTAGGAATCTCAAAGCTGCATCTCTTTTTATGGATGTGTCAATTAATGGTTTTGTGCATCATGCTGAACTATGATTTTCAAACCATATATTGCTAAGTCATGAACCATTGTTTATGGTTCATGGATTAATGGATTAATACATTGCACTAAGTACCAATAATCAACTGACATTCTAGTTTAAATCTAGTGAATTAACCCAGTTATTGTCTTCATCTCAAGTTTGAGTTTAATGTTTTATATATTTAGCTTAAACCCTTGGTTGAACAATTACTTCCGATTAAGGACAGTAAATTAACTCAGTGATCTAAAAATTTGCTACCCAGTTACTGCTTACTTCTTCAAGCAAGATCATAATCAGATGCATTTATGGGTGAAAACCATATTCCTCCATATCTTCTTTCCCCTGTTTTTTCCCTTCTTCTGTTTTGGAATGCTTGTCTATCATAGATGGAGGAAAAGAATAGAAGCTGAATGCTAGAATTTGTGTTTTGCAGGCAGATGACCTGTCCTTCAAAACTGGTATCAGGGAGACTTGTTTTCATTCTCTGTAAACTAAGGATGGAAGTCCTGTCTTTCTCTCCTGATGCTCAACTACAGCTCCCAAGATCCTTTGCTGTTGGCCTTGTTGACTTGTGTGAAATAATGCATCCGTTTGAATCTCTAAAACAGTAGTGTAAGTGATTTAACATTAATATTGCCAATTATTGTTTATTTTGCTCTCCATCCTAGCTGAACCTAGAAGATGCATCCCTTCTGTTGTAGTTGGGGTGGTCGGCATGGGTCATGTACCAGGGATTGAAAAGAACTGGAACACCGATTTGAATATCCAGGAAATAATGAGGTAATTCTCTCTCGGGTAGGTTTAGTTTTTTTTTTTTATGTTACAATGGCTGCGGTTACTTTGAGGCAAGAATAAAAATAAAAAAGCGAATGAATAGAGATAGGTGCAAATTACAATACTACAGATGCAGTTATCACACTATCATGCTAAAATGGCTTTGGTTAAAAAGGAAATATATCAAAACCCAGTATATTTCTTATACTGCCTATTAAGCAATTTTCTCGATGAAACAAATGGTGAAAACAGCAGTAGGAATGGGATCTTGAAATAGAAGAACTCCCTGCTGACAAAAATCTATGTGACCTGTAGATATTGAGATGTAAATATAGGTTCAAGCAGTCCTTAACTTATAAACATTCATCCAGTGACTGTTCAAAGTTGCAAAAGCATTGAAAAAAGTGAGATATGAACATTTTTCATGCTTATGACTGTTGGAGCATCCCTGTGGCCACATGATCAAAATTCAGGTGCTTAACAACTGCCATGGATTTTATGTTGGTGGCAGTGTCCCAGTCATGTGATCACCTTCTGCAAACTTCTGACAAGCAGTGTCAAGGGAAACCAGATTTATTTCAAAAACCATGTTACTAACTTAACTGCAGTGATTTATTTTAACAACCATGGCAAGGGAGGTCATAAAATGAAGCAAAATTCACTTAACAACTGTCTTGCTTAGCAACAAAAATGTTGGGTTCAACATTTGTGATTTTTTTTCATTGAATTGGAGTGGAACCCATGGAAATTTAACTTGGGGCCCAACTGATGTTGACTGGGCGATACATAATACAACCAAATCAGAAGCCAATTCGATCATTTAGTAAGCAGTTAAGTGGAGGTCCCAGAATTCCTAAGAAGGATTCTCTGAATTTGCCAGAAGGGTCCATGCTTATAGATTTGCAGATCTATTTATTTATTAATCAGGTCCATACAGCTGCTGGCCTCACGAAAAGTGACTCTGGCTGGCATACAACAGTCCAGGAGTCCCCAAACTTGGCAACTGTAAGCTTTGCTGGCTGAGGAATTCTGGGAGTTGAAGTCCACAAGTCTTAAAAGTGGTCAAGTTTGGAGACCTCTGCAATAGTCAGTAAAAAAAGAATATATATATAAAAGCATACTTTTAAAAATAGAAAAATAAGCATTAAACACTAAACAAACCCTAAGCAGAGAGAGAGAGAGAGAGAGAGAGAGAGAGAGAGAGAGAGAGAGAGAGAGAGAGAGAGAGAGAGAGAGAGAGAGAGAACATTTACCTCAATAGTCTCTGGTTCCTAGGGACCCCAAAACCTGATGGCATAACTGACTCTTTATGGACTTCCGGAACACTAAAAAGTGACCTAATGTACAGTTGGGTGGAAGTAATGTTCAATAAGATGAGTCATGGCACAGCAGACAAAGCTTACCTCCTGGGACCTGCCTTATGTTGATCCCTGGCAGATGTTCTCTGTAGCATCCTCTCTCTGCCAGATCTAATGGGCTTGGCTGATATAACTGAGGAGACGCGGTCCCTCAAATGCCCCAGCCGCATGGCGTGCAGGGATTTAAACGTTAAAACCAACACCTTGAAACTGGGAGCCAGTTGAAGAGCAGAGGTGTAATATGACCCCCCTAAGAGCACACATAAGTACCTCCTAAGAGCACACATAAGTACTGCGCTCTACATCAGCTGAAACGTCAAAATACTTTTGATGATCTATGTCAATCTTGGCACTGTTATAACTAAGGAGAGAAGCAACCTAGAACTAAGGAGAATTTTCCCTGATAGTTGGGACAGTTAATCAGTGAAACAGCTTGTCTCCAGAAGCTGTGAATTGTCCCACACTGGAGGTTTTTAAGGAGAGATTGGACAAGCATTTATCTGAAGTGGTGTAGGGTTTCCTGCCTAAATAGGAAAATAAAGCTTCATTAGCAGCGGTAGCTCTTCCGTCCCAAGGATCGGCCCATGGCTTTTCACTGCTCTCCTCTCCCTTGCCTTTTGCGTGTCAGGTATTTGACCTCATCATCATCATCTTCATCAACTACCTCCAAACCTGGGAGCTGTTGACTCTACACACTCCGCCTGTCCCAATCTCTGACAGCTCTGTTCCCTCTTCCCCCTCAGACTCTCAGGTTGGTCCTGACTCCACACTGCCTCCTCATCTGATTTGGCTGCTGGAGGGGCCGGCTGCCAACAGGCCACAACAAAATATTATGATTTAATCTTGAGTTAAGTCCTGGGAGTCCCTGGCCATGGTCTGTGGCCACAAAAGGTATTTAAAGGGAGTCTGTGGTGAAGAAAATGTTGAGAACCACCGACATAAAGGATTCAATATGTGAAAGCCTATGAAATTAATGGAAGCTATGATACTATTTGGTGCGAATAACAATTGGTCCTTTTCTGATAACCTATTTGGATAGTAACTCTGTTTTCTCCCTGTCTCTTTGTTTTAGTGTACCTCCTCCATCCACATCCAGTAAAATCCTAAAGTTTGTTATAAAGGCTACAATATTTGGACTGGTGGGCTACGGCTGCTATCGGATGGGACACAGGACAGTTCGGTTTATCATTTCTGTGCCCATTGCACAGAAGTATCTTCAGAAACTGATAGACATAAAATCTCAGCATTGATTTGGGAGACTCTGCATCTGGTTGGGACAAAATGGAATGCACAAAGAAACTGGAAAACAAGGCAAGAGTTTTTGTCCTAAAGTCTGTTGTGATGCCAAGTTATCAGATAAGCATTGGATTGGCATTAAGTGCTACACCAGCTGTGATCCATACAATTAAGTGTTTTCCTATCAATCTAATGAAATGTGTGGCATAAACATATATGCCAATATAAGGTACCTAGAATATGTACACATATATTATATTAATATGTGTATGTAGCATATTTATAATGATGAAATAATATAATAAAAGCCCAGTACGATCCACTGGTAATTTCCAACAAGCACCCTAAAAATGAATGAAACTTTTGCAAGAACCGATACAGTTCTTCTCATCACTGTAGCTTGCACGGGAGAAATGCTGAGTTTGATGTGACCCTTGATTTTCTGTCAAAAGAGCAGAAAAATAATTATGTGGATTGCGTTCTAATTAGAAAGCACAGTGGCCCATATGATGTGTGCGTTTTCGTTATCAGTAATATTGAGTTATATTTCCCAGAGTGCAGCAATTAAATCTTTAGAAGGATCCCTTCTTACTGGAAATCTTTTATACATAGTGGCTTTTTTAAAAGACAAAAAACCAAAAACAAAACCTGAACAAACTTTTGGAATATAACAAAATATGCTGGCTATTGTTGATAAAATCGTTATCTTTTGAAAGCCTTACTTTAAAAGTTGCCTTTAGCATTACTAAGCAGATGTGATCCAGCCAAAATTAAGCATTTTAAAATTCCAATTCCCATTCAGGAATGCAGAAACTTGGTTGGATCATGCTTTTGCTTTTAGGCCTCTATAACAATCTTTTTTTTTTCTTTTTCCTTAAATGAAAAGTTTAGCTGCAGCCTATCTGCTCCCCCCCTCCCTTTATTTCAGTTTTTTGTTAGAAAACCTATGTTTATAGGACTCTCAGTTCCTGTTGGTGTGAATATCAGTGTTTCAAAATTACTGAGAAAATTATACATTTATACTGTAGACTTTTTCATTCCTTTCATTCCTCCTATTTGGGAAAAAAATCTGGAACAGTTCTTTATGTAGAATTTATCCTTCATTTCTTGAATACCATGCGAGCTATTATCACAATTCCATGTGAATGTAATAAAATACCGATTAAAAGACTAAATGGAATGTTATTTTAACAAATAGTCGTGTTTTTAAATTGTCTGGATTTTGCTAACATTACATTATGGGTACTTTTCAACTAATTGAATTTTTTAACATCACATTAAAAAAAAAACCTATCATGTATATTTAAATACCATTAGAATTAGGATTGTGTATTTCTGTCCTCTCTACCAGATCATAATAATCATAACATTCAGCCCACTGAAAACATATTGTTAAGATTACATCTTGTGTGAATTGGGGGGAAAAAAAACCAAACCCTTAGTTTTTTTCTCTCCTCACCTTTTGGGAAGATGGATAAAAGTGCACAATTAGTGATTGAAATTACAAGTGGATCTCATTTAGTGATTGTCTTGCTTAGTGATAATTACGGTGGTGATGAAAAAAGTCCATACTCTTGCATTTATGACGGTAAAGTAAAGAAGAGCTGAAGTAAGAACCTAAGCACGGTTGTGGTTTCATTTAGCAACTGCTTTCCTTAACAACCAAGTTGTTGGTCCTGTGTTTAGTCCCAACTAAACAAGAACTACCTGTAATAACTGTGTTCTGACTGCATATTTAACAAAGCAAACATGGAAATCAAAACCTTCAACTAAGGGCTGTTGGAAACCTGCTTTTGAAAGGTTCCTAGGCTCCTCTCTGTTTTCTTAGCATAATCTGGAACAGAGAGATGTGCTTAGGTCCCATTGAAAAACTTGGACTTAAGTATGATTGGCTATAAGGGCCAAGTCTTTGCTTAATGCTTGCCTTGGAGGCAATGGCCTTAGTTTTCTTACTGCTGATCTTTCAGTAGACAAATGTCATCATAGGTCGGACCAAAGAAACTGTCTTGGGACTTCAAGATAGTTTTTTTGAATTCAGTAGGAGTATTGTACGGTACACCAATCAAAGTCCAATGGGCTGTATTCCCCAGCAGCAAGGGGAACAAATACTGCTAATTGAAGTTTAATTTGTTTTTTCATATAAATAGCACTGTGCACTGCTATTATACTTGCAGAAACAACAACCTGATCTTGCTACTTAATTGCATAAGAATCAATTTGTTTTGGGATTGTGCCAATCACTTGTAATCAGTCATGAGATTTCTACTTCCAACATTCCCAACCAACAAGGTTGAAGAATATGGATCCATAATATGGGATCTGAATTCAAGAATCAAAGTAATTGTACAATTTGGAGGAAGGGGGGGGGGGGGGAGAGAGAAACAGCCTTAACTATATATATTCCCCTCATAATAAATCTGTCAGAACAAGCATAGAGTCTGATTCACTATTCTTCATACTGCTTTTTGATCATGGCTGGAAAAAAATTACACTTAAAGGTATCATGTACAAACAGTGTTTAATAAAACCACAGGGATTATATTAATTCTTACAGTTTCCTTTAACTTTTAACACTTAAGTTGAATCAAATGTTTACAAGGAAATTCTGTTAAAATTATTCTATCTTTTGGGGAATTAGAAAGCCGAAGGGAGGAACTATAGAGTATTACCATTTACACCTTAGTTCATTGAACAGTTTATATAATATTTTCAGTGTTCAAGCACAGTTCTCTATTTACTGGAAAATAATTCCCATTAAGTTTCATGGGAATTAATTCACAATAAATATGGATAGGATTTTTATTCTGTGTTTTTCTCATCTGGTAAATTAAATGTTTACTTTGAAGTATTCGTAATTAGATTATTATTACATAAGATTTTAAAAAGATACATGGCAAACACAAGCCTTAACTTGAATGGATTCATGCTTAACGATGAACTTGAGGCATGTTGTGCTTTATGTATTTCCACTTGCCAAAAATAAATAAAAATTACCTGTATGCAGGTATCTCATCTTTACCAATAAATTGTGTTTTATTTTTAAAAAAATGTATTGGCTATTTGTTGATGTATATCCCAGAATTCTACAGCATGTATGAATAGATATCATGGGTAGTCTTTATCTTGAATTCCTCATTCATCCCTAGCTGCTTCAGTATTAGTTAAATATATCCTATATATCCAGCATAAAAGGAAATTTATGGAAATGTTGGTTGTGTACGTAGTAAAATAATGGTAAAAAACTATGTAACAAAATAAGAGAGTGGGGAAATAACTGTTATATAAAACCAATACATTTTTCCAGTTTTTCACTGAATGAGAGAGTGACACCATAAGTCATTACAAGTCAAGGTTGTTCAGCTTTTGTGTTGCAGCACTTAATACTCCCTTTGGACAGACTTGCTATCACATAAGAAGTTTTGGAAGCAACATATTTTCTGTGTGTCTGCATGGAATCACATTTCCCTCTAAAACCACCTTTTAGAGTTGGCTTTAATGATTTTGGCATCCCACAAAACATTAAAATGGCTATTCTGAATTTGAGAATGTATCTTCCACAAATCCCATGTTTCTGCAACTGCATAATTATGGGTAGAGTTGTTCTTAGGCCCCCACAACAGCTTTTTCCTTTGCTGGTGTTTACTAGAATAGAGGTATCTGTAGGAGCAAGGTTGCTAGTAATCTGGAATTCTGCAGCTCAGTATGAAAATTAACAACCCTTTTCAATGGAACAACTTTCTGGAGATTATTCTCTTTTAGGCATATTTCAGAATTGAGTCATAGTCATATTGTTGTAAAACCCAATAAAATAGAGAGACCATCCATATCGGTGACTATAGTATGATGATATCACAAATGTGAATAGGCTTTATATGACCCTGCTGACGGTTGGATTATGCTTGCCATCACTAACAAGGGTATTCTATATAAGCAATAGACATACTGTAATTTAGATTACAATTAGTGAGAGGTTATTTCTATTTAGATCTCAGAGATGAAATGGATTAAACTTGCAGCAAAAATAAAGAAAGCTCAGGACACTCTTAATGTATCACCAAATATGATTGTCTTTTGCAGCACCTCTTAGTTATTTACATAACAGCCAATGTGAATTCTTACCTGCTTTGATAGCAGCGTGTCTGTTAAAATGCAGGGAAGATTAAAAAAAAGAAAGAAAAATATTGTTACTGATGGAAGATAAAGGCTGGCTTAGGAGCAGAATACTGGGAATTGATTTTTCTAATGCAGAACTAAGCAAGCAGCAGAAGTGTGCACAGGGTCCAATTCTATGAAAATGACAAAAGCAGTGTTGCACCATTTTCAACAAGCTTATCTCTTTCCTACACGCACAAAATGTCGTGATACCCACAAAAGGGTCTGACAATGCAATATTGCCTTAATCATTTGATCCCCACCTGCAGATCCCTGTGGAATGCAGTTAGTTGCCTTTCGATATTTTGAACTATCATTCCATGCTTTCTTACAGCTGACAAGCAATGATGCTAACGTGATGGGGCTGAGGAAAGATGAAACTGAAAAGCATAGAGGGTACCTCATCTTTGCAGTAGCTTCTATGCACTGCTCTCTCTTTTTTTTGAATGAATTTTTTATTTTTTATCTTTTAAAAACATCTCATTAGATGAAAAATGTGGTTCCAGGTTTTCACATTTCAATATAAACGTGACCATAATTCGTGATCAGCTTTCATATCCATATCATATTATTACTTATTTACATTTTTCTTTAAATAATCTCATACACTATATAACAGTATTATTCATATTCTTATTCACTTTCTATATTCATTCCTCTTATTTTATACAATCTCATATTACAGCTTATTTCATTTGTCTTTAAATATTCTACTGTTTTATTTAACAATATTCTCCATGTTCAATTTCTGTAATAATTACACATATTTTCTTACATCCGTCACATTTGCAGTTTTTTCCACATATAATTATTCCATTCAAAGGTTTTCCCCCCTTTATTATCAATTCGAGCTTGCCACCCCTTTACTTATTCATTTTCCCCATTTACTCCCTTTAACCTATTATAAAAATTTACAACAATATAGCCATAATAGTCCCTTAGTTACTATTAATTAATATTCATACTATTAATTATATATATATATATATATATCATCAAATTCCACATGGTATGGGTTGCTCTTAAGCCACCACTTAACTGGTGGTTGATAAAGGTGTAACTTGATGGTCACATTGAAATGTTATCCCACGGGAAAAAGGTTGCCAGCAGGGTTAAAGCATCAGGCTAGATAGAAAGTGGGAAACTAAATTCTAATCTCACCTTAGCCATGAAAGCCAGCTGGGTGACCTTGGGCCAGTGTCTCTCTGTCAGCCCAAACTGACCTCACCGGGTTGTGGGAAAAGTAAGAGAAGGAAGGTGTGTTGGATGTGTTTGCCTTCTTATTTCTAAAAACAATAAAGGCAGATGATGGATAGATGGGTGGATGGATGGATAGATAGATAGGTAGGTAGGTAGGTAGGTAGGTGTGACATGCAAGTTCTTTCTGGCTTCAATGATAAGGCTGATAAGTGGATCCATATACAAATAGATACACTGCTATGTATGTTAAGTTTTGTATTTATGATGGGAATTTGTTCTAAATTTAATTTTTGCATCCAGTGTCACTTGCTGAGATGGGCAGCCATACAAATAAATAAATAAATACCCCCTGGTTTCATTTCCCCTCCCATTTTCAATCACCCCATTTAAATGTAGGATCAAGGGGCTGTGCAGGACTCAGCACAGAAGCCAAGATGGCAGGTATAACAGAAACTCCACCTTTTTGTCTGTGAAACTCTATACACGAACAAAGTATGGAGCTTTGATTGCAAGTTATACTTCCCGTAACATAATCATTTTTTGGCCCTGCCCAGCAGATATCCATAGAAAGTAGATGCTTTGAAAAGTGCATTTAGATATCTTCCCATTTTGCAGATTAGAGAAAACTCTTTGAAGCCTTTTTGTTTTAAAGATCTTGCGCTTTTTCAAAACAATCACAACAATACGCGAGCACACAATAGATACAAACTTAAGGTAAACAGCACCAAAGTCGTTTGCAGGAAATACGACTTCAGCAACAGAGTGATCAATGTCTGGAATCCTCTACCTGACTCTGTGGTTTCTTCCCCAAACTCCAAAAACTTTAACCTTAGACTGTCTACTGTTGACTTCACCCCTTTCCTAAGAGATCTGTAAGGGGTGTGCATAAGCACATAAACATGCCTACTGCCCCTGTCCTAACATTCCCTTTTATTCGTATCCATTTCATGTATCAAAAATCATGTTTATAGTTATATCTGTTATCTAACACACCCTTGACTAAATTAAATAAATAAATAATAAATAAATAAAAAGGGCACCCAATTGTCCATGTTTGCAATAGTTTGTATGGATTGCCTATTTCCAAGAGTCTAATAGAAGACCTCATGAACACTTTGGAAAACTGCAATCCTACATTATTCAGGGAGATGCCTCTGGGGATACTCAGGATCCAGCCTGAGTATTGTGCAACCTAAAGCAAAATTGGGCATAGGCAGCCTTTCTTGGGAAGCATCTTCTGCAACAGCCAATGGGATCTGCACAGGCTCCAACATCTGGTTGCATCTTCATCCCCAACACTCGAATCATCCTAATTTGCATCCAGAGCACAAGCAGAGTTAGGAAAAGGGGATAAAGCATGACCTTAAGAGCGCATGCCGTGGACATAAGATTTTAAATCTTTTAAAAACGATGCAAAGCATGTTTATGCTGCACCTGGGAACACGTGATAGCCCATATTTTTTACTCAGCGTGTTGACTGAGGAATCCTAGGAATTGGAAGTCCACACATCTTACAAAGTTGCCAAGGTTGAGAAACCCTGGATTAACCCACTATTACAGGGCTATTAACCCTTTCTGCCTTATTGGCATCTTGGCTTAGCCCTGGCGGGTTGATGGCAGAAATCAGTACTGAGGAAAACACCTAAAACTGACAGGTAAATTAAGGAGAAATTTTCCAATTAACGAATGGAATCGCTTGCTATCAAAAGTTGTGGAAGCTTTCAAGAAGAGACTGGACCGCCACCTGTCAGAAATGGTGTAGGCAGGGTCTCCTGTTTGGGCGGGGGAGGGTTGGACTGGATGACCTACAGGGTCCCTTCCAACTCTGTTAAAGCCCATGTCACACTGGCCAACGGATGCAAAAAGGACACAGCGGACGAGCAAAATGTTCCATCCGTTGTAATCCGCTCTTAAAAGGGGCAAACATTTGCATAACCGGAGCGGATAACACAGACGCGGGGAGGATGCAGGGCGGATGCAAAGCGGATGCGGAACGGAAGCCCAGCGGATGGAAGCGGATGGGAGCGGATGGCGCAACCGCAGGGCTTCCAGGGGGCCTCAGCAAAGCGGATGCGTAACAGATACAGCGGATGCAGAACGGATGCCGAACGGATGAAGCGGATGCACAGCGGATGCACAGCGGAAGCAGCGGATGCACAGCGGAAGCCTAGCGGATGCACAGCGGAAGCAGAACGGATGCCGAGCGTTAATTGCGCATGCGGGGGGGAAGCATTACGTAAGCCCCCCGGATATAAAGGGAAGCAGCTCGCACGTGGCCAGCCTTCCGAGGAAAGACCTGCTGCTGGACACTTCGAGTTCCTTGCTTGCCCTGCCTGCATGCCTGCCTGCCAGCCTTGCTGCCAGCCTGCCTTCCAGCCAGCCTTGGTGCCTGCCTGCCTGCCTTCCTGCCAGGCTTCCTGCCAGCCTACCTGCCAGGCTTCCTGCCTGGCTTCCTGCCTGGTTTCCTGCCAGCCTACCTGCCAGCCTACCTGCCAACCTACCTGCCAGGCTTCCTGCCAGCCTTGGTGCCTGCCTGCCTGCCAGCCTTGGTGCCTGCCTGCCTGCCAGCCTTCGTGCCTGGCTTCCTGCCAGCCTTGGTGCCTGCCAGCCTCCCTGCCAGCCAGCAACCCCACAACCATGGGGAGGAAGCGAAAGCCTCAGCAACCTGCCGCCATCCCCAGCAAGAGGGACAGGGCCAACCTCCCGCCCCCTGCCCCTGACTCTGCTTCTGCTGGGGCTTCTGCTGAAGCTGCTCCTGGCGGTGGTGCTTCTGCTGGTGCTGGGGCTTCTGCTGGTGCTTACTCTGTTGAAGCTGCTCCTGGTCCTGCTGGTCCTGCTGGTCCTGCTCGTGCTCCTGGACTTGCTCGTCCTGCTCATCCTGCTCGTGATCCTGGTCTTGCTTGTCCTGCTCGTCCTGCTCGTGATCCTGGTCCTGCTCGTGCTCCTGGACTTGCTGGCCCTGCTGGTGCTTACTCTACTGCTGCTGATCCTGGTCCTGCTGGTCCTGCTGCTGCTGCTGATGATGATGATCGTGCTGCTGCTGCTGCTGCTGATGATGATGATGATGATGATTATGATCCTGCTGGTGAGGATGATGATGATGATGATGATGATGATGATGATGATGATGATGATGATTCTGTTGGTGCTGCTGCTGCTGCTGGTGTGGAGGAGCAGCCCCTACTACATGGGAGCCCCTCTGATGAGGACCCATCTGGTCCAGCCAAAGGGAGGAAGAGGCGTATGCGACAATGGTAGAGGAGGCAATACTATATTGAGGAGGCGCATGAGGATGAGGTGCTGGAGTGGCTGAGAGAGAAGGACTATCTGTGGCGGAAGGGACACCGGCTGTACAGGGACACCAAGTGGAAGCAGGCTGCTTGGAGAGAGAGGGCAGAGAGTATGGGTTACACTTCGGAGGTGCTCCTCGGCTGGTGGAAACATATGCACACCTGGTACGGGAAGCTGCACCTCAAGAAATCTGGCCAGGCCACTGTGAAGCTGACAGACAGAGAGACCTACGTCATGGCCAGGTGCAGCTCCCTGGAGGGTGAGGTCCGTCACCGAGGAGCACCAGCAGCCCCTCTCACGATCCTCTCTCTCCGGCAGCCTGCTGAGAGCCAGTCCTCTTCCGGCCGAGAGTCAGTCCCTGTCTCCAGGCAGGTTTCTGTGGAGCGTGCCACGGCGGAGAACCCGCGGACAGGTGTGGTAAGCGTGGTGGAGTGCGTAGAGGACTCCCTGGTGCGTTGGGAGAAAGGAGACATTGAGTCCACCACAGTCCTAGCCGCATCCACCACCCCCAGCTCCGCCTCCGCAGAAAGGCAGAGAGCCGGACAGCAGGAGGGGCAGAGCCACACTGTCCTACTGGAGATCAGGGACACCATTTGCACCAGCATAGATCTCCTCTCTCAGCTGGTCAACACCGACTCCTCATCCTCCAACCGCAAGCCCTTCCTCACCTATGTCAACCAGACCCTCAAGGAAATGGCGGATCCACAGTACCAGCTGGTGAAGGACTGGATCACCAAGCTGCTTCACAACCCTCCAGACCCAGAGGAACCTGCTCCCACCCAGTCCAGGTCTGCTCCTCCACCCCAGGTGATGTCCCTCCCATTCCAAGGCTTCCCACAGGCCCTCACCTACCAGGGCTACGGCTACCAGGAGGTTCAGCAGCACAGGCAGCAGCCCTTCCCAGTCCAGGAACAGAGTCATCGGGCGACACCATTGCCACCTGTTCCACTGATGCCGATGCCACCCACAACAATGCCGACAGCGATGCCACCCACGCCAATGATGCCACCCACGCCAGTCCTCACCCAGCTGCAAACCAGACAGCCCCACTACACTACTCCTTCCTCCACCCCACAGCCAAGCCTGGCCTCAGTACATCTGTCATCAGTACTGGGGCTGACACCCCATGGCATGGAGGAAGGACCTCTCAGCATCACGGGGCTGAGCCAGCTATCCGAGAGCTTTCTCAACACACCGTCCCCTGTTGTCCTCTCGGAGCCAGGCACTCCAGCACCACCCACCACCACAGCACCTGGACCCTTCACCCTGAGACTGGGCACACCTCCGAGTGACCAAGAAGAGTGCCAGAGACTGGGTAGCTGGCTACCTGTGGACTTTATTTGGACACTTGACTTGGGTCATTTTTTTTTTACAGCTTGTTGTTCAATAAAGTTTATCTTTGATTCACACACTTGCTTCATTTGTTTTTTTTTTTTAAAGTCTTGGTAGAAACTTTTAGAATTGGCTTAAGCCTTTGCATGCTTGTGGGATGGGTTAAGATAGCAGTGGGGTGGGCAGGGATACCTGTGGAATGAGCAGGGATACCTTTGGGATGGCTAATAGCTGTGGGATAGATAAACTTCCAGTGCAAGCATAGTGGGACTGTATGGTCTACCCTCCCAGGTGCCACACCTTGGGCCCTTTTTTATCAATAACAATGTAAGCATTGATCCACACATTTGAACACAAACACAACTCTTTATTAAACGCCCTGTTCATTGTAGGCCCACCCAACATACATGGCCCAATCTCATCTGTGTGATGAGACAGGCTGAAGGAAGCATCCATTAAGCATCTACCATCCTGTCTTGCCACTCCACTGCTCCAGCTGGGGAGTTGCACCAGTGTTTCAGGAGGTTGCGCTGCTTCTTCCCTTCCCGTGAGGCTGTTGTGGCCTTGCACATCCTGAGTGTCGATCAGGTTTCGCCCTTGCCTCCATTCCCCAGGCTCCATGTCCCCATTGCCTTGTTGACGGTCCACGAGCCTGTTCTGCAAGACTGGGTAGCGGGTGCGCATGAGATTGTGCA
>BLBF01000037.1:4490357-4505431 GCA_015471245.1 Laticauda colubrina
TCATCTACCTATCATTTATCTATCTATCATCTATCATCTATATCTATCTATTATCTATCTATCTGCCTATCTACCTATCTATATCTATTTATCTATCTATCATCTATGTATATCTATCTATCTATCTATCTATCTATCTATCTATCTATCTATCTATCTCTTTCTTTCTTTTTCTCTGTCTGTGTGTCTGTCTCTGTTTCTCTATATCTGTCTGTCTGTGTGTCTGTCTCTGTCTCTCTGTCTCTGTCTGTCTGTGTCTGTGTCTGTGTCTGTGTCTGTCTGTCTGTCTGTCTGTCTGTCTGTCTGTCTGTCTCTCTCTCTCTCTCTCTCTCTCTCTCTCTCTCTCTCTGTGTGTGTGTGTGTGTGTGTGTGTGTAATTGGGTAACTGAAATTGCCAGCTGCTGAGTGCCAGAAGCTCCTGGGGCTTTGGTGAGTGGCAGTAACCTGCATGCAGAGGGTTGGGCTTGATGACCTCTGAGAACTCTTGCAGCTCTAGGATCCTGTATATACCAGACTTGGTTCCTTGTCTCAGCTAGGCCCTTGGTCAGGTACTGTTATCTGGACTCTGCATAAAGTCCAGCTCCGCATGGAAGTTGATTATGGACTGAAACACTTATTCTCTTAGGGATGTTGGATTCAGATGGCTATGTCACTCTGTGGAAGTAAATCCCCTTCTGGATTTATTCCCAATTCCCCAACTGGTTTATGAGTTCTCATAGTTCTCATTCAAACTTCAGAATTATTTTCCCAAAGCAGTAGGATCTAATTTGCATGCATTTGTTTTTCTCCCCCCCCCCCCAAATAAAAGTCCCTGTTTTCTTGGCAAGATTTTAGAAGAGGCTGTCCATTGCCTCTTTCCTAGGGCTGCGTGAGAGAGACTGGCACACAGTTACCCATCTGATTTTGTGCTGAAGGCAGGGGTAGAACTTATAGTCTCCCAGTTTCTATCCCTAATGCCTTTTGTCTGTCTATCTGTCTAATTTAGAAATCACTTGTCTCCCTCAAAAAGAGATTCTGGGCAATGTACAAATAATGATTTGTTTAGTCATTGGATACCAAATAAATCATTCAACCAAATTGTGTTTACTCATATTAAGTGAGAAACCTATATTTTGATGCAACATCAAAGTTAACAAATTACAATTTTGTTGTATACATGATGTGATGTACAATGACAGTAAAGGCTTTGAACATTATAAAATAGTGTAATATGGGAAACAATTTTTTTAAAGAAGGTCTGTGATTCTAATCTACCAAGTTTCACTCCCTTTTCTCCCCTTTTCTATTTTTAATCGTGTTTCTAAAATGTCAGAAATGATCATTTTGTAGCTGTATGTTTCAAGCTGGGAGGATACTAAAGCCATTCAGTCATGCTTGTTAGGTTGGAAATACTCGAGCTGGAAAATATTTCAAGTAACAAATTTATTTTGGTTAGTTGAACCTTCAAAGATTCTTTAACATGTAAGATGATTTCTGGCCCTATGTGCTACTTTTAGTGTTGAGCTTTGAAGTTACATCATATTTATACATATTATTGTATTATTTTCAGACAAGCAGATGGCCGTAAAGTTCTGAGATCCAGCATAAGAGAATTCCTTTGCAGTGAAGCTATGTTTCATCTAGGAATACCAACCACCAGAGCAGGGACATGTGTAACATCGGATTCAGAAGTTATTCGGGATATATTTTATGATGGAAATCCCAAAAAAGAAAAGTGTACAATCATACTAAGAATAGCACCAACATTTATTAGGTAATTGTTCTGGTTGGATGTAATATTAAACATGTTCTTTATAACAGAATGTGGATAAATTCTTATTAGGTCCAGAAGATGTTTGCATAGCATCATGATATATTGTAAACGTTCAGCTTCAGTGTTTTCTGAGATCACAAAACTAGTATGACTAGCTTTTGTTTGCCAGACTAATACCTGGAAGATGCATTTTTGCAACTCAATGACTCGTTTTATTTCTGAATTATTATTTAGCTATTTTTATATATATAAGACTGAAGATTTAGAGATGAATATGCTTGGTCACACAGTCAGCCAGATATTTAGACTGGATTTGGCATTTTATCCACCTATCAAGTCCTTTTCAAGGTCCTGAGATAGATGTTATTAATATTAGTTTATTATTAATTATATCAGAAAGCAGTTTATTTTCATTTTATGGTTAAGTGCGCTTTTTAAAAAAATAGTTACAGAGAAAAAAGATCATACTTAAATGTCAAAATACCTTATGAATGGATGGGGTAATTGGCAATTCCTGTTTTAAACAGGTTTGGATCATTTGAAATTTTTAAATCTGCTGATGAATTTACAGGACGTAAAGGTCCCAGTGTTGATAGAAATGATATTAGAATTCAAATGCTTGATTATGTGATCAGCACATTCTATCCAGATATTCTACAAACACACCCTGACAATATTGTTCAGAGAAATGCTGCTTTCTTTCGAGAGGTAAGGTGAGAGCTGACAATTTAAAGTATTCATTGTTAACCTACACTTCTCCTTCAAAGGCATTCAGGGTATCTTTTTAATAGTCAGTTATTAATGCCATAGTTAATTTAGGCTAATTTTTCTCATTTGCTTATCCTTAAGTAGGAAGCTGAATGGAAAAATTCATATTCACAAGCTTGTTTGAATAGCATCATGCAATCTCTCAATCTCTAAATTTATTGTGTTATTTTAGGAAGATATTAGTTTACTGTGTTTTCTTTTGTTACAGAGCATTCCTGAAACATTCATTTTGAGTTTATTTTGTGTTAATTGTATAATTTCAGACTTTCCAAGGTACTTTTGAAGTACTTGTTAGTCTATGAAAAGATAAAATTATTTAAGGGCCAGTGAAATTAAACTTCCACAAGCAGCAAAAATTAAGGTCCCAGTGCCCCATTTTCTGCTCTGATGCTTATATGAAGAGTATCTTCCAAATTAAAAGCTGCATTAGATACTGAAATCTAAAACTGTATGAATGCTAGAACAGAAAACTTTCAACATACACATTTGTTTACCATGTTATTACAACACAGTTGTAATTTGTAGATTAAAAGAGCCTGACAATTTATTGGTATATGTTTCAAGGTATCAAGACGGACAGCCAGAATGGTTGCTGAATGGCAGTGTGTTGGATTTTGTCATGGTGTGCTGAACACAGATAATATGAGTGTACTTGGACTTACAATTGACTATGGACCTTTTGGATTTATGGATAGGTTAGTGTATTTACAATCGGGTGCTTACAATGTATTGATGCTCTCTTGCAATTTTGGTCAATAATTTAGTTCCAGTATTTTTTCTTAGAGACAGTGGAAGAATTATTGAATTATTATTTTAGATAAATTGTCTTCTTGCTATGTGATTTGTTTAAATATTTGTAGAATTAGTATATGATTGATTTTGTATATAGAAGTCTCATTCTGACAAGCTGGAGAGATGAGACTACCCTCCTACAAACTGCTACAGTCAATTTACTACAGCCAAGTTGCTGTGACCAACTCACCATGGCCAACCCTCCATAGGGCAACTCACCATGGCCAACCTGTTGTGGAAGAACGTACCATGGGACAATTCAACAATTCAATTTAATTATTTAAGATAATTTTTTTAAAAATTAATTTTGTCATTCACATTTCATCTTGTCCCTCCTTTAGCATCCTTTCCTTAATTATTCCATTCTACCATTTCTTCAGTATTAGTGTAACTCTTGTCCTGTGGCAAGTTGTCCTGCAGTGAGTTGGCCGTGGTGAGTTGGCCACAGCAAGTTATCCTAGACCAGAGTTGATGAACCTTTTTGGCACCGAGTGCTGAAACAGGAGTTTTGGGGGAGCACCGGAAACCGGAAGAGCAGCTCCCCAGCACACATGCATGCATTGGGAAACTGAGATTCTGGTTTCTGGCATGCATGTACACACGAACACCAGCTGTGCACCGGAAACTGGAAGAGCAATGGGAAATGATCGGCATGCCCAGAGAGATAGCTCTGCATGCCATTTCTGGCATGCGTGTCATAGATTCGCCATCACGATCCTAGACCCAGTTCAAGTTGGAGAGAGATGAACTACAAAAGGATCTTGTCCCTAATGGTAGACCATTCTGAAGGACTATATGGCATATAAATATTGTTGAAATTGTTATTTAGAATAGCAATGCTATCTGGATGATAAACACTGGATGATACGGTGTTTAAAATGAATATGATAGCAATGTGTTATATACTCTGATTTCCCTCCCCCCCCCCCCATCTTTATCTGTTGTTTGTAACTTTGTGTTTGTATCTGTCTTGGATTTGATTAACGCGTCTTAGAAAGTGATGAATACTATCTTCAAATATCTAAATGCTTCCTGCAGTATTTAATGATTCTGGGTCACGTATCAAGATCAGTTCAATTATTATCTGATATCATTTTACATTTTGTGTCTTGTATCTTTTCTAGATATGACCCTGAACACATTTGCAATGGATCTGATAACTCAGGACGATATGCTTATAATAAGCAACCAGAGATTTGTAAGTGGAATCTAACCAAATTTGCTGAAGCCTTAGTCCCAGAACTTCCACTAGAAATCAGCATGTCCATTCTGGAGGAGGAATACGATGTGGAATTTGAAAAGCATTATTTGCAAATCATGAGAAGGAAATTAGGTTTAATTCAGCTTCAGATAGATGAAGATAATAAGCTGGTCTTGGAACTCTTGGAGACTATGCACATCACAGGTGAGTATGAATCATTTTAAGAATACTAAAAAAAGAAAATTTGAACATTTGGATAATTATGATATGTTAAAATATTACAATTGTAAAAATACTTGGAACTCAGTTATACAAAGTTGAAAGAAAAAGAGGAGATTTTCTTATATGGCTGAAATTAACTTTCTTGTTTAATCTGCTCTGTAGGTGCAGATTTTACAAATACTTTCCGCTTGTTGAACTCATTTCCTGTGGATTTTGATCCCTTAAACCTAGAAGAGTTTCTGGATCAGATCTCAAAACAGTGTGCGTCATTGGAGGAATTGAAAGTTGCCTATAAGCCTCAGATGGATCCCAGGTATATTGAGCCATAAGACTGTGCTGTGAGAGCAACGATGCTGTGTCAGTTTTTGTGAGAGAGAATAATTTAATTGATAACAAATTAAATTGTATACATTAAAATATAGTTATGGAATAGTTAAATATGTAGATTGACTGTTAAAGTTCAACATTGCTGTTACAATGTTCTTGTACCTTTGGCCAAGGGGCTGAAATAACATTTTCTTCTATATTGAAATTACACAGGAGATGTTAAGCTATTAGCTGCTAGAAGCAATTATGAGGTGAAATGAGCAGATACTGTGATTTGCCTTCTAACCACCCATCTAATAAAAATAAGGCTCAACTTATTTAATTAAATGGCAATTTAATTAGTAAAATTAATCTTGGTTAAATGGTATATTTAACCCCAAGGATTCTTGGACCTAAAAATTACACATTTATAACATTACAAATTATAAAATATTGTAAGATTACAAATTTATAATGAAACATGTCCTTTCATAAGATGTGCAAGGAAGTGGTGGAACAGCTCTGACACTAGATCTCCATTTTTGTTACACATGTCTGGATTAAGAAATTGCTGAAAGTTAAAGACCAATAGAAAAGGGAAAGTAAAAAGATGAATTAGATAACTAATTCAGAGATGCCTTTCAGAACATTCTCTTTCCACAGCTCCCCTCCAGTGGTATTTTGGAAGTTGTTGAAAGCTGATGGTTCTGACCTTTTTGATTTGTTCAGCATGCTTTTTCTGGCTATACAGGTTTATAAAAAATTATTACAGGTTTATTCTAAAAATTAGAATATCGTGCAAAAGTTCATTTAGTTCAGTAATGCAACTTAAAAGATGAACCTAATATATGAGATAGACTCATTACATGCAAAGCAAGATAGTTCAAGCCATGATTTGTCATAATTGAGATGATTATGTCTTACAGCTCATGAAAACCCCAAATCCACAATCTCAGAAAATTAGAATATTGTGAAAAGGTTCAATATTCTAGGCTCAAAATGTCCCACTCTAATCAGCTAATGAAGCCATAACACCTGCAAAGGGTTCCTGAGCCTTTAAATGGTCTCTCAGTCTGGTTCAGTAGGAATCACAATCATGGGAAAGACTGAACTGAGGCTGGAGTCAGTGCATCAAGAGCCACCACACACAGACGGATCCTGGACACGGGCTTCTAATGTCGTATTCCTCTTGTCAAGCTGCTCCTAAACAACAAACAACGTCAGAAGCATCTTACCTGGGCTAAAGAAAAACAGACCTGGTCTGTTGCTCAGTGGTCCAAAGTCCTCTTTTCTGATGAGAACAACTTTTGCATCTCATTTGGAAACCAAGGACCCAGAGTCTGGAGGAACAATAGAGACGCACCCATTGCAAGATGCTGGAAATCCAGTGTGAAGTTTCCACAATCTCTTGATTTGGAGAGCCATGTCATCTGCTGGTGTTGGTCCACTGTGCTTCATTAAGTCCAGGGTCAACGCAGCTGTGTACCAGGAGATTTTGGAGCACTTCATGCTTCCTTCCGCAGATGAGCTTTATGGGGATGCTGACTTCATTTTCCAGCAGGATTTGGCACCTGCCCACACTGCCAAAAGCACCCAAACCTGGTTCATTGACCATGGGATTACTGTGCTTGATTGGCCAGCAAACTTGCCTGACCTGAACCCGTAGAGAATCTATGGGGCATTGCCAAGAGAAAGATGAGAGACGTGAGACCGAACAATGCAAAAGAGCTAAAGGCCGCTATTGAAGCATCCTGGTCTTCCATAACACCTCAGCAGTGCCACAGGCTGATAGCTTCCATTTCACACTGCATTGAGGCAGTAATTGCTACAAAAGGGGCCCAAACCAAGTACTGAGTACATCTGCATGCTTATACTTTTCAGAGGTCTGATATTGTTCTTTGTACAATCCTTGTTTTCTTGATTGCATGTAATATTCCGATTTTCTGAGATTGTGGATTGGGGGTTTTCATGAGCTGTAAGCCATCATCATCTCAATTATGGCAAATCATGGCTTGAGCTATCTTGCTTTGCATGTAATGAGTCTATCTCATATATTAGTTTCACCTTTTAAGTTGCATTACTGAAATAAATGAACTTTTGCACGATATTCTAATTTTTTGAGTTTTACCTGTATATGGCCATTTTTTCCCTTAATTGTAATTGTTCTTCACTTTTTAAAGTGTAAGTTACCTGGAGTAATTGGGAACTGGGCAGCCTGTAAATTTCACCCCACCCCACTTTCTGGCTGGAATATACATGTAGTTCAAGGAGAGAAGGGAATAGAATAATCAGTATAAGGAAGGACAGCAAGCAAAGCAAAGGATAAGAAAGAACTCTTGACAAGTATAATGCCTAATAACAGTTTATTATATGAAATTAAGTGTTTTTTCTTAGACAACTTTCCATGATGCTGATGTTAGCACAGTCTAACCCACAACTCTTTGCCTTATTTGGAACAAAGTCTAATATCAATAAGGAATTGGAACGAATAGAACAGTTCTCTAAGCTGCAGCAATTAACAGCTTCCGATTTAGTCAATAGAAATAAAAAAACCTGGACAAATTGGCTGCAGAATTACAGGTGAGGTTATTTACATCCTTTTTGCTTTTGTGCCTTTTTTCCTTTTGTTGAGCTATATTTATAAATCAGCTGATAACAATTCAATCATTGCTCCGTGAAACGCAGATTAATGTTTGTGTCTAATGCTATTACATAACTTTTAGTTTTTCTTTTGTTACTATTATATATTTACCATGAGATTTATCCTGAATTACATACTTTTAAAACATATTCAAATTCCTGTCTTTTATTTATCAGTCACTTTTAAATGAAACATTTCAGATATTTAAGAAACTGTGTTGATCCAGGCCCTCGCTTTTATTCTGTTTTCAGAGTTAGGCTAGAAAAGGAAATGGAACACATTAGCAATACTGACACGTGGAATGATGAGCGTCTGAAAATTATGAATGCCAGCAATCCAAAATATATATTGAGGAACTACATTGCTCAAAAGGCTATTGAAGCAGCAGAAAATGGTGACTTTCTAGAGGTAAGCAGTTTTTCCCATATTTATAGGTTATTTTCTTTGCCCGCACACCTCACTGCAGGAATTCTGGGTTGATATATCAGTAGTTAAAACCAAGCAACAATAACATTGAACAACCACTAATCCCCATCACCCAAGTTCAGGGTCAAGAAAAATCATTGTAGATTTTCCACAAAAAGGAATAAAACCAGTCAAATTCTTGTGAGATGTGCAGGAGTGGGGTGGGGACTCTCGATCCAAAGGACACTATTAAGAACATTCCTGTGCTGGTGTCTTGTTTTCCTTTCCTTTCTCTACAGGTGAGAAGAGTCTTGAAACTCCTACAAAGGCCATATGAAGATTCAGAAGGCTTCCTGGAGGTCTCTGAGGAGAGGAAGGAGGAAGAAAGTGTGATGGCAGCTGCTTCTGCTGTTGCTACCTGCAGCTCAGGAACCCAGGAAAGAATTCCATATAGCAGCAAGCCTCCACTTTGGGCATCTGAGCTCTGTGTGACCTGATCTTCGTAACTGCCTTGCCAAAGTTTTCCACACAGAGTTTGCAAAGTCTCAGGAGTGGAAAGAGTAGCAAGGTGCTGAAGAAGTGCTATTAAGTCTGAACAGACCATTTGGATGTTTTCCTGTCTCACCTGAGCCACCTTTATTTTATCAGTTGTGACAATTATCCGGGCACCCACTTCATATCATATGCTGGGTAACTTAGTAGGTTGAAGTTTTATCTTCTTTGTTGAGCAGGAAATGTTATTATATTTTTATGCATACTGGCTGGTGAACATCCAAATGAAATCTGTATTTTTGAAGACAAAAATATAAAACCAGATGCTGGATGTATTTTTGTCTGAAAATGAACTACTAGTACTTCAGAGCTATGTTTTTAATTTTAAGATTTTAATTTTAAGAATAGACTCTCTTGCTCGAGCAGGGGATTGGTCTGGATGACCTCCAAGGTCCCTTCCAACTCTGTTATTCTACGATTCTAATTTTTACTTATGCAGGGATATTTTGATTCTTTCATTGGGAAGCGAGTTGCTTTTATTTTGAAGATGCGTTTCACTTAAGCAGATTGTTCATTTATTGGGAACCTCTGTGACTTGATCATGAAAATATTACCTCTCAGCTTTAGGGAATTAGTAAAACTGCACACTGTAAAAAAGCAAATAGGTAAAATTCAGACAAATATTTTCAACACCTACTTTACAATGGAGTTGAGGACAATCTATATACACATGTATATCCAGAAACCCAAGTCACTGTCTCCACTTCCTTGTGAATTAGGAACCATGCAGCAAATTATGTTTTTGTTTTTGGTTCAACTTTCTGGGTTTCTGCATGCAGTTCAATGAATGAGGAATACTTAACACTTTACTCCCCCATAATAGATTTTCAAACTTAATGGCACCAATTACTTGTTGAATAGATGAACAAACTGAATTTAGCTTTGTTACTCCTTAAGGTGCTTAAGGAGTGATTCATTAGCCCTCTAACTTTAAGGAATATAGCCACAGAGTGACCTTTAAACTATATTGCTGTAGTCGGTAAAAATATAAATCACTGATTTTGAACAAGCCTTCTGCATTCCAATGTTGCATTTTATATAGGTTGTGTGTTTTTTGTGTTTTTATATTTGCTACCTCAGGAGAGTCTTCCATTTTTCC
This sequence comes from Laticauda colubrina, assembly GCA_015471245.1. Taxonomy (NCBI): domain Eukaryota; kingdom Metazoa; phylum Chordata; class Lepidosauria; order Squamata; family Elapidae; genus Laticauda; species Laticauda colubrina. The sequence continues at coordinate 4,500,097 of BLBF01000037.1, forward strand.
ACGTTTACTGCCCTGTTATATTTTGATTACATTTGATTATAGCATTTAGTATATATTTCAGTTAAAGATTGTTCAATAAAGTAACTGGATGAAAATATATCATCTCTAACTGAAGAATATATGTTTCAAGAGGGTGGATGGCCATGGCTACAGTTAGAAGACATTTTGTCGTGTTTTCATTGATTGGTGCTGGGATGTGATGAACATCAAAGCTATGCTCTTTTTGCATTAATCACGAATTCTTGCTTCTGTGGATCAGGTTGACAAACAGCAGATAAATTCTGAAAAATCAAAATCTAGACTACAGGTCGTCCTTGAGTTACAACCATAATGGAGCCTATCATGGTTGTAAGTTGTGATGGTTGTAAAATGGGTCAGTCACAGGATCAGCCTTATTTTACGGTCTTTTCTGCTGCAGTTATTAAGCAAACACCATAGATGGTAAGCAAATGCCAAGTTGGTTAAGCAAATCCATTGTTCATTATGGCATTATAGCCAGAAATGCCAGTTTTGGGCAAAACACTCATAAAATGTAGTCAACTGACTGCAGGATGCTGCAAGCAGCTGTAAATGCACCAGTGTTATCAAGTGCTCAAATGTGAGGTCATACAACAGCAAGGTTGGGGCAACTATCAGAACTTCAGATCCAGGTTGTAAGTCTCCTTTTGTGGATCCATCTTTGAATAGTCACTAACCAACTGGTCTAAGTAAAGGACCACCTGTATTAAGATATTAATAAGACTTTAAGTCATACTATGATTATTAATAGGTCACTAAGTTACACTGTTAAAAGGTCTTATGTTTCTAAGTCTTTTGGGTACTTGTTTAAATAAAACAAAATAGGACAAATGTGAATAAGTAATTGTATTGGCTCTGGGTTTCAGGGTTTTTGGCAAGGTAATAAAAATACACCATGTGAATGTTGTTACCATAATTTAAGTATTTTAAATGAGTGCTATGATTTGCATCAGTGCATAAAATCTGCAAGCTGTTGACATGAACTATATTAATTGAAAATAAATGAATTTGATCATGTTTATAGCAAATGTCTCTTTATTTTTTAGGATAAAATTAGGAGATGAAATAAATGTTTGAAATGATGTGCCACTAATATCTAGTTTTTGTTTGGCACTGTAGTTAAGTTGATCCTATGCTGAGAGGTCTGAATGGATGGAATTAATCTTATTTCCCAAGTGAAGAGCTTGCTGTTAAGATTCTTTGAAGACATATAAATATGGCAGTAAATGTGAAATGATGCTACAGATCATGGTTTGGGATGCCTGCTAAGAGATGGGTTGTACTGGTTATTGGAGCTCCATTGCTCTGGGCAGAATTGGAAATGCTGGCCAAGAATTCTGAGAGGTAAAATCTGCACATCTTAAAAGTGGTTACGGTTGAAAACTACTGCCCTGTAGATCATCATTAATAACCTAATCACCTTCTGTTATTTACCCATTACTCCCTAGAGAGAACAAGGAGAAATATTTCAAAGATGAGGGAAGAACACGTAGTTTAGAATAAAGGTATTGCAGTAACTATAATATGGTTTTCTGTTGACTATTTTGTCTTTGATTATTAAAGAGCCCCATAATAGTGTACAAAATCTCAAATTTCTCAAGGTTGTGCAAAGTCAGTCAACTCCTTATGGTTTTGTCAACACATCCAAGAAGCCTCTTGGCAACAATACGGAAGTGATTTATCATTGCTTTCTTCTGGTTTTGTGTTAGCTTTTGATTTTCTATTCTAGTCTATAGGCCTGAACTTTCATAGTGACCTGTCTTCCAAGTATGATTCTGCTTAGTGTTAAAGTTAGACAATTGCTGCCATTTTCTAAGTTCACACTTTTGATCTATCCATTTTCATTTGAGCAAAAATTCATGTTGCCAATCTGATCCTTCACCTAAATAATTTATTAGAAACACTCTTATGGTCCAGCAAAATACTGTGGAGATAATTTTTTTAAATTTCAGCAAGGCATTCGACAAAGTAGACCACAACCTACTTCTTAGCTAGAAAAAAGTGGAACAGATAGCACCACCACTAGATGGATTTGCAACTGGCTGGCAAACCATACTCAACGAGTAGTCCCTAATGGGTCTAAGTCTACATGGAGGGAAATAAGCAGTGGGGTGCCACAAGCTTCCATCTTAGGCCCAGGACTCTTCAATATCTTCATTAACGACTTATGTGAGGGAATAGAAGGGGAACTTCTCAAATTTGCAGATGATACTAAGCTGGCAGGAATAGCTAACACCCAAGAAGACAGGCTCAAGATCCAGATGGATCTTGACAGACTAGAACACTGGGCCCTATCTAAACAAAATGAAATTCAATGTAGAGAAAAGTAAAGTCCTACACTTAGGCAAGAAAAACCAAAAGTACACATACAGACTGGGTGAAACCAGGCTCAATAGCAGTAACTGTGAGAAAGATCTTCGAATCTTTGTGGACAACCAGCTAAATATGAGCCAGCAGTGTGCAGCAGCTGCCAAAAAAGCTAATGCAATCCTAAGTGTATTAACAGAGGGATACAATCAAGATCAAGGGAAGTACTAATACCACTCTATAAAGCCTTAGTAAGACCACACCTCGAGTACTGAATCCAGTTTTGGTCACATTATAAAAAAGATGTTGAGGCTCTAGAAAAAAGTACAAAGAGCAACCAGGATGATTAGGGGACTGGAGGCTAAAACATACAATGAACAGTTGAAGAAACTTGGCTTGGCTAGTCTAGTAAAAAGGACCAGGGGAGATAGCAGTCTTCCTGATCACAGTCTTCCAATATTTGAGGGGCTGCCACAGGGAGGAAGAAGGGGTCAAGCTATTTTCTAAAGCGCCTGTAGGCCAGACAAGGAATAATGGAAGGAAACTGAACAAGGAGAGATTTAACCTGGAAATAAGGAGAAACTTTCTGACAGTGAGAACAATCAACCAATGGAAGTTGCCTTTGGAAGTTATGGGAGTGACATCACTTGAGAGTTTCAAGTAGAGATTGGACTGCCATTTGTCAGAAATGGTGTGGGGTCTCCCGCTTGGGCAGGGGGTAGGACTAGATGACCTACAAAGTCCCTTCCAACTCTGATTATGTTATCTATTATTACCTAATATAATTTGTTCATGAAAATACCAACCATAAATGGGACAATCTTGGAAGAGCTGAGACGCTACTTACCATCTATCAGATTTCTATTAGATCTTGCACAATGCATTTCACTCTATTACTCTGAAATGTAGCTCCAAAGTTTATAAATTATGATTATAATAATGTATGTTTTTGAGAAATGTAGAATTGGATTTTCTGTTATCGCAGATTTAGAATAGAACACCTCATTATAATTATATATGCATAATTTATTAGGTGTTACTATTCCAGTCATCATGTCCACCGAAAAAAAAAACTAGATTTAGTGTAGTCCAATATATTAAAGAGATGGCGAACATTAATTTGTTGCATTGGTTTGGCTTATTTTAGGCAGTTAATTTAGTGCTAAAATAAACAGTAATGATCCAGTAGTCACATGGATAAAAAAGATACATTTTATCTTAGTTATTATATCCTAATTCCAAATCTCCAACTCTAAAAAATGTTTGCATTATGTTTAGCAATCAGGAACAGAGATTCAGTTCCCTATTTATTATTGTTTTGATGTTGCATTAAATATGCACATTCATAAAAGTCAAACTTGTGTTGCTACAGATAGCACATTGTTACAAAACAGGGCTTGGGAGATTTTTGTTTTTAGTGTTATCCTAGGAACTGAACTATCTTTGACTTAAAGACATGCTTGCGAGGGAGTAAAGGTGGGATTGTTGTCCACATTTTGGAAAAGCAGCCGCATTTAGGCAGAAATGCATTTCGGCAGAAATACACCCCAGCTCCACTTCCCTTATACATTCATACATTTATTCATAAGCATCCAAGATGGTGATGAAACTGTGATGAGTCGCACCTAGGTTTTTCAAGGAAGTGTAGTCGTCCAGAAGCAGCTTCACCTCACCTAAGCCCTTAGCTTACAAAGCAAATGCTAACACCAAAGTATAGTTTGAGGTATAGGAAAGGTGATAAGCAAACTAGGGACCCAGAGGCTATGTCTAGAGATTGATAGCTATTATAAGCAGATAAGAGGACTTTCAGTCAACTGCCATGACCATAAACTAGGGTGAGCAGCATATCCTGGTGAGAATCCTGCATGGATCTTAGAGCTTTGCCTGAGCTTGGAAGCAACTCAGGAAATAAGAAAAGGAACAACTACAGTGAAATAAGACAACATCCCAACTAGTGTGAGAATTTTTGGAAAAAGGCGGAAGTTGCCTTTGGAAAGTAAAGAACCCTTATACTGCTTAAACTAGTATTTCTCCTATGAGCTGTTCAGAGCATCCAGTAGTAGTGGGAGGTGCTTCAGTCTCCGCATTCACAGGCTATGCTTAATTTGTGGAACGCTCCTCCTCCACATGACTCCTCCTCAGCGTTCCCCAGTTTTTGCTCAGCCTTGTGGGAGACAGGCAGTGCTTTCGATGCTTCCTTGACTGAAACAGGAATCTTAGTTCGTGAACAGCAGGTTTGATTGTAATTCAGTTTTGTCTTTAGCCTTCTTTCCAGTCTTCAATTAGCCTGACAGTTCTGTTAGGGGAAGCGCTGTTTGTGCCCCCCAAAAAGGCAGCAGGAGGTTTCTGGTGCTGCTCTGCACCCCTCCCCACAGCCAATTCAATTACCTCTGCCAGTTTGGTTGCCGCTGTGCCTTTAATTCCATTTCTGTGCTAGCAGCTTGATCTTTCATAAAAACAAAAACAAAAAAAAACCTGAGTCGTATCGCCTTTACTCCCTCTCCGAAAACTGTTCCTTCAGTGGGGAAGTAATTAGTGTTAATTTCCCCTCTTTTCTCCGCCATTCCATTGATTTGAGAGCTCCAGCTTCGTTTGCAAGGCGGGAAGCTGCCGCTGAGAAGCGCGTGAAAAACTTTAACTGCTGGAGGCCATCTTGAGTGCCACCTCGTGGCTGCGCACCTTGTCTACCTTACCTGAGCTGTGGGAGGTATTTTCTGATTGAAGCAGCAGGATCCCTCCAAGATTCTGAGAGCAATTTTACCCTTGTTTTGGCTACCTGCACTTGAGGATAATTACTTTGCTTTAAAAATCATTGGCTTAACCCTCACAGCCTTATTCTCAATGGCACAGCAGCAAGCACCTAGGCCAGTGTCCACCTGTGCATGGAAGCTGCTGAAGGCCCTTACAATCATCAACCTGGACCTTAGGCGTTCGCTCTTTGGCTAATTGGATTATATATTAATCTTGGTTGTTCTCTTATTAATATTAGAACATATATATATATATATAT